>CAMZMU010000092.1:22773321-23245945 GCA_947311845.1 Poa pratensis | reverse complement strand
TTTGATTCCAGCGCGACGGCGACCTCTGTTCGCCAGCCCCTGTCGAGGGTATGGTAACGCGGAACTACTAGAAGTATTCATACGTACCGTAGAGGAGGTGGGGAAGAACGTGGAGGGTTCCAGTGACGGGATTGCACACACGATTTTACCCAGCTTCGGATCTCACGACGGCGGCGAGATCCTACGTGCTGCTATAATTCACTCAAGGCAAATATGTGTACAGGTTACAATGAGGTTGTATGCGTGCCCTAAGGCTGCTGGAAGGCTGGCTTATAAAGGCGCCAAGCCTTCCCCTACAAGGAAAGCCTTAACCGACCTAGATCACGAGTCCTAGACTAACACGGTAACAAACCCTAACTTGCTCCCTAAGGCGAACGCAGCCAGGCCTTCGTCTTGGACTTCACTAAGCCAGCCCAGAGCTTATCCTTGCGCCTAAGCCCATGAGGCCTTCTCCATTAAGCCCTCCGGCTTTATCTGATGGGCCTCCTTGGTGGGCCAGGTTTTATCCACCGTGGCAGGTATACCCGTTCGGCATAACCTCCACAGTAGTCCCCGGAAAGGTTTAAGTTCTTCGTTTGCCGTCTTTGTGAAACACGGGCTTTCGCCTTTGCGCAAGGCGGACAGAAGAGCTTGGAGCATTCCAAAATGAGACATTCAGTCTGCCTTAAGGATTAAGCCGAACTCTCCTGCACTTTGAACAATCTGGCAGAAAGATTCTGTCAGCGTCGAGTCTTGTCATGACGTCACCGCAGTCAAAGCCAGTCCACGACAGTCTGGACAAGCAGAGACGTTGTGCGCCATTACTGCTATTTTTCCGCACACGATCTCCGAGGCGTGCGGGAGAAGATGCCCACTATCTGACCGTTGCGGGACGCGTGGCGAAAATCGCGCGAGCGTTATCTCACCGCACTAATCGCGGCGCACGGCCCCCATAAAAGGGGAACTGATTTTCTCCATCTGGTTCATTTCCCTGTTCATCGTCCTCCTCGCACCCCCATCCGAACTCCGGCGAGCTCCACCACCACCACCTGCGCACCCACCCATGGAGAGCTCCGATGCACCACAGCGGCAACGGCGGCGGCGTCGGCGGCGACGGAGGACAAGATCTGGCCATGAGGGGATCGAGCACCGCGGATGCATCTGCATCTCGCGCGGCAGCGGCGACAAGTTCTGCGGCCATCCATCGAAGCAGAGAAGAATGCCCAGCCCTCCGACGAGGGCGATGCGGCGGAGGCAGAGGAGAGGGAGAGGAAGCATCATCCCGCAACTGGGCAGCTTCCACCATCACCGACGCGGACCTCACGCAGCTGAAAAGGAGGGCATCCTCCCACCAAGGAGAACTGCCACTGGCGGTCAGCGTACGGCCACCCTGCTCCAGATCCCGCCGGCGATGAACGAGTGCTCCTCGTCTCACATCTCCTCCGCGGTTTGTCTTTGCCTCCGCATCCTTTTTTCCAATCAGTCTTAGACTACTATGGCCTTCAGCCTCATAGCGTAGGCCCCAATAGTATCTTGTACATAGCTGGCTTTATGGCTTTATTCGAAGGATACCTAGGCATAGAGCCCAGCTTAGAATTCTTCAAGTACTGCTTTACTTGCAAGCGCCAAACAGAGAAGGAAGAACTGCTTTCCTTAGGAACAGTTAGCATCAACCTTCGTAGAGGCAGAGACTGGTATCCTAAGGCGCCAAAAATAGATTCCATTAAAGGCTGGAATAGCTCCTTCTTCTACTGCAAAGACATGGCGCCAGTAGGCAAAGACATAGGACTTCCTCGCTTTTCTCCTTTGCCTGCGGAGCCCGCCTTCTTGGGGCGAGAAACCACTGAAGGTCCTTCCTGACAACCTCCGTCGCATGCAAAGGCGGATTGAGTATTACAAAGACTGCTGTGCCCAAACTCACGGGCGCAGACACCATCCTATGTTGGTTGTCAAGCGAATCCAGCCTTTGAAAGATCGCAAAGGCTCATGTGCCACTACACGGACCAGAAGAAAGATCCCCTCCGTGTTAGTGAGAGTGACCTTACGCACGACGCCCTTGTATCGCTTTAAGAGGATTGCCAAGGAAAGGATCCAGCTCACAGCAGCGTCCTATGTACACAGCCGCCAACCCGCTCCAAGGTAAGGCATTTACCATTACTGTTTTTACACTTCCACAATGTTTGCCTTACTAACACCATTTTGATTTCAGCTCGCCCTTTTGCCGGATAATCTGCTGGCTCCTTTGTTTTACGTGCCTGAAGCGGCACCCGAGCCCCAAAGACTCGGAAACGAAAGGCTTCAGGAGCCACTGCAGCAACTTCAGCAGCAGAAAGGCGGAAGCGTGAGAAAGCCATCCCTGTTAACGCCGAAGTGCTCGACATTGAGGACGATGAAGATGCGGCCTTCAATGCTCCAGTACAGAAGTAAGCCGAACCTCAATTTCTTTAGTAAGCGAACAATGTCTATGTTATGAATGTTATCTTATTTTGTATGTGATTTGCAGGATCAAACCAACTGCACCTCTCAAGAGGAAGAAAGTAATTTCTTCCAGGCAAAGAAGACTGAGCCCTCTCCAGCCATCGCTCCCCCCACTCCCTCCGTTCAACAAGAGACAGCCCAGGCCCATCTGAAGATCATCATATAGATTGGACTCAGCCGTCTTACCTGATAAGACGGAAACTGAAAAGTTGGCCAGGGCTGCCGCTGCTGGGAAGGCGGCGGTACTTCAGTCAGAGAGCCGAACGAGCCCATTACTCGTGAGGCTATCCGCAACATGGTGAAGCAAGAGCTCTTTGACGACGAGGGGTACATCTTACCCAACATCGCCGCCATGCTTGCCGATGAGAAGGAGCGCAACGAGCCGCCTCCGAAGCTAAGGCCAGTTGGTCAAACATTGACCATATTAATCTGGAAGACAATTGTGACGAGCTGTACGTCACAATGAAGAAGAGCTACAAAGCCTTGAAGGCCATGATGCAGGTAAACATTCCGTCTTTATGTACATACTAGTCCCCGGGCATTACGTTGTGCTTTGACTAAGCCGACGTAATGGCCTTTCTTTAATGTGATAAAGACTCAGTCCCCAAGCCCATTGTAGCCATACCTTATTGCTTTACCTTTCTTACTTACTACTACCCTTGCCTAGCAGAGCAGTGAGCAACTTACATGCGATCTATGGTACTCACTGAGTAACCAAAGGCAAGTGCTCAAGCAAGCCGTCGCCGAAAATAAGGCGAACAAAGGTAAATGTTGTTCTTTCACATGCAATGTGATTTAGTTCATTTTAAGACATAAGATGCTCAACACATGCAATGTGTTTTGCGCAGCTGTTGTGGCGAAGGCAAAACAGATCGTCAGCGAGACTGGCGATATAGAAGTGTGAGGCGGGAAAATGCCGCCTTGTTTAAGCAACTGGAGGAGAACCGAAAGACGGCCGAGGCCAATCTTAAAGCCGTCCAAGACAGCGCCGCTGAAGGCAGAACAAACTGAAGGCAGAACTTTGAAACTGCAGCGACAGGCTGAAAAGGATGGGCTCCTAATCCAGAGCTTACAAGGTCGTCTTGAACGCCAAGCTGATGAGAGCACCGCCATTGACGAGAAACTGCTAAGTAAGCCTTTCTTCTTTTACTTTCGCACTTTCTGTCACTTTTCGCCTTTATTCAACACTTCAGTGCGCCTTAATTTTTTCCATTCCTCCTTCCTCAGTTCCAGCTGGATTTGGGGAAAGGCTTACCTCTGAGACGCGCCTGGAGCTTATCTTGGAGTGTGGCGAGATTGTGTCAGGGCTGTACTGCGGGAAGAGACGTTGTCGCCAACATCTTCCCAAAACAGCTGCCCCAAGTGACAAACACCAGCAACTTGCTGCCACTTCTTCAGAACTGCGTCCCAGAGGTGGTGGAGCGTCTTCGCTCAGCAGCTAGAGGCGGAGCAAAACTTGCTCTAGGACTTGTTCGCGGCCACTACCCCGAAGTCAACATGTGGCGCGTTATCAAGTGTTTCCCAGCCAAGGACAGAGACGGCAACGAGCTCGTCAAAGAAAAGGTCTATGCCTCTGTCTCTGGCTTTGCCTCAGCCGTTGCTGAGATGGTAGACTTGTCTATCTTCTTCTCCAAGAAGCCTGTGCCTCCCCGTCCTGACGACGTGTCTGATGACGAAGCCGAAGCCCCACCACTGGCAATGGCGATGAGTCAGAAGACGGAAATGAAGAAGAAGAAGGCGAGTCTGAAGCTACGCTGGATCCATCCAAGTCCCCTGTCTTCGCCTCCTCAGTCCCCTGCATAAGATGCAGGAAAAACTTTGCATTAAGCGTGTCATGAAAGATGGCACAAAAGACTTGTTAAGTTATGTTTTGTAATGGCAGGAGCCTTTTTATCTGTTGAACATGTTTGTTTTGCACGCATGCACTTATTTTTAAAAGGCTTGCAAACTATGCTCCTTATCCGTCTTTAAGTTTTCTGGCTTATATGCTTTAGCCTTTTCGTATGCTGGCAGAACCTAAGCACGGAACACTTCGCTGGCAACAGGGTTAGTAACCAAACTGTTTAAACACAGAAACGGCGCCGGCTTTTGGTGCGTAAAGCATCTACTAAGACAAGCCAGCATATACGCGATCAGATAAATACTCTTAGACGGATGCAATTTTAATTTTTGTAAGGCCTTAAGGCAAAAGCATCATGTGAGTAACCACAAGCACGAAGCCAATTCGGGTTAACATTGATATTTTTATCGAAATATATGATCAAATGGAAATAAAAGACGGCGAGAACTCATGCATAAAAATAATTGAGGGAACCAAAGACTTTTATTTCATAATCATATATGGTGTGATTACAATAGAATTGCTAAGTGTAAAAAGGACGTAGCTGCTCAATGTTCCAAGGACGTTTCGTCTCCTTGAGCACTGCTTCTTCGTTCCTTTTCCTTTTGCGGCCTCTTTTCTTCTTCTTCTCGATATCACGGAGGTCCACAAGATAATATGCCCCGTTCTTAAGCGCTTTGCTGATAACGAAGGGTCCTTCCCATATGGGAGATAGTTTGTGCTCCTTTTGCTGAACAAGGCGAAGCACCAAATCGCCTTCTCGAAACGATCTCCGTCTTACCTTGCGACTGTGGTAACGCCGCATGTTCTGCTGATAAATGGCGGAGCGCTGAAGCGCTATCTCACGCTCTTCTTCGAGAAGGTCTAAGCCATCCTGTCTGGCTTCTTCTGCGTCTGCTTCAACGTAGGCTGTTACACGAGGTGTGTCGTGCAGGACATCTGTTGGGAGTACCGCTTCAGCGCCATATATGAGAAAGAAAGGGGTATAGCCTGTTGCACTGCTTGGAGTTGTGCGTATGCTCCATAAGACAGCAGGTAATTCTTCTACCCATGCTCCAGCTGCTCTATGCAAAGGCACTTAATCTTGGCTTTATTCCCTGTAGATTATACTGTTGGTTCGCTCAACTTGGCCATTCGATTGTGGATGAGCCACAGATGCTAAGTCCAAACGAATACCAACTTCACCACAGTACTTTGCCAGTTCTCCTACGGCGAAGTTTGTCCCATTGTCCGTAATGATACTGTGGGGGACGCCAAATCTCGTTATAACCTCAATGACGAACTTCTTGGCTGTTGCCCCATCAAGCTTTTTTATGGGCTTAGCTTCAACCCACTTGGTGTATTTATCCACCGCAACTAAGAGATGTTTGACGCCGCCTCGCGCAGTCCTGAATGGACCTACCATGTCCAGTCCCCAGACCGCAAATGGCCACGTGATTGGATGGTGCGCAATTCCTGGGCTGGCATCTTTGGCTGTCTTGCATACTTTTGGCATCCAACGCATTTCTTGACGAGTTCTTCTGCGTCTTGCTTTGCTGTGAGCCAGTAGAATCCATGTCTAAAAGCTTTGGCGACAATTGCTCGGGCAGAGGCATGATGACCGCAACATCCACCATGGATCTCTTCTAGTATCTCCTGTCCTTCTTCCGGCGAAACGCATCGTTGATATACACCTGTGGTACTCCGCTTGTATAGCTCTCCATTTATTATTGTGTATGCCTTAGCTCTGCGCACAACTTGCCGCCTTAAGACTTCATCCTCTGGCTCTTCCTTGTTAAGGAGGAAATTTATGTAGGGCTGTGTCCAGTCTGGCTTACCAGCATGACGGAAACAGACTGCGAAGCCATGGGGTCATCCTCATCTCCGCCTTTAATAGACGGCACGTACAGGTGCTCCAAATATATCGGAGGGCACCTTCGATCTTTTCGAGCCCATTCTGGCTAAGGCGTCCGCTGCTTCATTTTCCTCCCTTTTGATATGCTTGACTTCTAAGCCGATAAAACACCGACCAAACTCGTCTACCGTGCGTCGGTATTCAGCCATTGTAGGGCTCTTCGCGTCCCATGCCCCTTCTAACTGTTGAACAACGAGGTCTGAATCGCCATAGCACAAAAGACGGCTAATGCCCAAATCCTTTGCGACGTGCAATCCATGCAACAGAGCCTCGTATTCTGCAACATTATTAGTGGCATTGAAGTGTATCTGCAAGACATAGCACATCTTGTCTCCTTTAGGGTTCTTCAGTACCACGCCAGCTCCCGATCCCTGCAACATTTTGGAGCCGTCAAAGTGCATAACCCAATATTCTTCGTCAGGGAGGGGAAGTTCATCCATTGCTTCGTCCAGTCTGCGATGAAATCAGCTAAGACTGGGATTTGATGGCTGTACGTGGCTTGTACTGGATATCGAAGGCTGCCAATTCAATTCCCCACTTAGCCACACGTCCAGTGGCATCGGTGTTGTTTATAATGTCACCCAATGGCGCCTTACTGACTACCGTGATTGGGTGCTCTTGGAAATAATGGCGTAATTTTCTGGCTGCGAAGAAAACTCCATAAGCCAGCTTCTGATAGTGAGGGTATCGTTGTTTGGATTCGGAGAAGACTTCGCTGATATAATATACCGGCCTTTGTTCCGGTAGCTCCTTTCCTTCCTCCTTTCGTTCAACAACAACCACTGCACTAATAACTAGGTTGGTAGCCGCCATGTAAAGTAGCATCGGCTCTTGTGGTAGAGGAGACGCTAATATTGGTGCTGAAACTAAGGCGTCTTTTAACTGTGCTAAGGCTGCATCTGCCTCTTCAGTCCAGACGAACGTCTTAGTTTTCTTCAACAACCTGTATAGGGGTAAAGCTTTATCCCCAAGCCTACTAATAAATCGGCTTACAGCTGCTGCAGATCCTGCGAGCCTTTGGACATCTTTAAGACAAGTAGGCTTTTTGATGTCCATGATAGCTCGAATCTTTTCTGGGTTAACCTCAAGACCTCTTTCTGAAACAATGAAGCCTAAAAGTTTTCCTGCTGGGACGCCAAAAAAGCATTTTCCCGGATTTAGCTTCATGTTATATTTTCTCAAGTTATCAAAGGTTTCTTGAAGGTCAACGATGAGATCGCCGCGTTTTCGCGACATAACGGCAATGTCATCGACATAAGCGTGAACATTGCGGCCTATTTGATCGTGTAGGCAACGTTGTATGCACCGTTGGTACGTTGAGCCAGCGTTTTTAAGCCCGAAAGGCATAGTTATGTAGCAAAACGTTCCGAAAGGTGTGATGAAGGAAGTCTTAATTTGGTCAGACTCCTTCATCTTAATTTGGTGGTAGCCAGAGTAAGCGTCCAAAAAGCATAGTAATTCAGAACCTGATACAGCATCTACGACCTGATCAATTCGCGGCAATGCGAAGGGGTCTTTAGGACAGGCTTTGTTTAAGCCGGTGAAATCTATGCACATGCGCAAGTCTTTCACGTCCTTCTTAGGTACTAATACAGGATTTGCTAGCCAATCTGTGTGGATAACCTCTCTAATGAAATTAGCGGCACTAAGCCGAGCTACCTCTTTTCCTATTGCTTTCTTCTTCTCTGGACCGAAGCGACGAAGACCTTGTTTTACTGGCTTGGCACCTTTGGCGACATTAAGGCTGTGCTCGGCAAGTTCCCGGGGTACTCCTGGCATGTCTGATGGTGACCATGCAAAAATATCCCGTTGCTCACGGAGGAACTTGACGAGCGCGCCTTCCTATGCGTCACTGAGGTCCGCGCCTATGTTCGTCGTCTTGCTTGCATCAGCGTTGTCCAGCACGATCTTCTTCGAGTTTGAGCTGGCCTTGAAGTAACATCCGAAGCGCAAGGAGGCTTTTACCATCCGGCATTTCATTGGTGTTAACTTCTTTCTTGTACTGCTCCAGCTCTTCCTTGCTGATGACTGCTTCTGCTAAGACGGCGTTTCCTGCTTCGCATTCCTTCGCCTTCTTGAAGTCGCCATTGACCGTGATGACGCCGTTTGGTCCAGGTATTTTGAGCTTGCTGTAGATGTAACACGGGCGTGCCATGAATTTGGCAAAGGCTGGGCGGCCAAAGATTGCGTGATACGCACTTTTGAATTCCACCACCTCAAAGGCAACTTCCTCAGTCCTATAGTTTGTTTCGTCACCGAAGGTACGTCTAAGACAATTGTTCCCATAGAACTGGCCTGCCTGCCTGGCACTATGCCGTGAAACTTGACTGTGCTATGTTTTAGCTGTGTCTCAGAAAGGCGCATGCGCTTTAAGGTTTCAAGATAGAGGATGTTGATGCTACTCCCTCCATCCATAAGCACCTTAGAAAGCCTGCATTGCTGCACAATTGGGTTTACAACGAGCGCGTAATTCCCTGGGTTCTGTGGAATATGATCAGGATGATCGTTGCGGTCCCATGTAATGGGGTGCTCGGACCAGTTGAGATACTGGGGAACCGCTGGCATAGTGGCATTGAGTTCCCTCCAGGCTGCCTTTTCCTTTTTGGCCGAAGGAGTGGCAAGGAAGTGACAAGGCTTGTTTCGACCCTTGGAAACTTGTTGCTCCTCTTGTGCTTTGGCTCCTGATCTTCCGGCTCCGAAGCACTTTCCTCGTTGTCCTTCTGCTCTTTCTTGTCTTTACGGTTCTTGCGCTTGAACTGTTTTGCCTTGAAGCCAGCGTCCGGATCCTTCTTGATATCATCGTTAAGGCGGCACTGCCTGTTGGTATGGGTGCATTTGCCAAGCTTGCTATGATGGGCACAAGGTTCATCTTTGATGTCGTCATAGGTGATTTTAATGGGTCTTGACCCTTGACTGTCATCGCTCTTCTTCTGCCATCTGCTAGCCCCGCTCTGGCCACCCTTCTTATTGGCAAAGGCTACCTCCTTTGATGGTCCTGGCGCATCGTTGGCTTCCTTCTTTTTCCGGCTTTGATTGTTGTTTCGCTTTTCCGGGTTAACAGCTATGTCCATGCGCAGATCGCCGTCGTCAGCTCGAGCGTCGTCTTCTGCTGCAGCGTAATTGTTCGCGCTGTCTAAGAGCTCGCCGAGGTGTTTGATGTTTTGGCTGGCAACATATATCTCATCATGTTGCCTTTCTTCAGGCTGTTCATAAAAGCATGTATGGCCTGGATCTCAGAAACGTCTTCGCATGCATTCTTTGTCTCTGTCCATCGAGCTATGAAAGCTCTGCTTGACTCCCCCTCCACTTGAGCGCACTTTAGTAGATCTGAGTAAGCCTTTGGACGTTTGTATGTGCATGAGAAGTGTTGCATGAATGTTTTCTGCATGTCTTGCCAATTGTGGATACTCTTTTCTGGCAAAGTGTCGATCCACAACCGGGCCGTTCCCTCCAACATGAGTGGAAGAAAACGTACAGCTGCATTGTAATCACCGTCATTAATACCAACGGCGTGGATGTAATCAGGCAGCCATTGTACTTGTCCACAATTTTCTTGACATTGCCTAGCGAGGATGGGAGTTGCACCTTGCGAATCGCCGGTCCAAAGCACACAGGGCCCAGGTAAGACTCCTCTTTGGCCGCTTTAATCTCATCGAGACGGATGCGGGCGTCTGAGATATGAGTGTTTTCCCTGGCTGGCCCTTTGTTGGATTGGCTACGCCTTGGCTCCTCCTGACGGCTTTGGCGATGAGGGGAGCGGGAGCGAGATCGCCTTTGAGGCGGATCTCTGTTGCCCCTATTTCCTTCGTCTCTTGCCCGTGCTGCGGGCGGAGGTGGCATGTTAAGCCGGTCACTCCCACGCCGTGCGTCCTTCCCCTTGTCTTGATCTCTTTCACGGCGAGGCGGATCATCTTCTTATGGCGTGTGTTATCCTTTGCCGGTGGTCGTCCTTGCCTTTGTCACTATGGCGATTGGACCCAGTCTTTGACTCATCCCTGTGTTTGTCAGGAACTTTGTCCTTCCTAGGTTCCTTACCCTTATTGCCATGGCTACTGGAACCAGCTGGTTCCTCTGGATCTCCACCGCCGGCAACGGCTGTCTTGCAAAGACGCGTGTCGTCCGCCAGTTTTGAGTTTGAGTCCGCCTTAGCCTGCTGCTCTACCGCCTTTTCGATGAGCATTTTAGAATAATGGTGGCGCTCTTCAATTGGACTGCTTCGTCTCCCATGATTTCCCTGGCCGCCTCTAGGTTTTTGGCCGGGGTGGAGAAGAATATGACTCCATCAGGGTTAACTCTGAAAGAGTATTTCTGCCAAGGCTTTAAAGGCTTTTGGGCAGAAGTCTTCTCGAAGTTTCCCTGCAGATCCCGATGCAGAAGAGGGTCACGTATACTTCGTATTTTGCGGAATTTCTCAACATCGCGCTCACGCTGGTACTCTTCCTCTTCTAGAGCCTTTCCAACTAGGATTAACTCTTTTTCCTTGTTCAGGAGGGACAACTTATACTTGATGTTGACTTCAGTCTCAGCCAGGAGCGCTTTCCGTCTTTCCTCAAGTTCAACCGCGGTTGGATTTGGTCCCAAAGGTGTTTTGAGGAGCTCCAATGCGCGCATGTGTTCCTCCTTTGACCGCTCCAGGTCTTCTTCAATAGGCGTAGCCGGGGGAGGCCTTTTAGGGTCCAGCACATCCTCTGGCTTTTCCGCCTTGTCACCAATGTGTTTGATGCTAGAGGAAACTTCAGCCTCGTCTGGCTTAGCCGCGGCCGCACCATCCTCATAGCTATCTGTGCCGGGAAAGTCATTAAGACTTCGTTTGGATCGGATGAGCCATAGCCTCGCGCGGCAACCTGTGCTGCAAGTCTTCCTCCTTATGCTCATCGAGATCTGAATCTTCCGCCATTGGAGCGGTGCCATCAGATCCGGCTTCTGAGTCTGCTCCTGTCTGTAAGGCAGGTAATATTGACTCAGGGTCAGATTCGGCCGGCTTAGGGCCAGATGCGTCAATGACACCGACAAAGCGAGAGGCGGGCTCCATAAGCTCATAAGAGCTGGAGTCAGAATCGCTTTGGGTATCAGAGTCACTCAGATCGCGATAGACAAAGGCCTGATCCGATCTGTGTTGTTGCTCGATTGCATAATCGATGGGGTGGTGGGTGGGCCAAAAGGCGGCGGATCCCCTGGGGAATCCATACGCCTCAGCCGTAAAACCCATGAAGATGTTGATGGTGCCGAAGGGGACGACGAAGCTTGACACCAGTGCGTCGTTTGCTGGACGTAGGACCGTCGTCTTCGATGCACCCAAAGTTGTTGATGATGCGGGCGCGACCAACCGCCATAGTCTTGCCGATCTCGCCCAATGCTCCCGCCTGAAACAAAACTCCCGACGCCTTGGGCCCCACGGTGGGCGCCAACTGTCGAGGTATTGGTAACGCGGAACTACTAGAAGTATTCATACGTACCGTAGAGGAGGTGGGGAAGAACGTGAGGGTTCCAGTGACGGGATTGCACACACGATTTACCCAGCTTCGGATCTCACGACGGCGGCGAGATCCTACGTGCTGCTATAATTCACTCAAGGCAAATATGTGTACAGGTTACAATGAGGTTGTATGCGTGCCCTAAGGCTGCTGGAAGGCTGGCTTATAAAGGCGCCAAGCCTTCCCCTACAAGGAAAGCCTTAACCGACCTAGATCACGAGTCCTAGACTAACACGGTAACAAACCCTAACTTGCTCCCTAAGGCGAACGCAGCCAGGCCTTCGTCTTGGACTTCACTAAGCCAGCCCAGAGCTTATCCTTGCGCCTAAGCCCATGAGGCCTTCTCCATTAAGCCCTCCGGCTTTATCTGATGGGCCCCTGGTGGGCCAGGTTTTATCCACCGTGGCAGATATACCCGTCGGCATAACCTCCACAGCCCAACGGGAACAGCGCGGCCGGGACCAACGGCGGGCGACCGGTTCAGCGGCGACATCATTTCGCTCACTTTTCCATCGGACTCGAAGCACCTCTCCCGATCGCCATCACGCACGCTAGTACGCTCGGGGCGGACGGCAACAGCGGCGCGGCCGTAAATGTGCGCCGCTCGCCGCCGATGGACAGGAAGGAATTCAAACACATGCGCCCATAAGTACCGAACGGCGTGGCCTTGCGGATCGATGCAACAGGCCATGTGACTGAACATCGTCGGGGAGATAGGCCCATGTGTCCTACTGCTACGTACGCAAAGAAGCGAAACGGAAGGAAGGCCCTTCTTCCAGCTGCTGGGACGCTACTACGTCCCGATCCGGACAAACACAACTGCCGCGGCGGACGGAAGGAAGGAGATACGACGACGGCCATCCAATTTAAATCGCAGTGCGATCGAAATTCGTCAACCAACGGAGAAATGCAATACTATACACTGTCTCTTCTGGAACCGTCTATTGCAATGATTCCGCTCTAGATACGGTATATGATTGGCACTAGTTTGCCTTCCACTTCAAAATATTTGTGGGCATCTACTCGTTGTTTATTCGTGACGATCTGGTACCTGACAGCTACATATACTAGTATATCCTGAACACGGGTAGTTCTCGACGCATCCCATCGAACATGGCAGCCATTTTTTCTGGCTACGAAATCTTCTCCAGAAGTTTCCACTCCTAATTAAATTTTCATTGAATGTTCAATCCTCACTTTCATCAGCGTCTTGGGAAATTTCCCATTCCAGGTAGCACCTTTGCATTCAGGTAGGAACCTATCAGATTTCCAATATAAAGTCAGATACTCGGATCAGGAGAAAGCAGCCATCACATGGGATTCAGAAAAGGGCATGTGGCTTTAGTGCAATGGAACAGTGCTTTAACAGTAGAGCACTTCAGATTGTTACTTGAAAAAGGTAAAATGCGAATCTGGGTCGCCATGTTCTGTGAAATTGTAAAAAAAAGCACGCACATAGATGTTGATTTGAGACTTACCCATATGATTTTTTGTTAAGTAATACAAAAAATTGCCATGTTTGCAGGCTTGGAGACTTCTATTGTGGAGGAAGGACTACTGCTTGCTTCCGGCATCCGCAAGGAGATGTCACTCAGTTACAAAGATAAGAAGAACAACGCCACTGAAAGACGCTCGCTGCTGCTTGATGAACGATATTCGGTTTCTCCGCTCGTCCTCTCGGTTTGGGTCGTTCTATGACTTTGTTGAGGTGTTATCAACCGGGTTCGTTGCTTGTTCAAGTGTCAGAGTTGAGATTGTTGTGTGTTGCAAGAGTTTGCCGGTTCGCCTACGTGGCCATGTGGTTTTCTGGCATTCTAACTAGTTAGCTTTGATTTGTGTGTATCGGTTTTCGTCCGGTTATCTATAAAAATAACTAGGCAATACTCTTTTTCTTAATTAATACTCCCTCTGTTTTTTAATATAAGATGTTTTTAGCATTTATCTACATGCACATGTACACAAATGTATATGTAGACATGTGTTAGTGTGCATGTTCACTCACTTTAGTATGTATCTAGACAACATGTGCAACACCTAAAACATCTTATATTAAAAAACGGAGGGAGTATATTGTAACAAAGATTTTGCTCCCGTTTAAAAAAAAATGTCATGTTTTTCAAAATCGAGAAAATAAGGATGTAAGTTATTAGATTCCGAAGGTTTTGTAGTTTTTCACATGAGGATGCGTATGATTTTTTTAGACGTTGATTAAACTGATCAAATTTATACGGCACTCACTATGTATCCATCGTTCCATGACTCTCCCGAATCCAATGCTCTTTGACCTTCGGCCTAAACGAGCCGTGACTAGAGGGAAACCGCCGCCGACGCCGCATGCAGTTTCTCCCGTACCACTCCTTCACTCAGCATGTCCACGAACGAGGGGGCAATAGCACACGACGTCTCAATAAATGCTGACCACCGTAAAATTTGTAAAGTTATATACTCCCTCCGTCAAAAAATAAGTGTCTCAAGTTTGCCAAAAAGTGGATGTATATATACATGAAACATGTCTAGATACATCAACTTTTGAGCAAACTTGAGACACTTATTTTGGAACGGAGGGAGTAGATCTGAAGTGGCCATCCATGACGAGACAAAGAAAAGGTTGAAGAAACGTCAGGAAATTTGTACTCTCTCCGTTCTAAAAAGGATGACTTCCATTTGTATGCATGTGAATAGAGACGAATCTATATATGTAACATGTCTAGATACGTCCGCATGTAGACAAATGAAAGTCATCCTTTTTGAAATGGAGGGAGTATTTGACACATCAAAATAGAGAGCAACAGGGCTGCCGAAGTGCCGATGCCCTACCAAAAGCTACAATTTCGCTTGGCAGCTGCATCTGGACGATCGCACCTTCAGATTTCGTGAAAGAAATTGTAACACAGGACATGAAATCTAGTGTTACCATGATAATATAAAGCTCTCTTTTCCCTCAATTTTTTTTGGTGATCCACTAATAAAAATAGGATACACCAGATTAGACTGACGACATAAGTTTTCTTTAGAATTGTTAGCACATCTAAAAAAAAGAATAAGAGGGCCCTAACAGGGAGCCCCGGTTCCATTTCACCAATGAAACCAGAGTTGATTACATGACCTAGTTGAAGGGAATCGCAGACAGAAAACAAAAAAAATTCCTACCGACGATAATCAGAAACTAGCCAAGATCTAACTATGCAGATATACTTTACGGAGGAGAACGGAGTACATACCCTTGTAGACTGAAAGCGGGATTACGTTCCCGCACAAACGTTGCCGATGAAGCCGACGAAGCCGACCTCAAGGTCGTGTAGAGGAAGTAGACGTACTCCCAGTGCCACCCGAGTAGCGCCTCGTAGTTCCACACACGTACGGTGCAGATGACGACCTCCGGGCTCCAGATCCAGCAGAGCAGCGGAAGCGGAAGATTGGATCTAGTAGCACGGCGGTGTGCGTATAGTGGAGAGACTTCCCTCCCGTACACAGCTCCAGAAACAGAACCACGCTCAAGGTAGGAGAGAAGAAGAAGTAGATGGGGTGAATTTCCAAGGCATGGAGGGTCCCCTATTTAAAAGAGAGGGAGGGAGGCCACTTCCCTTGGCTTACCCATGTGGGACTAAGTCCCAGTTCTTTTGAGCTTCGGCTTATGCGTAAGCCACCTTGAATGGAGCTGCCCAGAGAAACAACTGTGGATTTAAGCCGACCAGAAACTGCACTCCAGTTCTTTTGGTCTTCTCCTGTCCTATAATATTGTCTGAGTTGTATGATGAAAAGTCTGTAACACCCTTGTAATAGATTTCTGTCCCAACTTAACAGATTTTCAGTTTGCTTGTGCTGTTTTCGCATGTATGATCACAATATAGTACTTCGAGTGCCAAAATATAAAAACAAATAAAGTACATTCACAAATGAAACACTGTATGGGTTTCAGCTAGCTAGCTGAACAACATACAAGCAGCTCAATTGATTGGCGATTTGCTCCACGGCGTTGTGATTTAGGGAAGAAATGGATCTGGCGTCTATCTGCCCTAGTATATGCATCAGCAGCAAAAATCAGTAGCAAATACAATATATCCATTGAACCAAATTCAGTGCAGCTAGGAGTACCAACGCATCGATTCAAGGGAGCGCTTCAGACAAGCTCGCTTACCACCAGATTGAGATTGAGAGCAGCTAGCTAACTCTTGAATTGAATCAAGGAGCCGCGATTCAAGCGGTCTGGCCGCGGTGACCCATCGAGAGTAGCAGGAGCGACCGAGCAGCAGCAGCCCCGCCCGTCCAACGTCAGCAACGGCAGGGAGGAATTGGACCGAGGCGGCAGTGGGAGGAGCAGGACGGCGGGGGCTCGAGCTCGACGTGCACAACCACGGGAGGCGACAGCGGGAGGAGCAGGACGACGGGGGCTCGAGCTCGACGTGCACGACCACTGGAGGAGCAGGGCAGCAGGGGTCTCGAGCTCGAACTGGGGGTGGATGGCCGGCGCAGCGGGATTGGCTAGTACCTTGAGCAGGGGAGGCGTTTGAGGTCTGACGGCGGCGGCGCAGGTTGTCTGACGGCGGGAGCGCCGGTGGCTGGCCGCAAGAGCGACGGCCCGGGGGCAGACGAGATGGAGGCGACATGCGTCGGGGAGCGGGGACGGCGGCGGTGCTGGGCGACAGGCGGCGGCTCCGGCGGCGGGTTGCTCCTGGCGGCGGCGGAACCCTAGCTGTGGAGCTCGGGCATGTCTATCTGTTCGTGGCTGGGAGAGATGCGAGAACGGGAGAGGAAAAGAAAATGAGGAGAGGAAAGATCTGTTCGGCAGCGCATGGCAATTCGTCGTAATTCCCATGTCATACAGGGGCAACTCGGAAAACGCTTTGATTCGACTTGCGGGAAGCCGTGGGCTGTCGCGGGAAGTTGGGGTATCCCACTTCTTCCCACTGTGAAGGATGGGCCGAATCTGGCTTCCCCAGGAAACGGCTTAAAATTGAGTTCTTTTGGTTTAGGCTTATTTTCACCACTAAGCTGCTGAGAAGCTCCAAAAGAACTGGGCCTAAACCCCACATGGGGTGCACCGGCCAAAGGAGCCGCGGCCACCTAGGTGGGCCCCATTCGGCCCACCTACTGCGGCTGGCCTCCTTCGCCCCTTTTTTTTCCTTTTTGGGATTTTCCCCTAGAGGCCCATTTAGGTTTAATGCCTTAAAAATTCGAATTTAATTAAATAAAAAATATATTTAATCATTAATAACACTTATTAATATTAAATACATATTATTTAATTCATTCGGCTCCGAAACATATTTCGTTGCCTCCGATCAACATCGGACAAGTCCCGGAACACTTCCGGAGTTCCCGGTTTCTTTCTCCCTTATATCCAATCTAATCGTCACCTACCCTTAAGTGTGTTACCCTACGGTTCAGGATCACACACAGACATGATCGAGACACGTCTCCGATCAATGACTAACATCGGGGTCTGGATACCCGTGATAGCCCTGTGCGTCCACGAATGTCTTTTCATCGTTTGAACCTTTAGACGTCCAGTCTCATCCTCTTTCCTAGCGATACTTAGATTGTCCGAGCATCGTTCTCCGGTATCACAATTACCGAGCATGTCTCGTTGTTGACAAATCTATCTTTACTCGTCTGTGATATTACATCCCCGTGACCTAGTCACATGCTTGCAAGCTCATTGATGTAATCTCACCGAGTGGGCCCAGAGTATCTATCCTGCTATGTGGATTGGCAAATCCCGCTCTTGATCACTCGCCTCCACTGCTTCCTTCGATACCCGAAAGTGTCACCTTTATTGTCACGCTATATAAGACATGCCGTTTGATGCAATCAAAGCACCTTCCAGAAGCAGCGATTTGATATGACCTCACAGTCGAAGGTATGAGCACTACGTTTCTATATTTTGGGTATGTCCATCACATCATTCACCTAATGACATGACTCCGTTGTCAACCGACGTAATTATCCATGATCAGGAAACCTTGATCATCTGTTGCCCAACGAACTAGTTAAATAGAGGCTACTAGGGACCTGGTTGTTTACATACCACACGTGTATTAATGTTTCCGCCTAATACAGTTATAGCATGGTATAAAAACATATTATGAACAATTGAGATATGACAAATAAAATCACTTTATTAATTGCCTCTAGGGCATATCTCCAACAGTCTCCCACTTGCACTAGAGTACAATTTAATCTAGTTTACAACTTGGTAAAAGCCTAACACCTATAGCAGCTTGGTGTTTCTCATGCTTGTCTCGTGGAAGAGGTTTCGTCAACGGATCTGCAACATTCAGGTCCGTGTGTATTTTGCAAATCTTTACATCGCCTTCCTTGACGTACTGTCGTATCACATGGAAGCGTCGGAGAATATGTTTGGCGGTTGAGTGAGACCTTGGTTCCTTCACGTTAGCAATAACGCCTGTGTTGTCGCAGTAGATTTCACAGGGTCTTGCGCGCTTGGGAACACTCCGAGCTCGATGACGAACTTCCTCAGCCAAACAGCTTCATTTGCAGCATCCGCAGCGCAATATACTCCGATTCCATTGTAGATTGGGCTACTATGGGTTGCTTCCCACTTCTCCAGCTCACAGCGCCTCCGTTCACCTTAAACACATAACCTGTTTGCGATTTCGAGTCATCTGGATCTGTGCAGAAACTTGCATCAACGTAACCTGTTACGCCAAGTTCCTCTTCACAGCCTCCATAAACAAGAAACATGTCCTTGGTATACTTAAGATACTTCAGTATGTTCTTAACAGCTATCCAATGATCCTTGCCAGGATTACTTTGGAATCGACTCGTCAAACTGAGAGCCAATGCTACATCGGGTCGAGTACTTAACATGGCATACATGATCGATCCTATAGCCGAAGCATATCGATTGCCATCCACATCGGCTTTTTCAAGAGCCGTCACTGGACATTGAGCTGTGCTCAACATCTTACCCTTGACAACTGGCAGAAAACCTTTCTTTGCCAAATGCATATTGAACTTCTTCAATATCTTGTCAAGGTAAGTACTTTGACTTAACGCTAATAGGCGCCTTGATCTATCACGATAGATTTTAATGCCTAATACGTATGCAGCTTCTCCTAAGTCCTTCATCGAAAATTTACTGTTTAAATATTCCTTCACGCTTTTCAGAAGTTCCACACTATCCCCAATTAGTAATATATCATCCACATATAGAACTAGGAATGCAACTGAGCTCCCACTCATTTTCTTATAAATGCAGGTCTCTTCCGCATTTTGGACAAATCCAAAACCTTTGATCACCTCATCAAAGCGAAGATTCCAGCTCCGAGATGCTTGCTTCAGTCCATAAATGGAACGCTGAAGTTTGCATACCTTGCCAGCATTTTGTGGATCGACAAAACCCTCAGGTTGTACCATATACAACTCTTCCTCAATGTTCCATTTAGGAACGCTGTTTTGACATCCATCTGCCATATCTCATAATCATGATATGCAGCTACTGCTAGCAAAACCCGAATAGACTTTAGCATCGCTACCGGTGAAAACGTTTCATCGTAGTCAATTCCATGAATTTGTCGGAAACCTTTTGCGACAAGTCGAGCTTTGTAGACGGTCATTACCGTCAGCGTCAGTCTTTTCTTAAAGATCCATTTATTCTCGACGGCCTTGCGCCCTTCGGGAATCTCCACCAAAGTCCATACTTTGTTGTCATACATGGATCCTATTTCGGATTTCATGGCTTCAAGCCATTTCTCGGACTCGGGTCCTTCCATCGCCTCTTTGTAACTCGTAGGTTCGTCTTGTTCAATTAACATGACGGTGCAAACAAGATTGCCGTACCACTCAGGAGAGGGGTTCTTCCAGACCTACGAGGTAAATAGCCTCCTCGACATTTTCTCCCACTCCATCTGTTATGGAGGACGGTTCAGGAACAGTTTCCGTTGCGCCACTCGGAATTTCGAGTTCAGGATCAACTATCTCGTCGAGGTCTATTTTCCTCCCACTTACTCCTTTAGCGAGAAACTCTTTCTCGAGAAAGGTGCCGCTCTTTGCGACAAACGTTTTGCCCTCGGCTTGGTGTAGAAGGTATATCCTATGGTTTCCCGCGGATATCCTACAAAGACGACCTTCTCCGATTTCGGTTCGAGTTTGTCGGCTGTAGTTTCTTAACGTACGCCTCACAACCCCAAACCTTCAGGAACGACAACTTAGGTTTCTTGCCATGCCATATCTCATACGGTGTCGTTGCTACGGATTTGGATGGAGCCCTATTTAAAATGAATGCGGCTGTTTCTAACGCATATCCCCAAAACGATACGGGCAAGTCGGTAAGAGACATCATAGACCGCACGCTATCTAATAAAGTACGATTACGTCGCTCGGACACACCGTTGCGTTGCGGTGTCCGGCAGGCGTAAGCTGTGGCACAATTCCACAGGCCTTCAGATGTGTGCCAAACTCAAAACTCAAATATTCGCCACCACGATCGGATCGAAGGTGCTTGATTTTCTTGTTGAGTTGATTTTCAACCTCACTCTGAAATTCTTTGAACTTTTCAAACGTTTCAGACTTGTGTTTCATTAAATAGATATACCCGTATCTACTCAAATCATCAGTGAAGGTTACAAAATAACGATAACCATTGCGTGTCGACACGCTCATTGGACCGCACACATCTGTATGTATAACTCCCAATAAGTCCGACGCCCGTTCCATAAACCGTTGAACGGTGTCTTGGTCATTTTGCCCATAAGACATGGTTCGCAAGTGTCAAGAGATCCAAAATCTAGTGACTCCAAAAGTCCATCGGAATGGAGTTTCTTCATGCGCTTTATACCAATATGACCGAGACGGCAATGCCACATATACATGGCGGTATCATTACTAAGTCTAATCCTCTTGGCATCTACGTTATGGATGTGAGTACTACTATCGAGATTCAACAAGAATAAACCATTACTCTCAGGAGCATTAACATAAAAGATATCATTCATCGAAATAGCACAACCATTTGATACTGAATTGAACGAATATCCATCTTGCAACAAGCAAGATCCACTGATAATGTTTACACTCAAAGCTGGTACAAAATAACATTTATTTAAAACCAAAACTAATCCCGATGGTAGATGTAGAGGGAGCGTGCCGACGGCCACCATGTCAACTTTTGATCCATTGCCGACGCGCATCGTCACCTCGTCCTTCGCCAGGCGCCATTTATTCCGCAACTCCACCTGAGAGTTACAAATATGAGCAACAGAACCGGTATCAAATACCCATGCATTACTCCGAGCGCTAGTAAGGTAAACATCTATAACATGTATATCAAATATACCTTTCTCTCTTCCGAAAATCTTGCCGGCCTTCTTGTCTTCTAGTACTTGGGGCAGTTGTGTTTCTAGTGACGTTTGAAATTGCAGAAGGGACACCTCTGGCCAGGCTTGACATCGACATCCATAGTGTCATGTTTTGGTTGATGGTCTGTTTCATGCGTTCCATTTTGATTTCCAGTTCAGCAACTTCGAGCATCAACAGTACTTCAGACAAGGATTTTGACGTCCCTAGGTCGAAGTAGTTCATGATAGCATCCTTATAGCTAGGAGCCAGTGAAAGCAGCACCCTGTCTATAACTAGCTCGTCTGGAATCCCATATCCCAGATCACTCAGGAGCTGGACACAGCCAGACATTTTGGCCAAGTGCTCGCTTATGTTGTCGTGCTCTTCCATCTGGGCTGAGAAGAAAAGCTTGGTAGCTTCATACTTCTCAGCCATTACTTGTGGTGCAAAAACAATCATGAGTTTAGTGATTATCTCATAAGCACTCTTCCCCTCAAAATGCTTCTGCAGGTCAGCCTCCATGGCAAAGAGCATGCCACTCTGGACATAAGAGGAAATCTCCACCTTCGATTGATAGATGTTCTTCTCGTCATCGGAGGCGGTGTCTGTGGGCTGATCACCTATGGCGGCCTCAAGAACGTAGTCCACCTTGTGGGAAGTGAGGAGGATCCTCAGGTTGCGGAACCAGGACATGAAGTTTGACCCATTGGTCTTAAGCTTTTCTTTCTCAAGGAACAGGCCTAGGTTAAAGGTGGGGCGAGACATCTATAATGGAATTTGCAAAAATATAAGACTTTGTTCATAATAAAATATGAGTTCAAGTTTTAGTAAAATAAAACGACCAGAACTCCCACTCAAAACAAACATCCCTTGCATCGTTTTAGTGATTACACGATCCTAATCCATTATACTACCCCCGATCGTCACGGCCGATAGCATAACTTCAAAAGTGGACATCCCTTATGTCGATAACAACAACTATGTGACTCGTGCTTAACCTTTCGGTCACTGTGTTCCGAGGCCATGTCTGTACATGCTAGGCTCGCCAAAATTGACCTATAGCATATTGCTTGTGCAACGTGGCTTACACCCATGTTATGCGAACGCAGATACGTCTGACACCCGATCGTCATGGCCTGCCTCGTATGGGAGAACTTTCGGTGGTGCACGCTAAAGGGAGAACACCATTTGTTATTTTTAGAAGGATCATCTCATATTACTACCGCCGTGTAACTAATATATAAACATATATATACACACAATATAAGATGCACTCAATCTACATAACATCTAAAATGAAATGTAATGTGACATGATATGATGGTCTTGCGCCGATGGTCTCCTTCGCGCCCACAGTTTATAAACAATTTACTAAACTTAACTCGACCATATCACATTGCCCCTGCAAAATAAAGTTAGATGTTTTCTACTTTATCTTTTGCATATTTTACGTGGCTGCTAGGGCTTTCGTAAAAGAACCGTTTCTTACCTACGAATACAACCACACAGCGATAAGACAATTGTTTCTATTACACCCCTTTCGGGGCCCTCCATTGTAAATGAAATATCAACTATTGTAAGAGATACAGACACCCGCCAGCCACATATACAGTACAAGCCGTATGTCAAGTGTGGAACCAGTCTCTGAAAGGACACGGATGTCGCCTAGAGGGGGGTGAATAGGCAATTAAAATTCTTTGCGGTTTAGGCTTGAATAAATGCGGAATAAAACTAGCGTTTAATTTATCAAGCACGAAACCTAAACAAGCTAGGTTAACCTATGTGCACCAACAACTTATGCTAAACAAGATAAGCAAATATGTGATAGCAAGATATATTACTTCAAGCTCGATGGCTATCACAAAGTAAATAGCATAAGTAAGAAGCTCGGGTATAGAAATACCGAGGCACTTGGAGACGATGATTTATCCCGAAGTTCACTTCCCAATGGAAGCTACGTCTCCGTTGGAGCGGTGCGGAGTCACAAAGTGATCCCCGAATAGCCGTCAAATGGCACACCGTAATCTCCTTCGTGCCTCCACCAATGCGGAGTGCAACGAACCACTATGGGACACTTGAGGGTGGTCACCGAACCCGTACAAGGATGAGGCACACTCCACAACTTAATTGGAGGCTCTCACCGAATTCCCGCGGCTCCCAAAGCCACAAGAATCACAAGGTTGGGGCGCGACTCCACAACTTAATTGGAGGCTCCCAACTATCCCGCGAGCCACCAAAACTCCGAGATCAACAAGGACCGTCTAGGGCACCCCAAGTACCCAAGAGGACAAGCTCTAGGGCACCCCAAGTACCCAAGAGTAACAAGCTTCTCAACTTCGATTTCCACGTATCACCGTGGAGAACTCAAACCGATGCAACCGATGCAAGAAGGCAAGACCACTAGAAGTGGTCAAATCCTTCACTCCCAAATCCCACCAAAAGCAACTAATGCTTGTGGGGGGAGAAGAGAGGAAGAACAAGGAAGAACTCAACAAATGGAACTTCAAGATCACGATCTACTAGGTTCCCCTCACTTAGAGGAGGAATGGATTGGATGAATATGTAGATCTTGATCTCCTCTCAAATTCCCTCGAAGATATGCAAGAATCATGGGAGGGATCGAGAGGAAGGCAAGCTTTTCCAAAGGTCAACAATGGAGGAGAGAGAGGGGAAAAGCTAGCTCAAGAGCTGAGAGAACCGTTGGGGAAGCAACCCCCTTAAAAAGGTCCTCTCAAAAATCTGCCCGTTGCAGACGAAAAAGGCCGCAGCGGTAGTACCGGGCCTCGCCCGGTAGTACCGATTGATAGGGAACGGACGGCCTGGCGACAGACTGGTCAACGCCTCCTCCATGCGCGCATCGGTAGTACCGGACCGCCTGGTCCGGTAGTGCTCCCCACCCGGTAGTACCGTGCTACTACCGAGGCTACTACCGGATTAAATCGAGCGAGTCCAGAGAGCATTTGGAGATCCGGTACTGGGCCCGGTACTGGCCGCGGTAGTTCCGCAAGGTGTCACCCGGTAGTACCGGGCTAAGGTCGGTACTACCGGCCTAAGAAGAAACTGCAGAACCAGAAAAAGAGAACCGCAATAACTTTTGCAAGGAAGCTCCAAACGAGATGAATCCAATTATGTTGGAAAGGTAGCGACAAGAGCTTTACTAAGGGTCACAAATATAGAGGGGATACCACACATGGGAAGGTGTGGACCCTATCTCGAAGGTGGACCAATAATATTTCCATCCAGAAAACGCAACAAGTTTTCCATACGAAATCCGTTTTCGGAGAACTTGGGCTTGTCATGAAGATCACAACAAGCACCAAAACCCAACAAGGAG
This sequence comes from Poa pratensis, assembly GCA_947311845.1. Classification (NCBI taxonomy): domain Eukaryota; kingdom Viridiplantae; phylum Streptophyta; class Magnoliopsida; order Poales; family Poaceae; genus Poa; species Poa pratensis. The sequence continues at coordinate 23,221,646 of CAMZMU010000092.1, read as the reverse complement.
ACAAACCAAATAAGAACCAAGAAAGATGATGAAGGCAAGTATGCAAAGGTTTGAGCTATCTCCAACTGATACGCTAAAGCTCAATCGAGAGCCCCTCTTGATAGTACGGTATCTATCCTATAACCCGCTCTCCCAGCTAGTACCACGAGACTGGTAAAATAGAAACCCTATCATACCTTTGCCTTGCGCATTCCACTTGAGCTAGATGACGTCGATCTTGATCTCTTGAAGTGGACCACCTTTCTTGATTGCGCTTCGCTTGGTGAAGACTCAAACATTGCTCCCCCATACTCCACTATGGGAGAGGCTCTCTTAGGCACATCTTCACATGAACATTATCTCTAAATGGGTGGCAAGCTTCAAGCCTAGGATTTCTTCGAGATGCTCCTCTTGAACTTGCGCTTCTCAACATTGATGACGATCACCACTTGACGTCATCGATCATGGGCCATATGAAATCTTCATTTGATGCAAGCCCATAGAAAGATACCTAACCACACATAGAAATGCTACACACATATCATGGGTTAGTTCACAAAGCTATATGGACAATTGCTTACCATACCAAGAGATACACGATCCCACTTGGTACATCTTGTAGCTTTGTGTGTTGATCAATACTTGATCAACCTTGTATCTTTTCTTCTCTTTTCAATAGATGATGTCTTGAAGATAACCATGAATGATCACATAATTCTTTTCTTCAAGACATACTTGCAATATGCTCAACTCGATGATCTTGATGCCAATTACTTCATTATATCAATATATTCATGGCATCAACCTTGAATCCAACATATGAAGTTCAATCATGGTCTATGGACAAACACTACAAGTAAAACTCAATGCAACCATTAGTCCATAGGGATTGTCATTAATTACCAAAACCACACATGGGGGCGCCATGCCCTTTCAGTCTCGCGTAAGAGTACGCGTAAAGTCGGTCCGGGCCGCTACATCGAACAATGCCGCGATATAAACAAGTACACGCGAGAGGGTAACAAATGTAGAATCGATGCCCACATTCAACATGTGTTCTAAAAAACCGTACAGATATATCTACGCATAGATCTCGCTCTGATACCACTGAAGTGAATCGTAGACAGAAAAAAAAAATTCCTACCGACGATAACTAGAAACTAGCCAGGATCTAACTATGCAGATATACTATACGGAGGAGAACGGAGTACATACCCTTGTAGACCGAAACCGGGATTACGTTTCCGCACAAACGTTGCCAATGAAGCCGACGAAGCCGACCTCAAGGTCGTGTAGAGGAAGTAGACATACTCCCAGCGCCACCCGAGTAGCGCCTCGTAGTTCCACACACGTACGGCATATGTCACGGGGGGTGACTTCTTGCGTGGGGACACAGGTGGCGTACGACGGCGTATGCACGGGATCGGATACGAGCAAGGTGAACACCGAGACGTACCCAGGCTCAGGGCCCTCGTGAGGAGGTAACACCCCTACTCCTGCCTAGCTGTGGTATAATCTGGTCACAAGGAGTTACAATGGCGCTCCTTGAGCTGTATGTGGTGTTCTCCTCCTTCTAGGAGATGAAGCAAGTCTCTCGGGTAAGCTAGGATCCAAACCTTGCTACGAGGGATCCGGCTCTCCTTATATAGGTAGAGTAGCCAGTTACAGTGGCGGCTACCTGGCAGTCGGGTAGCGGAGACAGGCCTCCGGTGAGGACGTGGCCATGGTGGGAGGTCATGCCAGCGTGCGCGATGATGACCTGCCCTTCCTGTCTTGTCGATCTCGGGCCACGTGGTACGGCGCGCTGCAGCTGATGTCATATTTGACTTCAGGGGCTCGGGGCAGGCTGGGTCTACGCCTCCTTTGTCTTCTAGCTCTTGGATGCCTACGAAGGGAATCCAAGGCTGCCAGCGAGGCCAGCAGCTGGCAGCCGGACCCGGACGACCGGCTCGGAGGGTGGCACCCGGAAGATTCGTTGTACTTGTGATTACCCGGGGAGGATATCCCCGACACTTATTAACATTAAATACATATTATTTAATTCATTCGGGCTCCGAAACATATTTCGTTGCCTCCGATCAATATCGGACAAGTCCCGGAACACTTCCGGAGTTCCAGGTTTCTTTCTCTCTTATATCCAATCTAATCGTCACCTACCCTTAAGTGTGTTACCCTACGGTTCGGGATCACACACAGACATGATCGAGACACGTTCTCCGATCAATGACTAACAGCGGGGTCTGGATACCCGTGATAGCCCCTGTGCGTCCACGAATGTCTTTTCATCGTTTGAACCTTTAGACGTCCAGTCTCATCTTCTTGCCTAGCGATACTTAGATTGTCCGAGCATCGTTCTCCCGGTATCACGATTACCGAGCATGATCTCGTTGTTGACAAATCTATCTTTACTCGTCTGTGATATGATGCGCGAGGTGGCTGGAGATGAGGCGCGAGGTGGATGGGGTCCACGACCGGAGATGGGGCGGTGGTGCTCTGTGACCCCATGGCGGACCGACGAGATGAGCGTGGGGTGGAGGGCGCCGCGGCCAGGAGCTCTTCCATGCGGACCGAAATCAGGAGCTCCTCCGTCCGCATCCTCTCTCTTCCATGCGTGCCAGCGAAAACAAGGACCGCGCGCCATGGTTCCCCATCCTCCTAAGATCGAACCGCAACAAAAATCAGCAACCCACACAGCGCGATTCGATTTCGACCAGAGACGGAGAGGAGAGGGAAATCTCGTTGTGATCGCATCCTCCCCGAGCTACTACTCTACCTGTATTTTTGGCCGGTTACCGGATTTAGTTTCTTTCTCTGGTGCAGGTTCGTGCTGGACTGCTGGTGATTGTAGGGGCAGGCGCGCGAGGATGGGATTGCCACCGGCGTGTGACTCCGCAGAGAGAAGGCGCGCCGTACGGTCGTTCATGGAGGCTGGGCCGTCGACACCGAGCAGTTTTTGCCTGGAGGGAAAGGCTAGGGACCATCTTAATGCAACAGCTTGTGGAACTCCACCACTTCCATCAGCTTGGCCCTCATTTCCTAGGGCGGTAGCGCTTCTGCAGGATCAAGCGCTTTCCCCCAACCCGGGTGCCAGAAGGGGGTCATCGGAGAGGCCACCGTCTTCAGCACGGCACTTTGCGGAGTTACAGGGGCAGCTGGGAGGTTGTTCTTCATGGGGAGCGAGGCGGCCAGCGATGCCAGCGACATGCAGGGGCCTTGGTTCACCCCCACGGCAAAGCATTCTTTTCCTTCAAGAGATTCTCCACAGTCAGCGAGAACTTGTCTATGATCTCCATCATAGGCTGCTTGAACAGGAGCCTCCATTTCTTGACGGTCCTGAGCACCAGCCACCAGATCTGTTTCATGCACAACCAAGTACAACCATCAAATATCAAGGCGTTTCGGATTTTCCAAATACTCCAGAGTACCGCAGCACAAATAGTATTCAGAGCATCATGCTTCTTATTCAAAATCCAGTACTTAGCTATAGACATGTAACTAGATCCAAGGTTTGTATTGAAAAAAGCAGAGACAACCTCCCACATTTTCAAGGCAACAGTACAATCGAAAAAGAGGTGATCTATTGTTTCTAAGTCGCAACAGAAAACACAATCGGTCGGTTTATTCATGTTCCTTTTAAGGAGGTTGTCTCTAGTCATCAGTTTATTGTTTGCCAAAAGCCACAGAAAGATCTGCACGCTGGGGGTATTACAAGAGACCAAATGGCAGGAATATGAACTTACGTTACTCCCCTAAAAGTGATGATCTTATAAAGAGAGCTTGTGGAGTAGGTCCGATTTGCTGTGTAGGTCCAAATTAGTGAATCGCAGTCAGTTGTGAGGTTAATGCTTCCAGCAATTTGCTCAAGCTCATACCATTGTTCCATAAGTTTTGGACTGAAGTTCCTCCTAAACGTGAGTTTGAGGCGGGTTCCCTCCAAAACTTGGGAGATGGTAGTAACCTGTTCATTGCAGACACAATATAAATCCCAGAACTGAACTAGGAGTGGCGAGGAACCAAACCAGGTATCTTCCCAAAATTTGATTTTACTCCCATCCCCAACGATCCACCTGTACCCAAACTTAACAGCTTTCGCCGCCCACATGAATCCTTTCCAGAAATTGGAAGAATTTGTGTCTGAACTAGCAAAAATATCCGGGTTGTTGGTTTTATACTTAGCATCTACAACAGTTTCCACAACTTATTGCCACTCTGAGTGTATCTTTTGATCCAAGATGCCAGCAAATACAGGTTGACATCTTTAAGTTGTGGTATGCCTAGGCTCCCAAAGCCCTTCGGCACACAGACTAAGTTCCAATTTGCTAAATGCAGTCTCCTCTTCTCTTTTGTGTCATTCCAAAGGCAGTGGGCCATCTGCTGATTGATGAGCTCCAGAGCCCATTTTGGAAATTTTAAAAAGGACAGGAGATAGACAGGAATGCTAGCTAGACAAGATCTAATGAGCGTGACTCTTGCGACATAAGAGAGTAGCTTCCCTCTCCAGCCAGCAATGCGTTTCAGAATCGTATCTATGATAGGTTGCAAATCCTCTCTTCTAAGTTTCTCATAGTGCAAAGGCACTCCTAAATATTTTATGGGAAATCTCCTACAACACATTCCAAAATCTCTTTGAGAGAGGAGATTACCTCAACCTCAAGGTTAATGGGAATGAGCTCACTCTTGTTGTAGATGATGCGCATACCCGATACTTGTTCGAAACAAGTCATCACAACTTTTAAGTTCATAGCAGTTTCTACACTATTTTCTACAAAAAGGATGGTGTCGTCAGCGTATTGCAAGCTAACAACACCCCCAGGACAGAAATTAGTGCAAAGGACTTTAATCAAATTGCTAGCAGTGGCTTTAATCAACATTTTGGTGAAGACGTCAACTACTAGATTGAACAGGATAGGAGACATGGGATCTCCTTGCCTCAAACATCTAGTTATGACGAAAAAAATCCCATTAGTGTTATTTATTTTCACTGCAACTGATCCCCTCTGGTTGCCAATTTAACCCATTTCCTCAGATTTGGGCCAAAACCTCTTTCATGAGTAGATCATCTAAAAAATCTAGATCCACCTTATCAAACGCTTTTTCATAGTCTAGCTTAAGTACTCCACCTTTTTCTTTACCATGGTGAACCGAATGCAGGACCTCATGAGCTGTAACTACACTCTCGAGGATGTACCTCCCTTTGATAAAAGCGGTTTGGTTTGGGGCGATTATGGAGTCCATGATTTGCCCAAACCGAGAAGTAATGACCTTAGTGAAAATTTTGAAAATGCAATTCAAAAGGCTGATTGGCCTGAACTTCTTCATGGAGGAAGCATCAGGTTCTTCCGGTACTAAAGAAAGCATTGCAAAATTCAGTCGGTAAAGGTCTAACTTCCCTAAGAAGAAATCTTGGAAAAGAGCTATGATATCGTGCTTAACCACATCCCAAAACTTCTGATAAAACATAAAAGATAGTCCATCTGAGCCAGGTGCCCCATCAGAATAAGAACCGAACACCGCTGTTTTAACTTCCTCCTCAGAGAAAGGAGCTTCCATGATTGAGTTCTGTTCAGGAGTGATTTTATCAGAGGGTGTAAATAAATCCTCTCCCAAAGAAAAACTTGTTTTTGCCTCAGCTTTAAACAAGTTTTTATAAAAGTCAGTGGTTATCTCTAACATGCCTTTCGGATCTGAGGTAAGTCCGTCTGGTCCCTCAAGAGATAGAATCAAGGTTTTACGTCTGCGTTGATTAGCCACAGCGTGAAAGTAGGCCGTGTTTCTATCTCCTTCGACTATATCCCTATCCCTAGAGCGTTGTTTGGCTTTGACTTCTTATTTAAGCCAAAGTTTCTACAGCTCTACACCAATCTCTTTCATCCTTTTATGATCCAGTTCAGAGAGGACCTCCGCCTCAGCTTTGAGGTCCAGCTCATCATACTCGACCATAAGGTCTCGTTTAAGATGTCTAAGATCAGCTTCAAGCGGATGGGCTCTCAGCCCAGTGGTTGGGACGCGGTGGCGTCACCCAGCCGGCCAGAGTTCGACTCTGCGTCCCGCACCTGCGCGCGGCACTGTTCATGTGAACAGTGTCCAGCGCGACACTGTTCACTTGAACAATGTTGACGCTGTAGCATATTTCTGGAGGGCCCTATGGGCTGCATTTATTCGCAGAAGACTGAGCCCATAAATCAGTCTGTCCCAGTTCCAGCTACGGAGCCAATTCCACCGCGGTTCGACACTGGTATTGTGGTGTGCCCACCACCGCAGGGATTTCCCGGAAGATCTAGGCTCGCGGAGGCTCAAGTCTTAGTACGGTTTGATTAGGTCTAGCTTGCGCACGGGTGGCGTGCGTGTGGTGTTGTGTGTGTGTGGAGTGCGTAGTGCGTGAGTTCAGATACTACAAGCTGTAATAAGACCAGGAATTCTCAAAAAAAAAAAAAGATCAGCTTCAATGTTCCAGCTCCAACCATTGGAGTCTTTCCTAAACCTTCTAACTTTTTCTTGCCAAATATTGATGGCAGAAGTGCTTTTTGTTAGCACATCTATACTTTCGGTTGTACTATAAATTTATCGTATAATACAATATAGTAGATCAATGACAAAACCGAATAATATTTCATTGGCTCGTCAAGTTTAAATCATCTTGATTATTGGAAAAGGTGTGATCTAAAGCGGGTGCAATAATGCTTAGCTACTGAATACGGTTTTGGGTTGAAACTTGAAACAATTTTCAACCACACATCTTATAATATTGTTAAGCAGTTGAGTATCACCCCATACTATTTGAGCAGATAGGATCTTTTTCTGCTCATACGTTAGCTCAGAGGTTTATCCAGACGGCCGGCGGAGTGTCGTGATAAAGTTTAACGACGTGGCAAGTGAGTACTATACATTATTTTCCGTTAACAACGAATATCGTCCATAAGTTTTCACTCCTGGCTAATTTTCAATGAAACGTTCCATCCCAACGTACAGCGTCATGCTGAGAATTTTCCAATTCGAGCTAGCATCATTTCGTGCAGGTGGGTATTGATCCTACCGGATTTCCAAGAGAAAGTCAGATATCCAGATCAGAGAGAAAGTTGTGCATCACATGGGATTCAGAAAAGCTCATGTGGCTTTCAGGACCAGGGAAGATTGCTGTATCAACAGAGCACTTCAGTTTGTTTACTCGAAGAAGTAAAGAGAGAGTCCTACCGGTGATCGCATTGGCACGGTTTGTTTTGTTAGAGAGCATAAAGTTACATTGTTTTCGGCTGGCTATGGTAGGTTAGATCGATAGAGAAGTTGCATAGGCACATGAGCGTAATGTAACGGTTATTGATGTTAGGTTACATCCTCCGCAATATAGTGTAGTTTGCGCATTATCAATGACGAAAACGAATAATAATTTTATTAGCTTATCAAGTTGAAATCAGCTTGATGATTGAGTAAGGTGCTACCTAAAGAGGATGCAATAATGCATGTTGAGAATCCACCAGTATTGTTATACTACGGCGGTTGTAACCTGAAACGATTTTTTTTGCGGGTACCTGACACGATATCTAGCCCCACGTAGGTGTTAATATAATCGTTTTGCCAGCAGGAGCACCTATGTCATTTGAGCAGATAGAATCTTTTCCTGCTCATTAGTTAGCTCCATATTTGCTTCTTCTGGTAAGGGTGATGCCATATGGACATTCCGGGGGGCTGCTCACTTTCCCCTTCCTTCTCTCTCTCTTATCTCCTTGCCCTTGAGAGCTCCTCCGCCGCCCCCGGATCCTCCCTCCCTCCTCCCCGGCGGCTCGTCCGTCTGGTGGAGTGGGGAGGGGGGAGGCCGGCCCCCCCCCCCCTGTATATTTCTAGTAGTTTTAGGAGTTGCTTTAGAATCTGGCCCCTTGTGGCGACTAGCTATATGCTGTGGTCGCGATGCTCTTCGTCCTCTTCGAGCAGGGCAAGAGCGTTCCCTCTGCTGCTCTACTGCTGTTCTTGGTGGATGGCGTTGTTGGGCTCCGGATTTGGTGATAGCGACCCAAATAAGCTCGCGTGTGATGCTCCGTCTCTTGCAGGGTTAGATCTACTGCTTTCCTTTGCTGGCCATCGAGGGGATGGGCAACGGAGGTGCGGGTGGCTGCTCGGCTCTGCAGGGGTGCAGGAGAAGGGATTCGTGGCTGCAACCGTGGAATTCTTTGGGAGATTCTTCTCAGCAGTGTTCTTCCGGCGACCGTGTGTCGCTCAGCTGCTGAATCTAATGGCCGTCAGGCGGCCTCTCCCACCCTGGTCGGCGGCAGCTTGCTGGCTGAGGGCTTCGTTCAACCTCCAGGCCTACATGCCAATTTGGAGGCTTTCCTGCTCCGGGACGATGTGCTCCCGTCGCTGCACCCCAAGTGGCCTAGTCCCCGGTGGTGTTGCGGTTGTTCGTCGCTGGATGCATCCAGGATTCGGTGGAGAAGGAGCTGGGTTGAGCCCTAGACTTGATTTCTTTTGCTCTCTCTGTTCCAGGGACTTTAGTGCTAAAGTTGAGGACTTGGTTGTATTTTCCTTTTCTTTTAAGGTCCTTCTTGTAATGTGTACTCCACCGACGGTATAAATGCAGCTCTACGGGTCCTTCGTGACCCCTTCTTGTTCAAAAAAATATGGACATTCCGAATTGTTTAGGGTGGATCTGACTCAATTTGATCCACATGTATCATAGTTTTCTTATGAAGCACAATCTAAACATGTCTGGCAGATTTCATGATTTCCAGGCTGCAAGCGAGAATTTTCTCTTGTAGCATCCGCATTCTTTTCATATTATTTGCCCCCCTTTAAGGCAACTTTAGACAGTGGCATCTTGAAAGGGTGATGATTTTTTTCATGAATCATGGGCTGTTACATCGCAAAAATAAGAATCAAAGACCGTTGAAAATGGCAGATTTATAAGTGCGGACGCTTGCCTCGACACTTTATCGTACTATTTATTCCCTATGATGGAACTTTAGGCAGTGGCATCTTCAAAGGATGATGAAATTCTTTGACAGACCATTGGAGTCTTACATTGCATAATAAGCATCATGGAATGTTGAAATGGCAAATTATAATAGTCAGATAAAAGACCCCGTTGTTTTAGTGTTTTTCCGGGTAAATATAGTAAACGAGGTCATCCCAATTTTTTTAGCCTACACCGTAAAACGAGGTGCTCCCACCTTATATTTGTAGTATGCGCTTCTTCTTTCTTGTGTACATAAAAAAGCTGAAAATATTGACACAAACGATGTTTCAAGGTCGGCCGCCACCCTATCACATCTGTGATTCGAGCCCTCCCTGACCCGGATAGTCATGCGCCCTCAGTCGACGCGTTCTCCACCCTCCTAGAGTTGGAGGCGGCTCAAATCGAGCAAATAGTGAGCGGCGCGGCTACTGTTCCTTACTACCCTTAACTTATGAAATGCACGGTGGGAAATGTATTAATGAACCTTAGAACAAGGCGGGTTATATGTTTCTTTCTGATCTTCAAAATATTTTGCTCGTATATTTGGGTGATCAAGAAAAAATCAAAATAAAATATAAAGAAATATATATATATTTCTGATTTGTGGTGCTGGACTCCCTTCCATCATTTTCGGAACGTTGAAATGGCAATTCCGGGATGAATAAATCTTTTGATTTTTCGCAAATTAATTGCCAGTACCAGCAGCGAGCAATACGAGTAGGCGACCACTTCGTTCAGAGCGTGATAGCCCACGACGGACGGTATGGCTACACGGCCACGTCTCTCTCTCTCGGTCTCTCCCCACGCACTGCCACCGGCCTCGTCAAAAGGCCCCGACCGGCCAACCCCCTTCCACACCGCACTCCCCTCACCTTCCTCTCCCCCCCCCCCCCCCCCCCCCCCCCCCCCCCCCCCCCCCCTCCGCCCCTCGCTCGGCTGCTTCCTTCCTCCCTCCTGGTGGCCACTCCACTCACCACTGCCTCCGCTCGGTTCTTGACCGGCCTAGCCACCAGTAGTCTGCTGCTGCTTCTTGCAATCTTGCTCCAGTGCTGATTACGAGCTGTCCGGGATGGAGCGGTACGAGGTGATCAAGGACATAGGCTCCGGCAACTTCGGGGTGGCCAAGCTGGTCCGGGACATCAGGACCAGGGAGCTCTTCGCCGTCAAGTTCATCGAGAGGGGCCACAAGGTCAGCCGGAATTTCCTCTCTGTTTAATCAGTTATTAGGTTTTCTTTGGGTTCTTGGTGTCATAATTGAAGAGGGGGTTCTTTATCTTGGACTGCTAGTTGTTAGATGGTACCTGGTGGTTTCGCGATTTTTGTCCTACCTAGGTGCTATCTGGTTTGGGTGGTTTTGGGTGTAGTTTGATCAATAGGGGATGATCTACCGTGCTACTGCAGCCCCCAATCTGCTCTGTCTCCATGGCCAAATTTGTCTCCCAGATTTTGGGGCCCTTTTATTTAGAAATAAGCGTTGGAGTTTGACGAAAATATAGTTGACATCGCTATTCGGTTTATTGGCCTTGAATCTCTCCTGACCGGTCAATGCGGGCGCTGCTCTGGTCATCACTGATTCAAGAGATGAATTTTCCACCTGGCGCTAATTAGTCTAAGCCCTGCTGGATGTCTCTGGCTTATTGTACTTTTGATTAGTTAAATCTTGTATCTTCCTGTACACGGCTTAGTTATTATTGGGCAAACAGTGTTGATTTTAGTATCCCAGGATCACCAACCAAATCCATATATCTTGTCTAAGTGGATGATCTATCTAATTTTGTAAGGTCTCCTTGGAGTGTGTTGCATTTTGTTTGACTATGCAAAAACTAAGGTTCGCTTGTTTAAGGTGTAGTAGTTAGTTAGTTAAATAAGTTTGTACGCAGCTGGTAGATACCGGTCCTGAAGTAGCAACTTCTCTTTCTGTTCAACACAAAAAAGTAGCAAACATCTGTCATTTTAGGTAAATTTGCTTTACTGATAAATTCATATATGGTCATAACTGTTAGAATGTGCTATTACTTACCGTCCACTTTCAGCTCCTTATGGACTCTTTTCGCATCTTTCTTACCGATCATCCTTGGCCCCTCAGCATTTTTCACTCAGTTGATGATACTGCCATGAGGTTTATTTTGGATTATAATGAGGATTTGGTTTATGTATCTTGGTTTATATTACATGATTATTTCCTTGTGCTACACTCAAGGTTTTCGAGTCGACGAATCGACGAGTCGTTCAGGGGTAGCGACTCTTGACTAGTCGTGACTAGTCAAGACTCATGGTAGACTAGTCGACATGAGTCGTTTAGCAATAGGTATTATAAAATTGCCATATTATATGTATAATTGTATATAACTATATACTTATTAATAGTCTATAATACAAACCTGGGCATCTCCATACAGTGTCCAAGGCCTTCCTCTTTTCCATGAACTGTTTTGGCTCGGGGGAAAAGGAAAATTGGGGCATCTAGGTTTCACGGGAACTGGGCAAACAATATTGGCCAAAACATGACAGGTGGGGCCAACTTTAAGTCGCATTCGACTCAAAAATCTGAACTAGTCGAGACTAGTCGACTGAGTCGAACAGTCGCTCGACTCAAAAACAGAGGCTACACTGGAATTCATTTTTCATGCTCTAGAAGTTCTCTTTGTCTTTTGCACAAAACCACCATTTCGCTTCATATATTCTATTGTTCACGTTTCGCTTCTCCTGTGGGGCTAAACATTCACCTTCCCTTATTTGGGTTTATTTGATATGTAAGTACCTTCAATTGGTAAACTAACACTTTAATTTTCGCTGTTCTTTCATAGATTGACGAGAATGTCCAAAGGGAGATTATGAACCACAGATCACTTAGGCATCCGAACATTGTTAGATTCAAAGAGGTTAGTCCCTTCTTCTTCTATGGAAGTGATTCAAATTCATAACATATATATCCAGTGCCATCATTATTGATCTGGAATGCAAGCATTAACCCAGTCTATTAACTCTGGAAAACTTAAAACACATTTTCAAAATTTGCTGACCCGGTGTTATAGATATTTAAAATGTTATACAAAAATGTCAGACTCAAGCTTCAGCCTTAGGTCCTACTCCTAAGTCCTAACTCCTGCTAATAAAATAATCATTTTTTAAGGACACCTAAATGCAATAAATTCTTCGCACTTCAAAAAACTATTGTTCAAAAATCATATATTATTATGAATACCAAAATAAAAATGATATGATTAGAATGTTCACCTTGAAACTCTTCTCAGCCTCTGCCCTATACCAGTTTGGCAGTTCCAGCAAGAAAGTGGTGTCTATCTGTAATCCTTCCACCAACTTGAATAGGGCACAATTGGAATATGTAAAAATACACTTTATCCTCGTTGCAGTGTTTGAAAGGACTCTTGTGGCAGTGACACGCTGACACATACCTTTATATTATACCAACCTTAGTGGTTTTCCTATTTTGAGTAGTTCGAAGCATATTCTGCTACATGTGGCTATGAACTTATTTGCAAGAATATTCCCATATATCGGTACTCCCGCTTTTATGGTGATTATTGTGTTTCTTCTTTCTACATGTATTACTAGTGGGCTACTTCTTTCAACTGTTTGTGAGAACGCATTAATTAGGTATAATTGGATGCTTATCAGCATTCAGTAGCTTGTCCTAGTGCCGTGCCCTCTAACTTGGGTAAGTACTGTTGTGGACCTGCCGTTGGCATTGAGGATTGAGACCACAATAACTTTGTAATTTGTATGAAGATATCATAATTGCTTATAGTCTAATGCAAACTTTTCATTAAATAACTATTGGAAATGATATTGACCTAGCAGGATGTCATACCCTATTGGTTTAAAAAAAAAGGATGTCTTAGCCTATTGTTCAAGTGTTGCAGGTTAATGTTATTCCTGGACTTAAATTTTGCTTGCATGTGATGTATTACACTTGAAATAAGTTTTGCTTCAATATTTGTGTATCAGTATACAAATACCAAAGCTATTGATTATGGCCTAACAGAAAAAGTATACTGGCAATAACTAGTAAGATTTTGAGCCAGCATACATATATATAATACTTAAAATCAAAGTTGATCTAGGATTTTCCCAAGTTTAACTATTTTAATTTCCTGTGAACATAAGAACATATTATGTCTTATTTTCTGAAGTATAAATCTGTTAGATCATATCCAGCTTGTGAAACTTAAAAGATGTCACTTAGTTTTTCAGGTTGCGCTAACTCCGACACATTTGGCCATAATTATGGAGTACGCTGCTGGCGGTGAGCTATTCGAAAGGATCTGCAGTTCTGGAAGATTTAGCGAAAATGAGGTAGGTGATATTCACTACAACTGAAGATACCTAATATTCAAGTGTGTGACATTCTAATGATGGATACTGACCTGTTCATTCTTATCAACAGGCTAGGTTCTTCTTCCAACAACTGCTTTCAGGAGTTAGCTATTGTCATTCCATGGTACACAATCAAATTAAGTCACGACAACAACTTAAAAGTAGTAGATAGTACATAACCATTTCCTGTTATCGCTGCAGCAAATATGTCATAGAGATTTGAAACTAGAAAACACACTCCTGGATGGGAGCGAAGCGCCGCGGCTAAAGATATGTGATTTCGGTTACTCCAAAGTAATGCAGAGCATATCGTGACCTTTATTACCTGTTTGCCAACTAAACCATTATGCTTACTCGTAGTTCTGCTTTTCCAGTCCTCTGTGTTGCACTCTCAGCCTAAATCAACCGTCGGGACTCCAGCTTACATCGCTCCGGAGGTCCTTTCTAGAAGGGAATATGATGGAAAGGTAATTTCCACCTTTTCTGTTTCTCTAGTTAACTGCTCAAACTGCACCCTTCAAACATCACCATTTGCAATCCAGGTCGCTGATGTTTGGTCGTGTGGAGTAACTCTATATGTGATGCTTGTCGGCGCCTATCCATTTGAGGACCCTGAAGAACCAAAGAACTTCCGCAAGACAATTACTGTGAGTTTGTCCAACATTCCGTTGGATCCTATGTGATTGCTCATTTGGTTTTGTTTAGCTCAGCCTCATTATGTGTGTGGGAGTAAAAGTTTGTGAGATCCTTGCAGCGGATACTCAGCGTACAGTATGCGGTCCCTGACTACGTCCGGATTTCAATAGAGTGCAGACATCTGCTGTCCCGGATTTTCGTGGCAAACCCTGAGCAAGTAATCCTTCTCCCAGAACAGCCATGTATCCGACCAAAATAACATAGTTCCTGCATTCTGACCAGCCACTCCCTGCAGCGAATAACGATCCAGGAGATCAAGAACCACCCCTGGTTCCTCAAGAACCTGCCAATCGAGATGACCGACGAGTACCAGATGAGCCTGCAGATGGTCGGCATCAACTCGCCCCCACAGACCTTGGAGGACATCATGGCCATCCTCCAGGAGGCGCGGAAACCAGGCGACGGATCCAAGTTCGCGGGGCAGCTGTCTGTGCCCGGCCTAGGGAGCATGGAGCTCGACGACATTGATGACGTTGACGTGGACATAGAGGACAGTGGCGACTTCGTGTGCGCCTTGTGACGGGCAGGTGTGGTCTGGTGTTTGTGGTGTGTGTTCATCCTTCTGTCGTGTTGTTGTTCGTTTTTCAGAGAGTTGCGTTCTGTTGTATTATCATCACCCATGTTTTCTATCTGTGTATAAATATAATATCTACTTCCATGTGTTTGGTTGGGTTCCTCACTGCATTCATGGCGATTTCCTTATCCTTCCTTTTTTTCCATTTTTGGGAGTGTCTTTTTTTTGTTCGGAGGACACTCCTCTTTTTTCTACGGTAATTTTTGTCATACTAGTTTCTTTAGGGAGAACATAGTTTTTTCTACTGCAAAGGCATGGTTTGGGGTACAATAGCTGGTCTCTGGAGTGTTGGCACTTGGCAAGCCAAACATGACGTCCTTTCATGAGTCTGTGGCTAACAAGATTTAGGAGATACTTAGTCTCGTGAGGACTTCGCTGCATGGCCACATGAGAAGGCAGGACATGACGATCACAGGTGTTGTGGTCTATCAATCTATGATATCAAGTTGATGACCATGAATTTTCGTACTCTGTCTTCCATTCTTTGTAATCAGGTGACTCATGTCATCGCCGATACATAACGACCACGTTGTGTGGGTTGGTGAGGCACCAAAAAAGTTCCGTGCTCTCGTTTCTACTGAACAATCATCGTTTATGATGGGTATCTAAAATAAGACATGGCTTCCCATGCTCATCGGAACTATACTTCTAGCAAGATTATGAATATTTGTAGGGAGTGACTTTCATGTATAAATCTAACATCCGAGAAAGAGAGCTTGGCGGTGCTTGATTTCATCGAATTTATGCCATAGTAGTAGTATTTCACGTTCTAAACCAAAAGTAAACAGTATATGGCCTAGCAAATTATCTGTGAGAAGATACCAAACATTTTTTTTAGCACGAAGCAGAGACAGATATAGGAACATAAGCTCATTTCATACTTTATGGCCCATTAGTCTATCCAGCAGTGCAGAGAACCCATGTCGGCCCAGATTAACTGTTAGCCAGCGGGCTGACCCTAACGGCCCACCTTACTTCTACGCGACGCCCCAACTTATATATGCTCAAAACACATCTTCCGACGCAACCCTCCTCGCCCACAAGGGCCACAACCCTAGCCCTCGCGCGCCGCCGTCGCCGCCGCCGCCAGCGCTAGGGTTGCTCGCCGCGCGCGAGCCACCGCCGGAGCTCCACTATGAAGGTATGAACTGCTCTCTACATTCCCCGCACGATCGATCCCGATGTGCGCAGATGTGATCTTCGTGGTGATTAATACGTGTTGTTTTGCCGTTGGTTTCAGTTGAACATCGCGTGCCCCACTACGGGGTGCCAGAAGAAGGTGGAGATCGATGACGACCAGAAGCTGTGAGTGTTTTCTCATCACCTCACTCGTATTTAGTGTTTTGATCATTGTCAATCGACGCGTATTAGTTTGGTGAATTCTACTGTATTTTTCATCCAGTACTTAGTGGGTGGATAACTAGTTTTGTTACGTTGTTAAATACATAGGATGATGCGGAATTACTAGTTGATTGTGTGTTAAAAATGCCACCTAGGTCTCTTACTTTGTTAAATTGGTATTGAATGGTGCTGAAGTGTTTTAAGCATTATGTGCGATTTAGAATCATAGTTTTTTTATGCTGGAGGGAACTAGAATAGTATTCAGGCTGTCTTCTTATAACCATGATGTGCCACAGAAGCTACTATTTTGATTCAACTATTTGCTGGTTGACAAGTGTTTTAATAGAACATAGTTTATTTCTGAAGACGCCTTATACATGCTTTTAGTCGTCTGCTCAGATTTTGTTTGATGCCGTATTTACTACATGTGCATACTTTGAGCTAGAGAAAAATTTCGTTATGTACCTTGTGTATTCTGAGTTAGTGATACATTCTTGCCGTGGCTTGTGCACCTATAGGTCATTAATTCATTATAACTTGCTCTTTAACATATTATCTTTCATAGTTAAACAATAAAAAAACATGGATGCTGTGATGTCATGAAATAGATTTAAACTTGAAGATGAAATGCTTGTGAACTGCTTCATTATTTATGCCTGTTGATGTTCCAAACTAGCTATTTTAATAACCTTTTTGTTGTCAAATGTTGTAATAGAACAACATAGTTTACTTTTGAAACCACTGCAAGCAGCCTTTTGGTGGTTAGTAATGTGTAATATGAACTAATTTGTTGATTGATAAAATATTCCAGTTGATTTATTCTCTCTTTTGTTTTTTCCATATCAATATCTGACACATTTGTATGAACTACAGCCGAAGCCTTTATGACAGGAGGATCTCTCAAGAGGTCCTTGGTCATCTTCTGGGTGAGGTAATGTACTGGTAACTTCTTTCATGATACATAACCCTTCAGCTGATGTTTTGGTTGTTCTGATCATAGATATATGATGTTTCTTGTTTTCAGGAATTCAAGGGCTATATGTTCAGGATCATGGGTGGCTGTGACAAGCAGGGTTTCCCCATGAAACAAGGAGTTCTGACTTCTGGTCGTGTGCGCCTTCTGCTGCACAGGGGTATACCTCTATTTCCATGGAACTTCTCACCTACAATTTCATCCCTCTTGAATCGAACACTTACATGTATTGCTTTGGCCTCAACTCTGTAGGCACACCTTGCTTCCGTGGGTACGGTAGGCGTACTGGTGAGCGCAGGAGAAAGTCTGTCCGTGGTTGCATTGTCAGCCAAGACATGTCTGTGATTAACTTGGTGATTGTCAAGAAGGGTGAGAACGATCTGCCGGGCCTGACTGACACTGAGAAGCCCAGGATGAGGGGACCCAAGAGGGCGTCCAAGATCAAGAAGCTCTTCAACCTTGGCAAGGATGATGATGTCCGCACTTACGTCAACACATACCGCAGGACCTTCACTAACAAGAAGGGTGAGCTTTCCAAAAATTCTGTTCAAGTTCTGTTTTTGTCAGCTAGACAGAGCCAAAAGTCCTCTGCATCCAAGTTATGTCTCTCATTGACCTGTTCCCTTCCTAATTGACATTGGTTGTTATTTGCAGGCAAGACGGTGAGTAAGGCTCCCAAGATCCAGCGTCTCGTGACTCCCTTGACCCTCCAGAGGAAGCGTGCTAGAATCGCTGACAAGAAGAAGAGGATCATCAAGAAGAAGTCTGAGGCTGCAGAGTACCAGAAGCTGCTTGCCCAGAGACTTAAGGAGCAAAGAGATCGCCGGAGCGAGAGTATGGCCAAGCGGAGGTCGAAGCTTTCTTCTGCTACCAAGGCTCCTGCTGCTTCTTCTTAAGATGTTTATAGGCAAAAAAAATCATTTGCACTCCGTTGGATAAATCTACCCGCTACTTCCAGGTTTCTCGAGTTAGTTGAGTAGTTGATGCAGTTTAATATGAACCTGGTACTTTATCGTCACGAGTTTGTTAGTACTATTTTGGGTTCTAGGTTGTTTCTGGTCAAATAGAGGCGCCAGCAACCACATGATCTATCAGATATCTATAAGCTATATGCTCTAGTACTTCAATTGGCTATTTATAAATTCCTAGTTTGAGCACTATGCTGTTATTTCATCTATTATATTATGTCTTGAGGGGAAATTGTGTGGTTGACATGTTTTTGGCCTTTGCTCATGTTGTTGTTCCTTCGAACTCTACACGATGTGTGGACTTTGGTTAGTCTTGTTTTTGGCTTCTAAGGCAAAAAAAAAGCACCTATGATTTATGCTTTGGCTTTTGGTTTGATATTGTTGCATTAGTTAAAAAGGCAAAACCAAAAGCACGGTGCATTCTTGGCTTATAAGCTGAAATCCAAAATGCAAAAATAAGCCTAACCAAACACCCCTTAGATGGGAGCGGTGTGTTGTTGCCCAGGCATGCATGGACGTTTAGTGGAACAAATAGCCTTTGGTTCTGTGTTTAGAGTACGGGGAGGTTGCCGATTACGCCGAGCTTCTCAGGGGCACTCGCTCCAGTCTGTCAACCCATTGGTCGACATGGTAGCTGGCCTTGTCCAGCCCCTCATCACCTCGGCGATCTTCTCCATGTAGCTGATGAGCTCCTACTAGAGCTGGAGATCCATTTCCTTTTCCTCGCCTAGAGCGCCTTCACGTCCTCGATGGAGCGGTTGTCCACCGCCGATTTGCTGGGTCCTTGATGCCATTGGTCGGCAGGATCCTGATCACGACTGTCTTCGAACACGGGTGCCGTGCGTCACGTAGGACATGGCTTCACGGTCGTGTCTGCCAGACCGCCACGGAAGAAGAGGGCTGCAAGCCTGCAATCGCTGCCCGGAAGCCCATGCCGCTTAGCCATGAGCGGCCGCTTAGCCATGAGCGCCGAGTCCCATGTTCCCTACGTTTCGGTCGATGAAGACCCCCACCGGAGCACGGGGTGACCTGCAGCACCTTGCGGTTGACTGACGATGGGCAGCACATGGCGGCGCGCATGCCGCTGGCGAGCATGTAGCACTTGTGGAAGTGGAGGATGAGTGAGCGAGGTGCGGTTGTCGAGAAAAAACGGCGAGGCGACACACCTCGTCGTGGATGGAGGACACGAGGTGTAGGGGGGAGATGGTGGTGAAGGGCTGGACTCTACAATGGCAATCACTAGCAGGTTCTTCTTCGCTTTTGCCATTTACCTCATGTCCAGTCCCTGTTCTTGTACATCAAAAGAGATTGCATGTAAATTTGTTTGAGCACATTTTCAAATGCGTAGACAAGGTGTTTGATGGAAGTCCCAGCTTACAGAAATCTATAAAATCTGTGTCCACCACCGACCACTCGAAGCCATTATCAGAAACCTTTCTCCGGTCAATGGTATCAACTACATTAGTCCATCTAACTATTCACAGTTTACAGTTATAGAATTTAAGAGGCTTAATGAGTAAATATGAACCTTGGTTGGGCCTTCGTAGAGGCAAAATAGTACTCCCTCCATCCAATAATAATTGTTTCAAGTTTGTCAAAAAGTATATGTATCCATACATGTTTCATGTCTAGATATATCCTTTTTTTGGCAAATTTGAGACAGTTATTATTGAACGGAGGGAGTACTACAAATACAGCGAATCGCCTAGCTCTGGGTGGACTAATTGGAAATCAAGAAATTGTGCTTGCCTCCACAACAAGATGCCAACTGAGAGCCTAGTAAAAATATATTATCGATTTTGTTCACGTGATTATCATTTGGTATTTGTTGTAGAAGGCAAAGGGAGAAAGAAACGAGTTGCAACGTTCAGCCGAACAACTAGAGCAACTCGCAGATGATTTTTTTCAGTGCGCATAAAGGATGGTGGCCTACTATGTTGCGACACTTACAAACGATATGTGAGTACAATCCTTTTGATCAGGAATAAGGAATGATTGTCGTTAGAGGCAAACCAAAATCCACAGACGTTCTGAAATTTCAGAATACATGAGTACCTAATTACCTATACACTATGGGTCAAGTTTGTACCGGTAGATTGTGATTAGCATTTGCATTCAGTGCAATTTTGTTCAAGAAGAAACTCCTAAAAAAACAACCCGTATCAATGCACGGGCATATTTCCTAGTTTATGTTAATGTTGACGACCATCCTATTAGTTTATTAAGATTAGCCCGAGTATAAAGAGATGACAAGATTTCATGGGACGCCTATATGAATGTGTCGACCACATTAAAGACACACCACCACCCACTATAATTAGCAAAATTAGCAAACATAGATGACATGACTAACTGTCTCACTCCCATTTAATCTCTAACCTGCAGGTCACTCGTTTGCGTCTACAGATGGTTTACCTTCAAAACGGAAAGAGTGTAATGATTCTATATTTGCAAAGTCAAATGAAGACAGACGTAGACAGGTCAAATATGAACCCAGCTAACTATAATTGCAAATTTTGTGCATTCTTGTTTTTGTAGATGAATTTTATGCATTATTGTTGCCAGTATGACAAAGGCCCATAGGAATGTAAAGACTAGACCAAGTACGTTTAGTACATTCTTTTTCCACAATCACATATACTACCGCATTGCAACTTTTGTTTCGTGAAACAGGATCTATGGATTGGTCAGCTCTCGCCTGCTCGTCACGGTCCTGATCTTTGTCTTCCTGCCTTTGCGAGCGTCCGATGACCGGCTTATCCCCGGCAAGCCGCTCTCCCCTGGCGCTACCATCATCTCCGATGGTGGTGACTTCGCCCTGGGATTCTTCTCTCCATCCAGCTCCACTCCGGCCAACCTGCACCTCGGCATATGGTACAACGGCATCTCCGAGCACACGTGGGTGGTGTGGGTCGCCAACCGGGAAGCTCCAGTCATCAACACTTTCGCTGCGCCGACGCTCTCCCTCACCAACACCTCCAATCTCGTCCTGTCCGATGGTAATGGCGTTGGCTCCTTTGGACGACTGACGTGGCCACAGCCCCGAGTTCTCCTCCTCGCTTCGCGGTGGCGGTGCTTCTAAGCACCGGCAACCTCATCATCCGCTCGGCGAACGGCACCACGCTGTGGCAGAGTTTCGACCACCCGACGGACACGTTCCTGCCGGGCATGAAGATGGGGATCAGGTACCGGACGCGTGCCGGCGAGCGCCTCGTTTCTTGGAAAGGCCCCGGCGACCCCTCGCCCGGGAGCTTCTCCTACGGCTGCGACCCGGTCACGGTCCTCCAGATGTTCATCTGGAACGGGGCGCCCGGTGCACCGCAGCCCGCCGTGGACGGGTTTCCTGGTGAAGAGCGACGACAAGTTCGATGACCAATACCAGCGGCATCATTGTCTACCTGGCCGTCGTCAGCAACGACGAGGAGAGCTACACGACCTTTAGCCTCTCGGACGGCGCCTGGCGCACCAGGTACGTGCTGACCTACTCCGGCGAGCTCCAAATCCAGAGCTGGAATACGAGCTCATCGGCATGGGCTGTCCTCGCTCAGCTACCGACCTCCTGCAACCAGTACGGGTACTGCGGCCCGTATGGGTACTGCGACGAGACGGAAATGCCGGCGCCTACCTGCAAGTGCCTCGACGGCTTCGAGCCGGCCAACACACAGGACTGGAGCGGCGGTAGGTTCTCCAAGGGCTGCCGGCGGAAGCAGCGCTGCACGGGTGCGGCGATGGTTTTTGGCCTTGACGGGGATGAAGCCGCCGGACAGGTTCGTGCTCATGGTGGCAGGCACGTCGTTGGAGAAGTGCGCGGCGGATTGCGGCCGCAACTGCTCCTGCGTGGCATACGCGTACGCCAACCTTGGCAGCAGCACCTCCAAAGGAGACATACCCCAAGGTGCTTGGTGTGGTCTGGAGAGTTGGTTGACACTGGGAAGCTAGCTGCAACTGCAAGCCCCGCCACCGACACGCTCTATCTCCGGCTTGCAGGATTAGATGCTGCATCTGGTGCCAAATCTTTCCTCCTTGTGCTATATATGTGCCAATTCTTCATGGTTAAATGTACTTTGTTTTTATGCTATGCTGTATGCTATATACATGGACAGGTAAAAGGTCAAAGAGGAGCAACGCAGTGGGGATTGTATTGCACTTTAGGAAGCGTTGTGATTCTAATGTGCATTTTCACTGCATGGTTGAAATTCAAAGGTACGTTTAACTTACATTCCCCGTTGTAGTACCTTTTCCTTTGAAATATTAGTATTTTCCCAACATAGACATAGTACGAAATTAATCTTATAAGCCTACTGGATATACAAGTCCACAGCTTCTTATTAACTGTCCATGTGTCTGTTATACTCAATACAAAGAAATGATTATGCAATTGTGAGGGGAACAGGGAACAACAGAAACCGGGAAAAACACAAGAAGGCAATATCGGATGGTTCAAGCGACCTTGAGTTCCCATTTGTAACATTTGAGGAAATTTCACTAGCAACACACAATTTCTCCAAACATGTCTGATTGGACAAGGAGGCTTTGGCAAAGTTTATAAGGTAAAATTTATTCAGCACAGTTATCCTCTTGTTCATTCTACAATCGGTAATTTAATTGATTTGTTCATATGACATACCCAAAATTATTGAAATAATGCAGGAAACACTAGGTGGTCAACAAATTGCTGTCAAAAGGCTAAGTAGGGAATCTCAGCAAGGAGCAAATGAATTCAAGAATGAAGTACTTCTTATTGCCAAATTGCAACACAGAAATTTGGTTCGGCTTCTTGGATGTTGTGGCGAGGGAGATGAAAAGTTGCTGATTTATGAGTATTTGCCTAATAATAGCTTAGATGCAACCCTTTTTGGTATATTCTACCAAACAACCCAAAATTCTCTACAACAACTCAACATATTTTCTTACATTTACTTTGTTTCCTTAGATGATTCAAGAAAACATTTACTGGATTGGGAGAAACGGTTTAATATAATCAAAGGTGTCGCAAGGGGGCTCCTTTATCTCCATCAAGATTCAAGACTGACCATAATTCACAGAGATCTCAAAGCTGCGAATGTTCTGCTAGATACAGAGATGAAACCCAAGATTGCAGATTTTGGTATGGCGAGATCTTGGGACATATCCAAGAAAATGTAAACACCCAACGCGTAGTCGGAACTTAGTGAGTAATTTCTTAAACCACTAACTCAGAATAATGTGTGACTATTTAAATCCATTTCTTTAACTATTGAAAGTGAAATAATCACAGTGGCTACATGGCTCCCGAGTATGCAATAGAAGGTGTCTTCTCCACCAAATCTGATATATAGCTTTGGTGTATTACTATTGGAGGTTGTAACTGGTATAAAGAGAAGCTCCAGTAGTCAAACCATGGGATTTCCTGGCCTCATAGCATATGTGAGTACATACATGCTTTCTTTTAAGTTCCAAATTCGAAAAGGTGGGCATAAAATAAATGATTTTTCTGATTGTTTCAGTCGTGGAATATGTGGAACGAAGGGCAGCTAGAGGATTTGGCCGACTCAAATATCATGGATACATGTTCACTAGATGAAGTTTTTCTTTGCATCCATGTAGCACTCTTGTGCGTTCAGGAAAACCCAAATGATAGACCATTGATTCCATATATTGTGTTGGCCCTAGAGAATGGAACCACCACAATTCCACCCCCAAACGGCCAGCCTATCTTGGGTCGAGGAGCACCGACTTGGAGCAAATTAGAAACGATATTCAAAACTCGACAAATACTGTAACTCTTACAGACGTAGAGGGGCGATGAAATAATTCATTATTTTGTATGTGTCGAACGAAATCTAAAAAAGAGTGGATGCTCAAATACGTGCAGTACGTGTGGTTGCGTGATAGGTTGCCTTGTACTCTCTCAGAAAGGAAGTCTCGCGCAGGCAAAATGGTCATGCAACATGTGTTGTTTGGAGTAGTTATGTTTTACTAGTTTTTTTAGTTTCAGTTTTGGCTTTGGTGGAACTCGGTCTAAACTTCAATCGTGATTGTGTTGCGATGTTGTTTCTCTATTCCTGGGTTTAAATTAGTTTTTTTACTTTCTGAAAAGTAATAAGCGTGGAAATGTTGCAAGACAATTCATAATCCGGCGGTGTGTGGGGAGCCAGGGAGGAAGATGGAGCTGGATTCGGTTGAGAAGCGACAATCGGGCGCTGTATTAGGCTCATCAAACAGAGAACACATGACTCAAAAGTCGAAATATCTTTTGCAGGGCAATTCGCTTCACCAGTTATTTCCACAAGAACCATGTTGGACAGCAAGACACATATGACATCATCCCAGCGATGGAACAGTGAGGCATATATTCACCAAGGGAACTCATCTTATCTTTATTTCTCAGGTCACCAAAGGCTCAAGCAGAACAAAAATTTAAAATAGAACAAAAAAAGCAAAACATAGTATAGTACCACATGAGTATGCTACGGAACTCGACAAGTACAAGTATCCCATAAGCTTACAGCTTGTGCAAAAGAGCACCCACCATGCAAACTCAATTCAATGCGCATCCGGCCATCGCTTGCAAACTGAAACTATCTAACCTCTCCACCCTGCTACTCCCCTGTTTTTAGGGTTTAGAAGGCCAGTGGAGGCAGTGGCAGGTTGTTTGTGAGCCCTGACTGCATCCTCCTCTTCCTGAGTCTCTCCGCGATGATGAAGGCGAGCTCCAGAGACTGCGACGCGTTCAGCCTTGGGTCGCAGTGGGTGTGGTAGCGGTCACCCAGGTCATCGAAGGTCACGGTCCGCGACCCACCGATGCACTCGGTTACGTTCTGTCCAGTCATTTCAAGGTGGATGCCTCCTGGGTGGCTTCCTTCTTGATCATGCACGTCGAAGAATGCGCGTACCTCGTTCTGTTGATCAACATAAAATTCATGTTAGGACAAAGAAACTTGCAGATTACTGGAAACAATGTTTAACACATACAAACTCATGGTTGCAGCCAGTCTATTTAGAGTCAACTTTTACACTAGTGATTTACTATAGTAAAACATTATTTAGTGATTTATGCAGCAGAAAGAGCAAGAGGGAAAGTATCCTACAAATGGAACAGCGAGGACTGAGGACAAAGATATGCACACACAGAGAGAATGTATAAAGTCAGGTTAATAGTTACACCCGCTATGCAGATCCATGGGACGCATAAAAGAATCAAAGCAATATAGTTCTCGCAAGATCCTCAACCAACTAATCCTCAGTAGACTTAGGTAAATAACATAACAAATAGACTGTGTGGCTGAGTATGTTGACCGGCAAAGTTTCATCTTTAATTGCCCCCTTCCGTAATTAGTAAAAATGAGCACATAGTTACGAATGAATTTTGCTTCAACAACTCATATGGAATTTGGATCATCAGAAAACATGTGACTCAGCAAGGGACATATTTCTACTCCCTACTAGGTCATATCACGAGTTCATCCAAATTGTTCAGGAATGCAGTAGGCTCCAGAGTAGGAAGATACTCACCATAATCGAGTCGAATGGACGAGTCTTCAGACCACATGGTGCCTTGATAGTGTTTCCGTGCATGGGATCGGTAATCCATGTAACAATCTGTCCAGAATTACGGACAGCGCGGATAAGATGAGGCAACTTCACCCTCATGTTCTCAGCTCCCATCCTTGTAATTACGGTGATCCTTCCCGGCTTGTTTGATGGGTTCAGAATGTCAATCAGCTTCACCAATTCAGCGGGGTCCATTTTATCGCTCACCTAAATTCCACAAGTTCATGTTCAACTGAATGTATTCATCCCCAACATACTCAAAAGAGCATTTAGAGTTCACTTTGCCAATCTTCGAATGAATTCAATGCCTACCTTAATGCCAAGCGGGTTGGCAATACCACGGAGGAATTCAACATGAGCCCCATCGAGTTGACGAGTGCGCTCACCAACCCACAGCATGTGAGCTGAGCAGTCATAGAAAAGGCCACTTGTGGAGTCCTCACGGGTAAGAGCCTGCTCATAGGGCAAGAGGAGACACTCATGGGATGTCCAGAAGTCGGTAGTTGTCATTATCGGATGGTCTATCCCCAACCCAGCTGCAGTCATGAAGCCAAGAGCCTCGTCCACCCTATGTGCCAACTCGCGGTACCTATAAACACCATTCCATTGAAGCACTCAGCAAAATATGCTAAAAACATTTGTGCAGTTTATGAACAACTAATCTTATTAGTGAATCGTATTAACAGCATGTCATTTTATTATGCCTTATTATAATGATGACTCACTAAGAACTTTGTTAGAACACCATCATTCATAGACTAAAACTTTGATTCCAATCGAATCAATATATATTATTCAACTTACCTAGACAAAGCCTAAAGAAGATATAGGCTAAAACTTTGATTCCAAACAAGGATTTCAATTTTTAATTGAATGCACAAAAACTGCATGGGTAAGTGGCATATTCTAAGTATATACTCCAGCAGAAGCAACAACTAGGAGGTTCAGATAGTTGCATGATTTCCTAACCGACAATAGCATACCTTTCAGGATATCCCATTTTGATTTAGACAGCTCAAAATGAGCAACTTTCTGATGAATTATTCATAAAGTTAGGTGCAGTGGATGACCGGTCGAAAGAAGGAGACATCGAAAACGAAAGTTTCCGCGTACTCCAATACCACCACTCCTACCAACTACCGACTGATGAACCCAGAAGTACCACGTGATTTATTCTACACATCGGTAAGCAGTGAAGAACCACCTAAAATGCTTTTCTTTACTTATTCAGGCTACAAATTAAAATATCTACACATTTCAAGAACAGGGCCTCGAGAACATGTTCACCACTCGTTCGTTACTGGCATGGCAACATATATACTATGTAGCAGCAACCTATCAGTTGCCTTATCGTGATAAGGAGATATGTGGAAGAAATTCAACACGGTGATCTTATAACAGGACAGCGACTACACACGTTCCCAGCCAAAAAAAAAGTTGTGGTAAAAGTTGCAGTCAAAACTTTTCTCACCTGTCTCCCTGCTCGTTGTGATCCATGAAATCGAGGTTCCATTGGATGACGCGCTGCATAGCGGCGTAGCCTCCCGTGGCGAAGGCGCGGAGCAAGTTGAGCGTGGCCACCGACTGGGCGTAGGCCCTGATCATCCTCTCCGGGTCCGGGGTGCGGCTCTTCAGGTCGAACGCGTCCCGTTGATGTTGTCACCCCTGTAACTGGGCAGCGAGACCCCGTCCTTCTCCTCCATGTTGCCGGAGCGAGGCTTGGCGAACTGGCCAGCCATCCTCCCCACCTACCACGTCGCAGATCCGATCAGATCTCATGTAAAATTGATTGGGCGTAACGTAAGTACGTAACTGGTGTTTAGTTGGAGGATGTTGGGTGATTGGGGAAGGTACCTTGACGACGGGGACCTGTCCGCCGAACATGAGGACGGCGCCCATCTGGAGCAGGACGCGGAAGGTGTCACGGATGTTGTTGGCGTTGAACTCCTTGAAGCTCTCTGCGCAGTCCCCGCCCTGGAGGACGAAGGCGCGGCCCATGGCGGCCTCGGCGAGGCGCTCCTCGAGGTGGCGCGCCTCCCCGGCGAAGACGATGGGCGGGAAGGTCTCGACGGTCTGGAGCACGCTGTCGAGCTGCGCCTTGTCCGGGTACTCGGGCAGCTGCAGCGCCTTCCTCGACTTCCAGCTGTCGACGGCCCAGCTCGCGGGGGCCGCCGCCGTCGGGGTCGTCTCGGGAGCGACAGTCGGGGACGAGGTCTTGGCGGCCGCCGGGACGGAGCCGGCGCTCCTGGAGGGGTCGGCGGCGTGCACCGCGGAGATGGCGCGGCGCTTGAGCGGGAGGAAGGCCGCGCGGCGGGGCTGCGTTGCGCCGGCGGAGAGCGCGGCGGCCGCTGCGGCGGCGGCGGCGGAGTTGGTGGCGAGCGCCATTGCGGTGCGAGATGTGGAGTAGCTGGGGGGAGGGGAGGGGTGGTAGGTGGGGCGGGTGCGGAGGAGTCGTGTGGTCTGGGGTGGCGGTCGCGGGGTTTATATACAGGCCGCCGGCGAGCGGGGAGGGTTGGTGGGGATTTTGGTAGTTGGCGACGGAAGGGATGCAACGGCGGCGTGCGTGAAGGAACGAGGGGTAGTTTCGGGATATTTCTATTATATATCTGGTGGAGACTGGATTCGGGAGGGTTTTTACGTGGAAAGATACTTTTGTGGGGAGTTATAGGTGGCCCGTATGACAAAAGGGTCTGGTTGATACGTACACGCTGGATCTGGTCAATTGTCTCCAGTGGCGGCGCCACCAGGGGGGCGAGGTGGGGCGGCCGCCCCCCCTCACCACGGTCAAGTTTTTTGACTATACATAGTCTGTATTCAGTATATACGTGAGACGGAGGGATAAAAAAAGAGAAAAACTGCCAGAAGAGCACGACGTGCATGTCGACCACGACCAACAGTACGACCAGGTCCTGGTCCCTCCCCTCGCTCGGTCGTTCCCCTCGCTAGGTCGCTCCCTTCCGAAATGCGTCCCAATCCTAGCTCGCTCGATCCGCCGCCGGCAACCGCGGCGCTGTCCCCATTCCCCCGCTCGATTCCCCCAATCTCCTCCTTGCCAATTCCCAACCGCCCCAGACTGGTTTGCCCCAGGCTCGCGCGAGCTACGCTACCGCTGGGCGCCGGCGATGGATGGAGAGGTGGAGCCGGATTGGGAAGCTCTTGCAGAGGACAGGGCCGGCTCTGACCCATGGCCACCTTGTGCGGCACACAAGGGCCCACACCTAGAGGGGGCCCATGATCTGTACGGTTATACCACTTCCCAGCTATTCCCTTGCATACTTGTGTTGGATTGAAATATTTTTTGAGCTTCAAAGGCCTATGACGTGAACGCACGCCGGTTCACCGGAGGGCCACGCAGAAGCCGGCGATAGATCCGTCTTCGCTCGACTTGGGCGCCTCGGATCGTTCTCCTGCGGTCTTGCCTAGGCCCCTCTACCGCTCGCCTAGAATCCAATTCTCCACGTATTCATGATTTGAATTGGGTTGTTACATGTTAGATTATGGATTTAGGGCTCTATCTTCATGTATATTGTATTTGAATGGATTGGCTACGTGTTGTATTTCAATGATTTTGCATCTAGAAATGCAGAAGAAGCTATTTTGTGAAGAACTGAAACATTATTGTCGATGGACTCATTGAAATTTGGTTCCTATTTGAGGTAATCAAACTAGCAGGAAATACTGTATTTTAATCTTTTGTCGCAATATGACATTGATTAAGCGCTTATTAATTATTTATAGACGTTTCAGAATAGAAATATGTGCTCGGATGTAAGCTTTTAATATTTTGCATCATATATCTAAATATGCGTACATATATGTTATCCTTAGGGGCCTATGTTTTAACTTCGCACTAGGGCCCTGCAAAATATAGAGCCGGCCCTGGCAGAGGAGGTGGAGGCATTTGCGTTGGAAAATGAAGAGGAAGCTGCAGCGCTCACAGCGGGAACGGCGGCAGCCAAAGCATCGGCTCGAAATTGCCGGCGGAGACGCGACGACGCCAACGACCAGCAACGACAGGGAGGGGAAGAGCAGGTTATTTCTCCATCTTTTACATGTTTCATGTCCATTGTTGTCGGGGACTGATTGTTGTAAACTTGTAGCAAAAATCACAATTTTTGTTGTCTACTTTTACAGGCTAGTGTTCTTCTTCATGAAGTTTTTGCTATGGTTTGCTATGTTGAGAAAGAAATATTTATAAAAATTGATGACATGCAGATTATGCTACGTTTTCATGCCTTAGGGAAACTCGAGGTCATCTATCTCGGAAGTTCCATCTTGCTAACACAACTACAACTTAATGGTAAGATACTATCCTATAAAAAGCTAATAATGTTAGTATTCATGTGCTACTATTTAGACTCACAAATTTATCATGTGTTGTAGGTATCTCTTGTATGGGATCATATGGTGGGTGCCAATTGTCCAATTCAACTTGTAGCAGTCCATGTTAGTAGTTTTAAAGTTCTTTTTATGTTGTTTGTATGTCATATGAGTTATAAATATTTGAATCTCCATGGATCTTTTATTTGTTGAATAGACTAGTTTTCAGCATAATTTTTTTAGACCTTATGTGTTCGGCCCCTCGTCTCAATTCCTGGCTCCACCACTGATTGTCTCCAGCTCTAGATCGAGTGAGCTGGCCGTGTGTGCACGCACGGCACCAATGCGCGAGGCAAGACCCCAAAACGGCAAGAGCTCGTTCGTACAGCGCCTACGTTTTCAACGCCTATTTTACCTCCAATTTGCAATGCACCGTGCCCGGTTTCTAATACTCCCACCGTTCACCACTTTTATAAGACATGGTAAATATTTCTATTTGTCTAAATACATATCAAAATGAGTGTATCTAATGTATGTACTCCCTCCGTCCCAAAATAAGTGTCTTAGATTTGCCTATAAGTGTCTTAGATTTGCCTAATCTAAGACACTTATTTTGAAACGCTGGGAGTATACCAAACTAAAATATGTACCAAGTCCTTAGGGCACCTCCAACGGGTTGGCGTAAACGTACCAGCCCAGTCCGTTTTTATCCGAACGGACATGGGGAACGGACATGGGAGGTGCTCCAACGGGCTAGCGCATAGGGACACTTGTCCGCGCGGACACGTGGTTTTGCCCCAAACGTGGCCCAACTTTGGGGGAGACGTGGACAGAGCGCATGTCCTCCCGAGTCCGCCCCTGGCCCACCTGGCAGCGAGTGTGGCCGCTTCGGCTACATCACTGGGTCCTTTTTAATAGGGACCGACCAAATCCAGTCCCCATCCCCACTTCAATCCCCACTTCCCCACTCTTCCAAACCCTAGCCACCGACCTCGGCCTTCCTATCGCCGGCGACCAGAAGCGGCCGAGCTGGTTCAAGCCTGGCCGCAACTAGAAGGACTCCTCCAGCTCCCGCGCCCCGACCTCCGACGCAGCTAGCCGTGCTGACGCCCGACGTGCGAAGCTCCGTGCGGCCCACAATGTACGCCGTCGTGCCCAGCGAGCCCGCATCTCCGCCGATGTGGCGCAAATCTACTGGGAGGTGGCGGCGCCCCTTCCGTGGGGTGACATGCACCTACCGGACGGCTAGCATCGGAGCCGCCGCCGCATTCTGGTGCCGCGGAACCCTCGCACCGGCAGGGCGCGTACGGAGGAGATCCTCCGCCGCTGGAGCTTCCTCCCTGCCGACCTCGTCAACGACCCAGCGTACGCGATAAACTCGCCGTTGTGGGACCGTTGGTTTGAGGTCGAGCACGACGCTCGTCGATGGTCGGCCTTCATGGCTGAGGCGCCGAAGGAGTACCAGCCGGTGGAGGACGAGCCCGTCGTCGAAGGCTTGGAGTCAGACGGCTCCTCCTCCGACTTCGACTGGGGCGAGGATGACGGTACCGTGAAGATGGAGGAAGCCGAGGAGGCCACGCCGCCCAACTGGGCGGCCTACCGCGGCGCCTAGCCTGCGCCGCCCGTCGACGACGAAGGCGCCCTCCAGGCCACCATCGATGCCTCCAACCTGGAGTAGCTGGCCCAGTGGCCAGATATCGCGGCCGCGCTTCGGTAGTCGGTGGAGGTGGTGGCAGAGCGGGCCCACCAGCAGGAGGAGGAGGCAGAGCGGGCCCGCCCGCACCCGCGTGGCACAGGACCCTGTGGCGCCGCAGACGCCTCCGCCTGCGGGCCACTGGCGCACCTCTACGTGGCGCCGGCGTACCTCTAGGAGGCCACGGCGAGGTCCTGGCCGCGGCGGCGCCAGCTCCTGCATCCCCCCCAAACCCAGTAGCACTAGGGTTTTCTTTTTTTCTTTTTTTAGGATATATTTTGTGTCACTGGCCCGTGGGGCCCTGCTAACTATATATATTAAGTAGTTTTTTTTTGTTATCTTGTTTTGCGCCAGCCCGTTGGGGGCACCCCAACCCCAAACGGACAGAGGCCAAATTATGTCCACAGTCCGCCCCAAAACAGACCAAATCGGACACATTTTGGTGTTCGTTTGCGCCAGCCCGTTGGAGATGCCCATATAAAAGTGAACGGAGTAAATACTTACCTAAAATCTTTTAAAATGAGCATAAATTTTGAAACCAAAGCGGATTTTTGAAGAACTTAGTAAATAGTAACAATATTTACCGAAAATCTACATACTAAGTCTCAGCTCAATAACTATGTGTGTTTTTTTCATGATTTCACAAACATTCTAAATGTGTTTTTTCGAAGATAAAAGAAGGAGTGTATCGAATTTTTTGAGTGTACCACACAAACCTTACGGAGATTGAAATGGTGGTCCAGATTTTTTTTTATCTAGGTGCACTAGAACTAGATTACAATTTTCGGCACCGTTTGTGAATCTTTGGGGCTCACCATATCTTTGAAGAAAAATTGATACATTTTTCAACAGACTTTAAGAGAATTATCTTGAAAAAGGTGATTGTCCATTGTAAGTTCGGTGATAAAGGGCTTATTTAGGAGATGTATAACTGTTGATTAGATAATTTATCTGGTGTGTCACAACCATCTAAACAAGATAAAAAATATGTTATACACTACATTATCTTTTAATTAGTGTCATGTCTCCGAGTTCATGCTTGCATGCATGTGTGAATATATGATGTTTGAGCACTTGCCTGTGGCAAGATGGTTAGGTGGGTGGTTGTACCCCCAGCCCACTAGAATTCAAACCCCAGGTTTGACGCTGGTATTTCTCATTTAAGGCGGAATATTATTCAGTAGGAGGCGACGTTCCCGTCTACAGCGAGGCACCCGTGGTGACTTCGTCAATCTCAGACTCAACCCGCCGACTCAGTCTCTTGGAGGTGCTCATAGGGGTAGGGTGTGCATGTGTGCATTCATAGGGTGAGTGTGTGCGGGTATATATGAGTGCTTGCATTGTACCGTGTTTCGCAAAAAAAAAAGAACATAGGATGATTTAAATGAGTTAATATAAGGTGCGATGAAAACATGACAACTTGTAAAGATGACAACGTGTACAATGGAGACAATTTCCTTATCTTTTGTTTGAAGAGACCGTCTCTTACAAAGAAAAGACACACTTCTTTTTCATTATCTCTCTTCGAGTAATTGACACAGCTAAGATATCAATATTGTAAATGTCCATACTTAGTTAACCTTTTGGCCAACATCAATCTATCATCGTTTTTGTGTTATTCCATATATAACTTACTAACAAAATTGCACTATTGTTTACTTTCAAGGATCAAGAGTGTAATCTAGTGGGGAGGGGGTAACTACATCGTCGTGGGAGCACAATAGGAGCCTTTTAGATCAACCAATTGTGATTGTCATGGAGATGCGACCAAAAAACGTGGTCGCGGGAGGGCATTTGTTTTCTAGCTAGTGATTCCATCTGTTCACATTGTGTTCCCGGTATCGTCAACACCATGAGTGTGTGGGTGGGTGGTGGGAGGGGGAGGGGTAACTACATCACCATAGGAGCACACAACCGGAACCTTTTAGATCAACCAATAGTAATTGTCATCGGAGATGCGACCAAAAAACGTGGTCACGAGAGGGCATTTGTTTCTCGCTAGTCCATTTGTTCGCATTGTTTTCCCGGTATCGTCAACACAATGAGTGTGTGGGTGGGTGGGGGAATAACCACATCACCATGGGAGCACAACCGGAGCCTTTTACTTTTAGATCAACCAATAGTAATTGTGATCGGGGATGCGACCAAAAAACTGGTCGCATGAGGGCATTTGTTTCTCGCTAGTGTTTCCATTTCTTCCTGGTATCGTCAGCACCATAAGTGTGTGTGGGGTGTGTGGGGGGGGGGGGGGGGGGGGGATAACTACATCGCCATGGGAGCACGACCGGAGCCTTTTAGATCAACCAATAGTAATTGTGATCGGAGATGCGACGAAAAAAACCTGGTCGCGGGTGTTTCCATTTGTTCCTAGTATCGTCGGAACCATAAGTGTGTGGGGGGTGGGGGATAACTACATCACCATGGGAGTCCAACCGGAGCCTTTTAGATCAACCAATAGTAATTGTGATCGGAGATGGGACCAAAAAGCGTGGTAAAGGGGTGTGGCCCCAGCCAACGATCTTAGATCTCACCTATCATGGTGAGCGGCTCATAGGGCTTTCCAAAACTTATGAAATTAATTGAGCATGTGTGGCTTTGATCATACGAGTTGGTTCATTGAAATCTTTGTGAAAATACAATTTGCAAAAAATGGCTCTAGAGGCAACAAATTTTTAAGGCTTTTTATGTAGTTTATATCTAAGAAATGTGTTCAATCATATATATATAAAGCTGGATTATTTGTCCAAAAGTATCATAGTTTTAGGAAAAAGTTAGCGCTACGGGGGAAGGACTTTGGTACTAGCATTTTTCATAAAAGAGTGGTGCAACATCGAAATAATAAGTAGGAGGATTTGAAATTGGATGAGTGAGTTTAATTACTGACATCCGAGGATGTAAAAAAAAAAGAAGAACAGTTCCCTATGTGACTTACGGACAAAGTGCAACGTCGCGATATCGTAGCGTCCCGGAGTGGTGCTTAGCTTGGACCGCATGAATTTCACATGGATGGATCAATGCAAAAAATAGCGCGCTATTTCACGGTTAATAGCACGATATAGCTTATTTGGAGAGGCTACGATATATTTAGGCTAAAGTTGACGTTACAGCGCTAACAAACTTATATACGCGCTAAACCGCGCTAAAAGGGATTAGCTATAGCGACGCTACAAAAGTTCTGGAAATAAACATGAGCCCATCGGGGCCCAAGCCAAAAGTCCAACAGGCAAACCCCCCGCTGGTCACTCCTCACTCCACATCTAACCTAATCCATCTCGATTATTCCATGTGAGCGACGGTGGCGGCGGCGACCAGTCGAGTTGCAGCGGCGGCGTCCAACTCGAGTTGCTCCACCGCTGGCTGCCAGGAAGTCCACCACGCCGCCGGCAAGTCATCCACATGGTACGACCTTAAGAGTATTCCGCCGCTGGCCGAGCAGAGTACATACGTACAAGCAAAGCTTAGCTCTTTGAGTACTACACTACTACTGTGTAACTAATCGATTTTGCTAGCTACTCACGTCGTTGAGTACTACTGTACTAGTAGTAGCTAATCGATTTAAGTAGCTAGTTTAAGACCGATAGATCTTGTTGTCCGGTTGGTTTTGGAATTGCTTCAAGGCACATTGTGTACTTGTAAATTTGTTTCAGTTGTCTTTGTAATTTGTAATTGGTTCAGTTGTACTTGTAACTTAATTTGTAAACCTGTAATTGGTTAGGGACTAGCCATGATGCTGGTTTATTGTATTCATTTTTAGCCTTTTAGACAATATTAAGTGCTGAAATCCTCAATATTTGGTCTATATCTCGTATTTTTTCAGCACGCTATTTCTAAATATAACTTCGCTATAACTCGCTATAACTTCTATAGCGTCTGGAGGAGGACCACGCTATTTTTGATAGCACACTATTTTTTTTCTTGATTTTGGTAGTTGGCGACGGAAGGGATGCAACGGCGGCGTGCGTGAAGGAGCGAGGGGTAGTTTAGGGAGATTTCTATTATATATCTGGTGGAGACTGGATTCGGGAGGGTTTTTACGTGGAAAGAAACTTTTGTGGGGAGTTAGGTGGCGCGTATGACAAAAGGGGCCGCGGCGGACGGGCGCAAGTGGAAAGATACTTTTCTGGTCAATTGTCTCCAGCTCTAGATCGGGTGAACTGGTTTCGCAAAAAAAAAAAAAAAAAAAATAGATCGGGTGAACTGGCCGTGTGTGCACGCACGGCACCAATGCGCGAGGCAGTGCCCGGCTTTTAATACTCCCTCCGTTCACCACTTTTATAAGACATGGTAAATATTTCTATTTGTCTAAATACATATCAAAATTAGTGTATCTAATGTATGTAATCTCTCTGTCCCAAAATAAGTGTCTTAGATTTGCCTAATCTAAGACACTTATTTTGCCTAATCTAAGACACTTATTTTGAGCCGCCGCCGTATTCTGGTGCCGCGGATCCCTCGCGCCGGCAGGGCGCGTACGGAGGAGATCCTCCGCCGCTGGAGCTTCCTCCCGGCCGACCTCGTCAACGACCCAGCGTATGCGATAAACTCGCCGATGTGGGACCGTTGGTTCGAGGTCGAGCACGACGCTCGTCGACGGTCGGCCTTCACGGCCGAGGCGCCGAAGGGGTACCAGTCGGTGGAGGACGAGCCCGTCGTTGAAGGCTTGGAGTCAGACGGCTCCTCCTCCGACTTCGACTGGGGCGAGGACGACGGTACCGTGAAGATGGAGGAAGCCGAGGAGGCCGCGCCACCCAACTTGGCGGCCTACCGCGGCGCCCAGCCTGCGCCACCGTCGACGACGAAGGCGCCCTCCAGGCCGCCATAGATGCCTCCAACCTGGAGTAGCTGGCCCAGTGGCCAGATGTCGCGGCCGCGCTCCGGCAGTCGGCGGAGGAGGTGGCAGAGCGGGCCCGCCAGCAGGAGGAGGAGGCAGAGCTGGCCCGCCAGCACCCGCGTGGCCGCAGGACCCTAAGGCGCCGCAGATGCCTCCGCCTGCAGGGCCGCCGGCGCACCTCTACGTGGCGTCGGCGTACCTCTAGGAGGCCACGGCGAGGTCCTGGCCGCAGCGGCGCCAGCTTCGGCATTCCCCCCAAACCCAGTTGCACTAGGGTTTTATTTTTCTTTTTTTAGGATATATTTTGTGTCACTGGCCTGTGGGGCCCTGCTACCTATATATATATTAAGTAGTTTATTTTTTTGTTATCTTGTTTTGCGCCAGCCGTTGGGGGCACCCCAACCCCAAACGGACAGAGGCCCAAATGTGTCCGCTGTCCGCCCCCAAACGGACCAAATCGAACACATTTTTGGTGTTCGTTTGCGCCAGCCCGTTGGAGATGCCCATATAAAAGTAAACGGAGTAAGTACTTACCTAAAATCTTTTAAAATGAGCATAAATTTTGAAACCAAAGCGGATTTTTGAAAAACTTAGTAAATAGTAACAATATTTACCGAAAATCTACATACTAAGTCTCAGCTCAATAACTATGTGTTTTTTTTCATGATTTCACAAACATTCTAAATGTGTTTTTTCGAAGATAAAAGAAAGAGTGTATCGAATTTTTTGAGTGTACCACACAAACCTTACGGAGATTGAAATGGTGGTCCAGATTTTTTTTATCTAGGTGCACTAGAATTAGATTACAATTTTTGGCACCGTTTGTGAATCTTTGGGGTCGCCATATCTTTGAAGAAAATTGATACATTTTTCAACAAACTTTAAGAGAATTATCTTGAAAAAGGTGATTGTCCATTGTAAGTTCAGTGATATTAAAAGGGCTTATTTAGGAGATGTATAATTGTTGATTAGATAATTTATCTTGTGTGTCACACACACCATCTAAATAAGATAAAAAATATGTTATACACTACATTATCTTTTAATTAGTGTCATGTCTCCGAGTTCATACTTGCATGCATGTGTGAATATATGATGATTTGAGAACATGCCTGTGGCAAGATGGTTAGGTGGGTGGTTTTACCCCCAGCCCACTAGAGTTCAAACCCCAGATTTGGCGCTGGTGTTTCTCATTTAAGGCGGAATATTCTTCAGTGGGAGGCTTCGTTCCCGTCGACAGTGAGGCACCCGTGGTGACCAGTGGCGGATCTAGGACAAAATTGTTGGGGGTGCCAAGCTTAAAAAGTTCCCTATTTACTTAGCATTTAGCAAGAATTTGTCCAAATACTACTACCATTTAGCAAACATTTGTCCAAATATTAGTATATAAATGAATTTCTATACATTTTTAGGGGGTGCCATGGCACCCATGGCACCCCACTGGATACGCTCCTGGTGGTGACTTCGTCAATCTCAAGACTCAACCCGCCGACTCAGTCTCTCGGAGGTGCTCATAGGGGTAGGGTGTGCGTGTGTGCGTTCATAGGGTGAGTGTGTGCGCGTGTATATGAGCGCTTGCGTTGTACTGTGTTTCGCAAAAAAAAAGAATATAGGATGATTTAAATGAGTTAATATAAGGTGCGATGAAAACATGACAACTTGTAAAGATGACAACGTGTACAATGGAGACAATTTCCTTATCTTTTGTTTGAAGAGATTGTCTCTTACAAAGAAAAGACACACTTCTTTTTCATTATCTCTCTTCCGAGTAATTGACACAGCTGAGATATCAATATTGTAAATGTCCATACTTAGTTAACCTTTTGGCCAACATCAATCTATCATCGTTTTTGTGTTATTCCATATATAACTTACTAACAAAATTGCACTATTGTTTACTTTCAAGGATCAAGAGTGTAATCCTAGTGGGGAGGGGGTAACTACATCGTCGTGGGAGCACAATAGGAGCCTTTTAGATCAACCAATTGTGATTGTCATGAAGATGCGACCAAAAAACGTGGTCGCGGGAGGGCATTTGTTTTCTTGCTAGTGATTCCATCTGTTCACATTGTGTTCCCGGTATCGTCAACACCATGAGTGTGTGGGTGGGTGGTGGGAGGGGGAGGGGTAACTACATCACCATAGGAGCACACAACCGGATCCTTTTAGATCAACCAATAGTAATTGTCATCGGAGATGCGACCAAAAAACGAGGTCACGAGAGGGCATTTGTTTCTCGCTAGTCCATTTGTTCGCATTGTTTTCCCGGTATCGTCAACACAATGAGTGTGTGGGTGGGTGGGGGAATAACCACATCACCATGGGAGCACAACCGAGCCTTTTACTTTTCGATCAACCAATAGTAATTGTGATCGGGGATGCGACCAAAAAACATGGTCGCAGGAGGGCATTTGTTTCTCGCTAGTGTTTCCATTTCTTCCCGGTATCGTCAGCACCATAAGTGTGTGTGGGGGTGAGGGGGGGGGGGGGGGGGGGGGGGGGGGGAGGGATAACTACATCGCCTTGGGAGCACGACCAGAGCCTTTTAGATCAACCAATAGTAATTGTGATCGGAGATGCGACCAAAAAAACCTAGTCGCGGGAGGGCATCTGTTTCTCGCTAGTGCTTCCATTTGTTCCTAGTATCGTCGGTACCTTAAGTGTGTGGGGGTGGGGGATAACTACGTCACCATGGGAGTCCAACCGGAGCCTTTTAGATCAACCAATAGTAATTGTGATCGGAGATGGGACAAAAAAGCGTGGTCAAGGGTTGTGCCCCAGCCAACGATCTTAGATCTCACCTGAGCGGCTCATAGGGCTTTCCAAAACTTATGAAATTAATTGAGCATGTGTGGCTTTGATCATCCGAGTTGGTTCATTGAAATCTTTGTGAAAATACAATTTGCAAAAAATGGCTCTAGAGGCAACAATTTTTAAGGCTTTTTATGTAGTTTATATCTAAGAAATGTGTTCAATCATATATATATATATATATATATATATATATATATATAAAGCTGGATTATTTGTCCAAAAGTATCATACTTTTAGGAAAAAGTTAGCGCTATGGGGGAAGGACTTTGGTACTAGCATTTTTCATAAAAGAGTGGTGCAACATCGAAATAATAAGTAGGAGGATTTGAAATTGGATGAGTGAGTTTACTGACATCCGAGGATGTAATAAAAAAAAGGACGCTGCTAGGGAGTGCGCGGGCACGTTTTTGCGCTAGGCAGTGCCCCCCTGTCCGAAAGCGACAGGTCAATCTGGGTCCACCGGTCCCGCGTTGTGGTTCAGCGTAGCGGTTCTTTTATGGACCTCCTGTCGCGTAGCGCGCCCACGCTGGAAGGGACAAAACAGGCACACCGCGCGAGACTTTGTTCCAACTGAAATCACCGGATTCGGATCCCCAAACCAAATTCTTTATTCGACATCTCCCCGGACACCATCTGCAGCAGCCGCTGCTACAAAACTCCATGGCAACTGCTGTTTGTTACATCTAGCAGAAGAACTAAGCACGATCCCTAATCACCTGGAGCTGCTGATTGCTACAGTACGATCATCTCGTTCAGGTAGTGCTCAGTCGATTAACATGCCCAGCATGTAACTTCTGATGCAAAGCACATGGAAAAACACAGAAGATCAAAAATAGCAGTTGTATGTAATTTTCTGATGCATCCCCATTACTACCTGATAGGATCCATATAAGATTCCCCGGTACATGTAAACTTTTGTTAAAACAAGACTCATTTCGTCCAGTTTTTACATGTTGAAGAGAGATAAAAAAAAACATGTACTTGTCGAAAATTAACAGAGATATGAATTTGTATCATGTTTCAGTGCAGCACTTGTGTGTTTGGTTCTGTCTTCCAGAAAATGAACAAAAGAGAAACGATAACATTATGTAACTATCATTTGGAACCAACAATATAAGCAGCTTCTTCCAGCGTACACACCGCAACAAAAGTTGCATTTAAATGTACATGCTATATGAGATAGTTTTGAAGATGGCAGCAACAAAATCTACATAGTTTAACTGACAAGTATCAATACTCTCACCAATTCTTCAGCCCTTGTACCATCTGATGTAATATTTGGATCTTGTAACATATAGAGAGAAGAAATCTACATGTAAACAACAGAAAAGAAAAGAGAAAACAGTTAGCCTATGTTACTGATTATACTGAGAAAATAAAGGAAAATAAACATGTTTATGCAAAAGCACAGCAATAAGATTGGTAGCTGTTCATCTAATGCATTTTTTAGAAGAACATGGAAACATGACTTATTTCCCTGGGTAATGTAAAAATCCTAACACAAATTCTATGAATTCAAAAAGTTATATTGATATGCACAAAACTTACATGATAGATACAGTCCATATGTAAGAAGTTACAGGCTAGATATAAAAAGATACAGTCCAGATGCAATAAAAATTACATGCTAGAAATAAAAAGTTACAAGAAGTTACAGGCTACATATAGAAAGTTACAGTCCATACTCAAAAAGTTACAGGCTAGGTGTAAAAATATACAATCCATACGTAGAAAAAAAGTTACACGCTACCATCCATACACAAAGAAGTTACAGGTAAAAACAAATCTATAAACCGAGAGTTACATGCTTAAAATATAAACATACATCTAGAATTTAAAACATGCATTTAGTTATGTTTAAATCTATACTAATTTCAAACGTGACACATACATTCCGTGACTGCAGAAAAAAGTTCAAAAACTAACAAGTAATATATACCATTTTTTATAAAAAATTAACAAGTTATATGAAAATAAAATACATGCAATTAACAACCTGAAACTACGTCCAGGCTTCAAATCCTACATACCGAAGAAATTCAGAAATTAACAGCCAGCTATATAAAGCACACAGAGTTGACAAGAAACTACATCTAGATTTGAAAAAAAATACACCCCAAAAAATTCGAAACTAGCTACAATCCTACAAATGTAGTGCACTGGATAGAGCTGCAAAGAATACTTCAGAATGCACTACAACTATGAACTACATTTACCACATAATTTATCACACTCATCCCATCTGTTCATCTATGAACCACACATTAACATGTTCAACTATGGATGAATTTCATTCTAGAAATAGCGTAACAAAAGCAGAAAAATACATCCATATGGTCCAATTAATCTACTCGATTTCACAGATGAGGTTGCCCCAGCATACAAATCAAGCAACCTATTAGCGTGAGCGCATACACCAAACCCCATCTATCAGGTGTGTACGGGGATGGTAGGCTCTCCGTGCTGGAGCTCGCGGCCGACATCGGAGCCCCGCTCGAGTTGCCCAAGCAGGTGTCCTGGTCCAACACCGACCACATATACTTCAAGGTACGGACATGCTACAGCTCAGTATACGGTGAGTGCGGCTGATAAGATAGTAAACCTGCGAGTTGTAAGCTCGATGGTGTGTGCTCGGTGCGGTACTATGTCAGTAGCTTTTATATAACCTAAATTTCCAAGTGAAAATCGCTTGACCCATGAGACTCAACAGCAAGGTTGACAACTTCTGAACCCTAGAAGAAGTTGCTTTTAGTGAAAGCCCAGTCCAAACACAATTCAGATTTTGGTTTAGTTTCAGCCAACATTCAAACCGGCAATTGTTTCAGTCCTTTATCTAATTGTAAACTGAAACTGGTTACTCTTCTTTGAGCAAGCATCAATGTTTTCTCGAATCTGAAGGAGCAAATTCACTGGTGGATTATTATAAGACCGCATCATATTGATCAATTAAGTAGCACACCTAATATGATGTCATCCACAAAAATGCAGCAACAAAATCTCTTATTACGTGATTCAATCTCCATTCTCAACTAAAACCTACCAACAAATTCATCACTCTCAATTTCTCAACAGCAAATACATCTCAGATCTGACCAAATCTAAATAACTAGCATACAAATTTATCGCTGAAGCATATACAATTGGCAGAACAGACCAAGACGGTGTCACTCAAGAGCAGAACAGAACATGACAGAACTTATAACAGAACATAGCAAAAATTAGAGCAGAGCAGAACCAAGGAAGAGGCAGGGGAAGGTTCTTACCTTGCGTAGGAAGGGAGCTCGCTTGACTAGCCTGTCCCTAGTGGCGTGGTTGGGGGTCAGAGGCCTTAGGGCAGCGGCGCACGTGGTCGGAGATGCAACGGAGTCTGCCAGGTGAGTGGCGGCGAGGTGGTGTGGTGGCGGCAGTTGCAGCTGGTGGCTCCATGGGTTGGAGATGTGGAGGCGGCGACGCTGTGTCCTATGTGGGTGGCGCCGTGGCCGCGAGGTGGTGCGGCGGCGGCACTTCCAGTCGCCGGCCCCCGGGGTTGAAGATGTCGCGGCGGCGCGCTGCTATGCCATGTCTCGCGTGTCACAC
The DNA here is from genome assembly GCA_947311845.1 of Poa pratensis. Classification (NCBI taxonomy): domain Eukaryota; kingdom Viridiplantae; phylum Streptophyta; class Magnoliopsida; order Poales; family Poaceae; genus Poa; species Poa pratensis. Next base: position 23,179,066 of record CAMZMU010000092.1, on the reverse strand, counting down.
AACCCAGTCGATGCACGCCTTCGATGCACCACCGCCGCGCCCACAGGAGAAACCCTCCTGCTCGATGAGGCAGCAGGTCGTCGCCTTCAATGCACCGCCGCCGAATCACCGCCCGAGACCCCGCTCGATGAGGCAACCGGTCGCCGCGCCGTACCACCGCCCGAACCCCCCACCCCGCACGATGCGGCAGCCGGATGTCGCCGCCGGCGAATAAACTTGGGGAAGGAGAGGAGAGGAAAGGGATTCGATGTCAGGAGAAAGGGATAACGACGCGCAGCGCTGCCTCTCGCACGTGTTACCACGCTGTCGGAATCTGTCGGTGCCGTCCGAAACAGAGAGAGGCGTCCGATCGCAATCGGACGTGCCAGGGAGCGAGCACCGCGAGAGGAGAAAAGAGTGCGCGTGCAAGAAATAGATTTTGCGAAAAAGAAGAAGAAGAACAGTTCCCTATGTGACTTACGGACAAAGTGATATCGTAGCGTCCCCGAGTGGTGTTTAGCTTGGACCGCATGAATTTCACATGGATGGATCGGTTCATTCCTTGTGCTGCATGCTCGGGAGAAATTTCCTTTTTCCGAACGTGCCCTTTAGCTTTCCCCTCACGGAAAGCAATTTAGTCATCTCGTAGTCTGTTTCCAAACATCCGCCAAATATGGTGTGACTCGACTCGACAGTAGCCAGCAACAGTTGGATCGAAAGACCAAAATATCATCCGAGACACACACACGTTAGCGGTTAGCCTATGCCTGTCGGAGAAGCGACCCCACCTAGCTTGGACACCAACGGTGGTGTGTCCCACCCGCCACCGATGGTCGACGTGGCGGCAGCCTCTTCCTCACCTCGCCCACATCACCTGTGCCACGACTCACGAGCGTGGACGTGGTGCTTGTTGGTGGCACGTAATGCACTGTTCTTAGACACACACACGCATCTGCCGCGCCACCACCACAACTCACGTCACGGCCACGGTGTCGCTCGCGCCGGCGGTGACCCGGCCGGCTCTCGGCGCCTCGCTTCGGCTAGCCAGCACGCGGAACGCGTGGGGACACAGAAGGATCGTCCCACGTGCTCGACCACAAGCCACAAGGTTTTGCATCCTCGATTCGCATGCATATGCTTCATAAAAAACAAATTCCAAAGTCGAAAAATTCCGAAATAGTTAAGCTAAAGTTTTGCGAGAAACCGACATTTTCTTTGTTGTGTAAAAGACAAACAAATGTTTCATGAAAAACCATCGTTTAGCAATGCATTTTGTCGTTTCACAAAGGGCATAAAAATATTGCTTTTGTGAAATGATGTTTGGATAGGGCGTGAAAATATATACGCGCGCACATTATTTTAAAATTATTATGACCTTTCAAAGTGCTTCTTAAATAAGAATGCATATGCACCCGAGAGTCAAAATGCCACGCCCGTTTCTCTCACGAAAATATGACATGCAACTTGATCCTGGTATAATCCTTCTCGCGTGTGTGTAATTATCTTCTTTTACACTGAAATCTTGTAATAAATCTATGCCTGGTGGTCATAACATGTGTTAACAAACAGTGGCGGAGCTTGCCAAGTATGGCTGGGGGGCAAAACAGAAATAATGGAAGCTTGGGGGGAGGGGGGGGGCAAAAGCATGCATTTTCTTACATCCAAGTCCCTCCCAAAAAAAAGAACATAGGATGATTTAAATGAGTTAATATAAGGTGCGATGAAAACATGACAACTTGTAAAGATGACAACGTGTACAATGGAGACAATTTCCTTATCTTTTGTTTGAAGAGACCGTCTCTTACAAAGAAAAGACACACTTCTTTTTCATTATCTCTCTTCCGAGTAATTGACACAGCTAAGATATCAATATTGTAAATGTCCATACTTAGTTGACCTTTTGGCCAACATCAATCTATCATCGTTTTTGTGTTATTCCATATATAACTTACTAACAAAATTGCACTATTTTTTACTTTCAAGGATCAAGAGTGTAATCTAGTGGGGAGGGGGTAACTACATCGTCGTGGGAGCACAATAGGAGCCTTTTAGATCAACCAATTGTGATTGTCATGGAGATGCGACCAAAAAACGTGGTCGCGGGAGGGCATTTGTTTTCTTGCTAGTGATTCCATCTGTTCACATTGTGTTCCCGGTATCGTCAACACCATGAGTGTGTGGGTGGGTGGTGGGAGGGGGAGGGGTAACTACATCACCATAGGAGCACACAACCGGAACCTTTTAGATCAACCAATAGTAATTGTCATCGGAGATGCGACCAAAAAACGTGGTCACGAGAGGGCATTTGTTTCTCGCTAGTCCATTTGTTCGCATTGTTTTCCCGGTATCGTCAACACAATGAGTGTGTGGGTGGGTGGGGGAATAACCACATCACCATGGGAGCACAACCGGAGCCTTTTACTTTTAGATCAACCAATAGTAATTGTGATCGGGGATGCGACCAAAAAAACTGGTCGCATGAGGGCATTTGTTTCTCGCTAGTGTTTCCATTTCTTCCTGGTATCGTCAGCACCATAAGTGTGTGTGGGGGTGGGGGGGGGGGGATAACTACATCGCCATGGGAGCACGACCGGAGCCTTTTAGATCAACCAATAGTAATTGTGATCGGAGACGCGACGAAAAAAAACCTGGTCGCGGGTGTTTCCATTTGTTCCTACTATCGTCGGTACCATAAGTGTGTGTGTGTGTGGGGGGGGGGGATAACTACATCACCATGGGAGTCCAACCGGAGCCTTTTAGATCAACCAATAGTAATTGTGATCGGAGATGGGACCAAAAAGCGTGGTAAAGGGGTGTGGCCCCAGCCAACGATCTTAGATCTCACCTATCATGGTGAGCGGCTCATAGGGCTTTCCAAAACTTATGAAATTAATTGAGCATGTGTGGCTTTGATCATACGAGTTGGTTCATTGAAATCTTTGTGAAAATACAATTTGCAAAAAATGGCTCTAGAGGCAACAAATTTTTAAGGCTTTTTATGTAGTTTATATCTAAGAAATGTGTTCAATCATATATATATAAAGCTGGATTATTTGTCCAAAAGTATCATAGTTTTAGGAAAAAGTTAGCGCTACGGGGGAAGGACTTTGGTACTAGCATTTTTTCATAAAAGAGTGGTGCAACATCGAAATAATAAGTAGGAGGATTTGAAATTGGATGAGTGAGTTTAATTACTGACATCCGAGGATGTAAAAAAAAAAAGAACAGTTCCCTATGTGACTTACGGACAAAGTGCAACGTCGCGATATCGTAGCGTCCCGGAGTGGTGTTTAGCTTGGACCGCATGAATTTCACATGGATGGATCAATGCAAAAAAAATAGCGCTCTATTTCGCGATTAATAGCGCGATAAAGCTTATTTGGAGAGGCTACGCTATATTTAGGCTAAAGTTGACGTTACAGCGCTAACGAACTTATATACGCGCTAAACCGCGCTAAAAGGGATTAGCGTATAGCGACGCTACAAAAGTTCTGGAAATAAACATGAGCCCATCGGGGCCCAAGCCAAAAGTCCAACAGGCAAACCCCCCGCTGGTCACTCCTCACTCCACATCTAACCTAATCCATCTCGATTATTCCCTGTGAGCGACGGTGGTGGCGGCGACCAGTCGAGTTGCAGCGGCGGCGTCCAACTCGAGTTGCTCCACCGCTGGCCGCCAGGAAGTCCACCACGCCGCCGGCAAGTCATCCACATGGTACGACCTTAAGAGTATTCCGCCGCTGGCCGAGCAGAGTACATACGTACAAGCAAAGCTTAGCTCTTTGAGTACTACACTACTACTGTGTAACTAATCGATTTAGCTAGCTACTCACGTCGTTGAGTACTACTGTACTAGTAGTAGCTAATCGATTTAATTAGCTAGTTTAAGACTGATAGATCTGGTTGTCCGGTTGGCTTTAAAATTGCTTCAGGCCACATTGTGTACTTGTAAATTTGTTTCAGTTGTCTTTGTAATTTGTAATTGGTTCAGTTGTACTTGTAACTTAATTTGTAAACCTGTAATTGGTTAGGGACTAGCCATGATGCTGGTTTATTGTATTCACTTTTAGCCTTTTAGGCAATATTAAGTGCTGAAATCCTCAATATTTGGTCTATATCTCGCATTTTTTCAGCATGCTATTTTTAAATATAACTTCGCTATAACTCGCTATAACTTCTATAGCGTCTGGAGGAGGACCACGCTGTTTTTGATGACACGCTATTTTTTTCCTTGGGATGGATCGGTTCATTCCTTGTGCTGCATGCTCGGGAGAAATTTCCCTTTTTCCGAACGTGCCCTTTAGCTTTCCCCTCACGGAAAGCAATTTAGTCATCGATCTCGTAGTCTGTTTCCAAACATCCGTGTTAAATATGGTGTGACTCGACAGTAGCCAGCAACAGTTGGATCGAAAGACCAAACTATCATCCGAGACACACACACGTTAGCGGTTAGCCTATGCCTGTCGGAGAAGCGACCCACCTAGCTTGGACACCAACGGTGGCGTCGACGTGGCGCCAGCCTCTTCCTCACGTCGCCCACATCACCTGTGCCACGACTCACGAGCGTGGACGTGGTGCTGGTTGGTGGCACGTAAGAGCATCTCCAACAGAGGCGCTTCAGCGCCGCGTGCCATATTCCGTTTCCAGCGTTAAAAAGGAGTTTTAACGCGTCACACTCCCATTTTACTTTTCCAGCTGCGCGATACTATAGCACGCCGAAACGCAGGGCTCCAACAGACGCGCAAAAAAACGCGCTCCAGAGCCAAATTTTGCAATAAAATAAATACAAACAACACAAATTTAAACGATTTTAAACTTAGTTCGATAGATTTGACGATTTTTCACCTAATACAAACTACAACTTAGAGCATCTCCAACTAGAACTCGAAGTCCGAGGAATCCGAGGCGGTGTCGCTGGAGATTTCGTCCTCCAGCGCGCTCCACCGCTCGTCGCCGGCGGGCCAGGTCGCGCGGCCTGCCGCGAGCTCGGCCTCCGCCGCCCCCTTTGCCAGGCGCCGCGCCTCTCTGCACTCGCGGCACTCGGCCTGCCGCTCCGCCTGCTCCGCCGCGGTGATGTTCCAGTGCTCCACCTCGAGCTGGTATTCGCGCGGGTGGCTCCGGTACCAGTCCGCGTCCGTGCGCTGGTCCCGCTCCGCGACGAGGCTGAACATCGCTCGGCGGCGGTGGAGGCGGCGGTCTTCGTCGGGGACGAGGCGCGGCTCCGGCGCCATGTTGCGCACTTCCTCGGCGTTGCGGTAGTCGTCGAAGTTCATCTGGCGGCGCGAGCGGCCGAGCGCCCACGCCGCCGCGTCGTACGCGCGGGCGGCCTCCATCGCCGTCTCGAACGTCCTGAGCGCGACGCGCCCCTCGCCGGACCGGATCTCCGACGTGAAGGTGCCGTTCGGGCGCGCGCGGACGCCGCGGTAGCCAGATTGGCTTCGGCGGCGCGGCGGCATGGTGGCGGCGGCGCGGCGCGGGCGGCGGTGGGGAAAAGAGTGGAACTATCCAGAGCGGCGCGGGAGAGAGAGTTGGTTGTGTGGCGCGTTTGTGTCCAGCGCGCTGGACGCGCGGCGCTATATATGACGCCGCGCGTGCCGCTTCGTCCAGCGCGCTGGACCGTTTTCCCGCGCGGCGGAACTTTCCCGCGTCTGCTGGAGAGCGCGAACCGGCCCCGCGCGCGGGAAACGGCCGGTATTTCGCGCGCGCGGCGTTTTTGGCGCGTCTGTTGGAGATGCTCTAATGCTCTGTTCTTAGACACACACGCATCTGCCGCGCCACCACCACCGGCTCTCGGCGCCTCGCTTCGGCCAGCCAGCACGCGGAACGCGTGGGGACACGGAAGGATCATCCCACGTGCTCGACCACCCAAAAGGTCATAACATGTGTTAAATTTATGCCTGGTGGTCATAACATGTGTTAACAAACAAGCCTCTCCCGTCCCTGTCCCTCTCCCTCTCCGCCAATGGGTGGGGATGAGGGATGGGGGAAGGGGGCAGGGAACAAATCCAAAAATTTACTTTCGGGTGTTTAAGTTTCAACCAATACAAAACATGAAGGTGCAAAAACTGGAAAAAATGGTCCATACCTTCATTATAGCAAAAGTACAAATTCGAGGTTTGAGCTTAATTTGGATGAGAAACTCAGACGTATAGATACTCAGAAATAAGCACCAGTGATACATATGCCAACTATGGACGCGACGTTTTGGGTCATAGGCCCAGCTAGTCACACTATCTCACCATACATATAAGCATTGGGATCTGATTCTGTCAGACATCATCCGTAGTAGTGGAGTTTATAAAATTACCGTATAGTATGGTCTTTTGGTACATATCGCCGTGTACATAGGGAGTTAATGCGCAGCAGAACAACAGGCCATCTCCACTTGATGATTAATTTCTTGTACCGGTGGTACGAGAAGTTAGTCATTCATTTTTTTTTTAAAAGGACCCTGACATTAAAAGAAACACCAAACCGTATAAAACATATCAACAAAAACGAAAATTACAACGAGATCCTTAAGATGCCCTTCTTCTTCAACCTCCAGACCGTGTTGACGGCGCGCCGCCGCTTCCGCTCCTCCCTGAGCCGGCCTGACGTTGTTGGTTGCGGACGGGAAGTCGCCGAACGGGTCAAGAAGACCACATCCGTCCCGGTGCCGAAGAAGAAGGATGAACCGCCGATGAAGCTCCACGACGATCCAGAGATCGTCACCATCAGAAAAAGCCCTTGAGAAACACACCACTCACACAAGCTTCTCGACGTCGCCGCCGAGATGGGACTGAAACCGGGGAGACCTTATTGAAAGAGACGACGTCGTCGCCATCAGAGCGCCGCCCCAACAAACCTTGACAGGAAAACCAGAAAACGGAGCCCTCCCGTCGACGAGGGCCGAGATCCACCGCGCCTCCATGGCCCGAAGGCCACAGAGGCGGGGAGATCAGCGGCGGCGCCGACGAGAGGCTGAGAAACCCTAATCGCCTCGCGTGCGCCTGGGAGCTCACGCGTCCGTGCGTACTCATTCATTTGTACGGCTGGTACATAATTTCGTCGCCTTGATCAATTTTCGCTGGTCTGCATCAGTACATTACCTCCGCATCAACAGGTATGTTCTCTGGACATATTATGTCTTGGAAAATAATGCTAACAAGTTCATTCGTTCCAAATTAATTGCATGAATTAATTAATTTAGAACAGAGGCAGTAGCTTATACGAAAGAGAGAAGAGATACATCGTGGAAAATCATTTTATCTCATAGAGCATATAATCTAATCGCCAAAAAACACATTTTAAAATGTCAAAAAGTTATGAAAGAAAATTTGCAGCGGTCTGGAAATTTTATGTTCGCACACAAACTTTTGTGAAAAAATTATTTTTCATGCCTTGCGTAAAGAGATAATAAATATCTCGTAACACAATTTTGGGTGTACATCTGGACATTCTATGTTCGCACACAAGGATTTGGAGAAAGGGACATTTTTTGTGAGTGAAAAAATACTTTGGGACAACAATTTTTTTCTTTTTTACACATGCCACAAAAAATGTTTTTTTCCACGAAACTTTGTGCACAAACACACAATGTTTTTTCCCACGAAATTTTTGTGCACGAACACAAAATGTTTGATACCCGATATTTTGAAAATGCTTTTAAAATAAATTTTCTATAATGGGAGCATCTTCTCCCGTGTTTCAAAACAACGCCTCCAATAGAAGGAACTAAAAATGTTGTAGTTTGCTTCACGAAGAGAGAACAAAGAGGGTGTGTGTTAATTTTTTTTGAATTTATAGGATTTTTTATCCAAATTCAAAATTAAATTATATATTTTGGAAAATTGAATTGTTATTGTGTGGATTTACATTTGTTAACAATATTATTGTAATACAATAAAAATGAAAAAAAGTAGATGGTGAAAATGGGCAAAACGGACACTTGTCCGGCCGTTTGGGGGCACCCACACCCATTTGTCTGGACACCACCCAAACGGACATCAATTTATGGGTGTCCGAACAAAATATAGAGTCTACCACTCGAGATGCTCTAAGGTAAAAAAAAGTGATGAGCTAGCATACGAAGTTTTTCGCGGGAGGGGAGATAGGAAGCCTACATGTAAACTATTAAGCGGGATCCCACCATAATCTCACTTCTAAATTTAAGCTAGAAATCGTAAAATGAACTAGAAGTTATATTTTGGAAAGATCGCGCTTACATCTCTACCTACATGTCCAGAGCGTAGCAACACACCGAAGCAACCAACAAAGATAGGGAAATGTAGAAACTGTGGAGTCGCCATGCACCGAAAGAATACATGCAACAAGTTGTCGGTGGTGAAGTAGTGAAATGCATCTGATTCAATGTGGTTGTGAAATTGGAATTAAGATCACAACTTACATAATGTTCTTAGAATTTTTTCGTCGACAATGAGCTTATAATTAATAGCTTAGAACATGTCTAGCAGATCCCGAAAAAGCCTCCTAGCCCAGAAAAATCCGGCCAATACAGTTTGGGCCATTTTTATGGCCCGAACAAGCACCACATATCGATCCGGCCTAGAAAAATTTATCCGGGGACCCGGATAAGTATCCTCTCCTACACTCCGTCGTAATTTTGTTTGCTCCGCCGCTAGGGTTAGATAGCTTCGGCGATCAATTAGCCGCTAGTCTTAGCCTAGTTCGTAACCTCCTCCGCCGGTAGATCGATGACGGGCTCGTCCATGGGCGGCGGAGGCCGTGCGACTCAGGAGAAGAGGAGTGTCGCCGCTGCTCGGACGCTTTGGGTCGGGCTGCTCCCTCCAGGAAGCGCCTGCGAGCAGGCCGCGTCGCCGCGTCCGCACTCGCACGATGCGAAGGTAGGTAACTCCCGCGCGTAGCCAGAAGAGGTGTCAGAAGAGGCGAAGGACGAGGTGGCGATCTCCATGGGCGGTGGGCGAACCTCGACCGTTAGCTTCGATGTGCTCATCTTGCCACACTTCCAGCGGACCGACCACGCCGACGAGGAATTTGCTGCCGCTACGAAAGCGGTGGCGAACGGCGATTCCAGTGCTCCAACCGCCTCGAAACCTCCATGGCGGAGCATGAGCTCGCGTGGGCAATGCGCAACTCGGCATTCCAACACTACCTCGTTTCGAGTGAGCATGCCCATGAAGAACAAGCCCGCCCGGATCTAGTTTATTTATGTCTATGTAAAATGCCTGATGAACTTGAAAATGTTAGCTAGAATATCGCACGGACTCTTTTATTTAAATTTCAACTACGAATTTAGCGGATCTGTTATACCCGAGTCTGCGTCATACTGCAAACTATTTTTTGGTCACCTGAAACTGAATTTTCGGGACGAGTTTTTCTCAGATCTACTAGAGATGCTCTTATAATTTTAGCTGTGCTTTTGTGAAATACTAGGGATCTTAGCGCGGCAATGCCGCGCGTGTGTTTTTGAATTTGAATTTGAAAATGGTGATGTTGTAAAGTTGTTTAAGTTTGGAAATAATTGAAATTGAAAAATGCTTCCGTTTCAAAAATGGTTGTATTTTGGAGATTGCTCAAATTTGGGAATTATTGTAATTCAATTTCAAATGTGTTTTGTTTTTTTAGGTGAAAATGTTCGTAAGTAGTTAGTTTTTTTTGTGTGAGTTTTTTCACACATTTTAGAGTTACGTTAAATGTTTAGTAAGCTGGAATGTTTTATATGTTTGTATTCTGTCGACATATTTGTTTGGATTTCATAATTGGAGGATGTAAAGTATATGGTTGTTTGTTAAAGTTAATTCGCAGTTAGAGAAAATTCATTTGGAATTTGTGAAAATATTATTCAAATTACAGTGGTGAAATGCCATAAGTTTTTATTTGAACTTCATAATTTGGGAGAATGGATTATGTGAGATAATATGTGAGATATATATGCTTTAGAGGATTTCAAAAAAAATTAGCACATTGAATTTTTCAAATGTGCTGCATGTATTTTTGTTGTGAGAATTATGATATATTTTATTGTAGAGGAGGCAATTTGTAATATCGAGTATTTTTAGATATTTAGAAATTTGGGATGTTTGTATATATTTGAAATATAACATAAAATTTGTGTTAACTTCATAATTAGAGTGAATGCAATTTGTGAGATATATTTTAGAGTGTTTCTAATTTTCTAGCAATTTAAAATGTTTGATGTATTGCATTTTTTTAACGTCTATTTCAAATGTGTTAGCCTTTTTGCAGGAAAATACTTTGACATAATTAGTATTTTTTATTTATTTTTGTGAGTGTTTTCATATTTTATCTCAATATTTTTTATTTATTTTTGTGAGTGTTTTCATATATTAATTAGCCTATCTTAATAATTATTGTTATATTACACATTTCACATTTCTCTTATTTTTTTGTTTTGCTCAAATAATATTCCTAACATTCGTGTTTTTTTTCTTTAGACAGGTGTTTTTGTTATTAAAATTTGAAACATTGTTTATGGTTTTTAGACAAATGCTTTCATTATTAAGAGAGCTGTGATATGTTTGGAGTAATGTAAAAAATGAATCCATTATCATTTGTTTAAGGGATGGGAACATTGCCTAAACAGTATCTCTTTTTTTGTATTTCTTTTTTTGCTTAAAGAATACTCGGATTATTTCACATTTCTTTTATCTTTTGTGGGCCATAAAAAATGATTGTTGGAATTAAATAAAAGTAGCTCTTATATTCCATCACTTAGTAAAGCTCACTGTATATGTTGTGATTAAAAATGGTAAAATTTGTTGTAATTTATTATCAGAGTATTTGGATATTTTTAGCAAATTTGAATGTTTCCATATGTTTGTAGTTTGATGGCGCGGCCGTGTGATTGTTGATTTTGTTTGTCAGCGTGAAAATGTAGTGATTAAATTGTCGCTAGAAAAAGAAATACCGTCGTGTCTTTGTGAGAAATTGTTGTTTTGATTAAGTTTTAAATTGAACTAATATTTTACAGTCTTGATGTAAAATATTTTTGAGAAAGACTCGAGTATTACATTTAGAAAAGGCTGTAAGAATATATGTATACTAAATTAGAATTTGTTGTTTGGAATATGTCCAATTACTGAGCAATTTTGAATGTTTTTTTTTGCATAAGCTCCTTAATAAATATAAAAAGGTACGTTATTTTTTTCAATTTTGTGAATTACGCTTTGGAAGTTATGAATTTGACAATATCGTGAAACAATATATATAAAGCGTTTTAAATTATTAGAAGCATGGTTTACTTTTAATTTTTGTTTTGTTGATTCAATTATATTTGTTTGAGAAATATGTGTGAAACAGCTGTGTCTCGATATTTGCATCTGTGATTTTTTTATTTTTACATGTGAAAGCTCATGATATAAATATGAGTACGATGTTGAGAAGGTGTTCAAAATTTTAAAATGGTCAAATTGAGGAGCTATTCAATTTGAATTTTTTTCGTTTATTAAATACTCAGATTGTGTGGTTTTGTTGATATGTTTGTCATATTTGTGAATATCACGGTGTAAAAATTTAAATTTGGAAGTGTTCGTGTGCAAAATGTGTTCATATTTGAATATGTCGTAATAAAAAAGAAATTTATACTTATGAAATGTTTGATTCTTAAAAGTGGTATGGATTGTTTGATTTTTAAAAGTTGAAATAATACTTAATTTTGAAAGGCATCTAAAATTTTAAAATATGCAAATTTGTATGTGGCGTTTTTTTGTGGTAAAATTCAAATTGAAAAATGTGATTTCAAAATTGTATATATTTGGAAATTATTGAAGATGTATTTGAAAAGTTATAAAAGTTTTTTTTTAAATGTAATAAAAAGATTAGGGGAAAAAAGGGCCGAGCTGGCTGCAGCCCATCCAGCGAGCCCAACTGCCCAGCTCACAGCAGTCGGCCCAGCCCATCCAGCGAGCCCAACTGCCCAGCTCGAGCCCGCTCGTCATGGTGTCGTCACCGACGCACGAGCTCCGCCGCGGCGGCGTTGACTTCGCCGGAGCCGCCGGAGCAAAGCGATCTAGGATGCGCGCGTGGATGCGTTAGACGCGGTTCGACATGGGATGGCCATAGGTGGCGGCGCCGCCGCGTTTAGGTCGACGGAGCTTCGTCGGAGGCGTGCGTACGCGGCGGCGGCCCGCGAGCACGATTACGTCTATTCCGGCGAGGTCACGACGTTTCGGCATGCGAGAGTGGGCAAGGAGGTAGAGGGCATGACGGCGGAGGTCTCCGTGTTCGGCGATGTGGATGGGGAGGCGCGTACCGGCGCGGGCGCGCGTCGGCGGCGCCGGGGAGGTTCGCCCGCGCGCGAGGAAGAAGAGAGGAAGAAGAGGTTCTGTGGACGTTTTTGCTCAAAAGCCCCTGGAGTTTTCGTAAATTGCAAAGTAATCCTTTGCGGGCGGTTTTTTGCAAAAGGTGCGCTGCGGCGCGACGTGGCACGACGCTATTGGTAGATATTCGACTGTTACAGTGTTACTGTAGCAGCGCAATTTTGGCGTGATCCAGGACGTCGGACGCGTAGATCGAACGGTTGGCGTTTTAGGGGCGACGTGGAGGCTGGAATCAGGAGCGGTTTGCTCCAACTTTTATATACTCGGGAATGTGATGCCTACGGTCCAGTTTGTAAGAAGACGGTACAGGAAATATCCTGCCGTCACGTACCACCGTTCCTAACCACGGCTCTATGCATTGAATACATCTGAGCCAATGGGACCATGCACTATTCAAAAAAGAAGATACGTGAAGAAATACACTGACAGACCTGGACTATGGGGCAACGTGATTGGCTTAGAAGATGAGAGCATCTGGACGTTCGAGCCGAAGCGGATTTTCGTGCCAACTATACACTATATATTATTTTTTTTCGACGTTTTGGGGTGTAAATCTGTATACCCATGGCCAACTGTGGATCCGTCCCCTGTATGTGGGTGGGTGCCGGGCGTGGTGGGCTGGTGGCTGCTTCGTGCTATGCCGGTTGTGGCGATCTGAGGATGCTCCAACGAGATGACGCAAACGGACGCGCATTTTGTCCGCTTTTTTGACCGTTTGGGCTTGCCAAACGGATAGCCGTCGACCCATGTCCACCTCTTTCTGACCATTGCACCAAACGGGCCGACGCATTGTTTCCGCCCGGCCAAGGTTTTGATCGTTTTCGGCCATTGTTTGATCTCTATTTTTTTGACCCGGCCAGGGTCATACAACATAAATATATTCAAACACACATTACAAATAATACAATCTAAATAGTTCAGCAAATATTTATTACAAATCCAAAAATTCAGCACATAATACAAATTGTTTCACTAATAACAAATTAAATTGTTTCACACATAGTCTTACAAACCAAATAAATATCATACCAGTAGTTCAGCAAATGGAACTACTGATTCCCGTAGTGCTGCCAGACATGCTCCACCAAATCATTTTGGAGCCGAACATGGGTAGCCTTCTCAGAATGTCACGGTGGAAGTCGAGGAACTGAGCAAAAGTGGACGCTTCCTGGGGCTCAATCAACTCATCCTGAAACTATCATGTCTGATCATACATACTGTCATCGCATTCGTCCTCCACAATCATGTTATGCATGATCACACAAGTTGTCATCACCTTTCACATGGTGTCTTGTCCCATGTTCTAGCAGGGTGCCGAACAATAGCCCATCGTGACTAGAGGGCACCGAATACACGCTCCACATCCTTTCTAGCACTTTCTTGTTCCTTGGCGAATCTCTTCTTCTTCTCATCATTTGGATTGCGATGGCCTTCACGAATGTAGTCCATGTAGGGTAAATACCATCATCAAGATAGTATGGCTTGTTGTACGTGTGACCATTGATCTCATATGTCACCTCGGGTGCATTGCCATTGGACAACCTCTTGAACACCAGAGACCGTTGAAGCACATTGATGTCATTGTGCGAGCCGGCCATGCCAAATAACGAGTGCCAAATCCACGTATCTTGTGATGCCAACGGCCTCAAGTTTGACCGTGCACTCCCCAACATGGCCCTTGTACTGCCCCTGCCAAGCAAATGGGCAGTTCCTCCACTCCCAGTGCATACAATTTATGTGGCCAATCATCCTAGGCAAGCCTCTGGACTCGTTGATGGACAAAAGCCGAGCCGTGTCCTGAGCATTGGATTCCGTCAAGTACCCTGGGCCAAACACCTGCACAACAGCTTTGCAAAACTTGTACATTGCTTCTAGCCACGTGGACTCACTCATCTGCACATACTCGTCCACAAGATCACCGGCAACTCCATATGCAAGCATGCGAATTGTGGCGGTGCATTTCTGATACGACGAGAAGCCGAGGGTATCAACCGCATCTCTCTTGCATATGAAATAATCATCAAAATGCATCACCCCTAACCGGATACGATTGAACAAAGATCTTCTCATCCAGAAACGGCGCCGGAAAATCTTGGGACGATATGTGGGTTTTACCCGACGAAAGTAGTCCCCATAGAGCTGGACATGGCCAGATGACCTGTTCCGGTCCAAGGCTGGAAAACGGCACGGCAACGACCTCGGAACACTAGCCGCATCATCTCTATGTACTCGTTGACGATGAGGGTGGCAACCAGGCCGTCACTCTCATCATAGGAGGAATCATCCGATGAGGACTGGTACATGATTTAGTTCTTGTAATACCACTCATCAGAGCTATCCATGGCCGAGTTCGTACCTGAGTTGTTGCCGGGGGAAAACGGCCGAACACCTTGTGGGAGGCATCGGGGTCGCGGGCGCTGCGAGCGAGATGGCCGCAAGATTCACCGGCTGTGGCGGGGAGGAAGCTGCTCCGGTGACGGCGGGGAAGAGGAGCAGGAGACGGCCTCCCCGGAATGGCCTGCAGTGCCAAATCGGGGTCCCGACGGCGGAGTAGCGGCGGGAGGGGCGAGGGAGGCAGAGGAAATTGGGGTGAGGAATGCTCTGATGGTCGGGCCAGGGGCGGACTAGGGGAGGACAGAAGAGCGGTCCGCGCGTGTCCGCGGCGACGCAAACTTTCCCAAATTTGGGCCGAGAATGGGTCGCGGAGGACAGAAAACCGGGCGGCGGTTCGTTTGCGTCGCCGTGTTGGGTCGTGTTCTTGCCTCGCGCGGACAGGAACGGACGCGGGCGGACTAAATGCGTCAGCCCGTTGGAGTCATCCTGATGGCCGGAGCAGGTGAGCTGCTTTGGTGGCCACCATTAGTCGAAGTTGAAGATGTACAATGGCGTATCTTATCTTTGTGCAGCCTTAAATAATCTTCATGTTTGGAGCTCTTCTTTCTTTTGTGTTGATATGGCCGCACGCCATGGATGCGCAAGGTGAGGCGGCATGCTGGGATTAGAGCTCTGGGATAGATCATGAAGCTCGGATGCGGAGTTCATCCAAAGGCCAGGGCTTGTCGATGTGATCTGCAACCGACAAGATAGCCACTCCGCGTTGTGTTGTATGGCTGGCACCACATCTTCTTTTCCTCTAGGGGAGAGGGGAAAGGAAGACTTCTGAACCCTTAAATCTATTTAGTCCTTACAGCGGTACTATTAGGTTTTCCTTATTTTCACTACTTCAGTACTTCTCAAAGTAAGCTTGACATAGATCAGCAACAACAAACTGAGCTATAACAATGTATCTAAAACATAGTGACCAGGTCCGTGTGAAAAAACTCTAGGCAAAATCATTATGAAATACAAGTTTTGTGGTTTGGGATTAGCTTAAACTACTACTCCCCCTTTCCTAAATATAAGATGTTTTAGTCTTCACATGTTGACTAGATGCGGGCTAAAATGAGTGAACATACACATTAAAATGTGTCTAGGTACATGTAGATACATGTGAATCTGAAAAAAAAATTAAAAACATTTTATATTTAGGAACTGTGTGAGTAGAAGATTGAGGGGCTCATTTAATTCAACGGGATTTCAACCCTTTAAAAAATTTCTAAGAGCATCTCCAAGCGGAGCCCCGAAAGCCAGCCCAAACATCCGGGCGGACAGCCCGGACGGCATTTGGGGCTCAAATCCACTACCCAACGACGGCCCCCATAGTCAGCCCAAACGCCCGGGCGGTCCGGCACACCCCAAACCCAGCCCATATCTGGGGCGGGTTTGGGGCGGCCCGGACGCGTCCGCCCCTTACTCGCTGACAAAGCGGAACCACTACGGGAGGCTGACCGTCGCCGCTGAACGGCCGGCCGTCGCCGCTGACTTCCACCGCGTGGCAGCTCCGTCCCCACAAATACCCCACCGGCCGTAACCCTACCTCACTCCACTCCCCACCCGCCACCTCGCCTTCTCCGCTCGAGCGGCCGGCGCAATGTCTTCCTCATCCATCGACTAGGGCTCGGAGCCGGAGGATGAGGTTTCCGACGCGCGGCGGCGCCACCGGAACCCGTGGACGCGGAGGAGGAGGCCTTCCGCATCGCCGTCGAGCAATCTTTGAAGGAGGTCGGCGGCAGATCCAGCGCAGCGGCGCCGCCAAGCGGAGGCCAATGCAGCCGTTGGTCCGAGCTTGCGCCGGTGTGGCGCCGTGCAATGCCGGCGAGATCTGTGGCGGCGTCATCGGCTCCTCCACCGCGCTCCGCTCCGGTAAGATCTGCGCCTCCCCATCTCCGCCTCCCCGCCCCCCCCCCCCCGTCCAAGCTCCACCTGGGTGGAAGATTCTGCCGGATGGGGCCGGCGGATGGCGCCTTCTTCCGAAGACCCCGCCGTCTTCGAAGCGGATGCGCGTGCCGGAGACGGAGGGGAAGGCCTACCGGCTGCTCCGCAAGGCGGACCCCGCTGCGGCGGAGCGGGCATTGCGCGCCACGGCCAAGGAGTCGGTGCCGTTTGCCATCTTGGAGCGGTCGTACACCACCGCTAAGACGGACGCCAGGCGCCTCCGCCGCAAGAACAAGGCGATGCTCGCGCCCCATTGCCGAGTCGAAGAAGGAGGCGGCGAAGAGCGACCGCGCGGCCAGGCTCGCCGACGAGCAGACCCGCGCCGTCCTCGCCGCTCGCTCCAACAGCTCCGCCTCCTCCAACGGCGACCCGTACGCGGCCTTCAAGCTGCTGCGCCGCCACCGCCCTTCCGCTGATGACAAGGGGAAGGGGCCGGCGTCAAGGCAGTGAGCGCCGCCGATGGAGGCGAAGGGACCAGCGGACAGAGAGGATGGCGGCGCCACCGGTTTGGCTACTTTTGCTACAATTTGTCTATATAGTTTAGCCCAACTATGTATGTAATCCGAACTATGAGCTCCGATCGAACTAATCTTATGCAATCGTACTACATTTGAGCTCCGATCTACGTTCTTTATTTACGTTGCATGGCTAGTATGGTTTTGAGGATGCGGATATGGGGGGCATGGTTGTAGGACACCCTTTTTGGGGTCTGTCCGGTCGCTGTCCGCGGACACGTCCGGACGTGTCCGCGGACACTTTGGGGGCCAAATTTGGCAACTCCGGTTGGAGATGCTCTAAGGATTCCTTTAAACTCCATTTTGGAGAAAAAATAATAATCATGTCAAACCTCTTGCTAGAATTACTTACTGTGCTCATCTTGATAGATCACAGTAGGTTTTTAACCTACGGAATTCAAGAGGACATGATATTCAAACTTGTGTTTTACCTATCTTGTCTTTCGAGAATCCTATGTTTTAAGAATTAGCCAAAAACAAGAGGTGACTGATAGAATCGCATAGAGACAAAACATAGTCAGCAAATGTACTTTTTATTTTCTCATGACTTTTCGCCACGTGATACTATAACTTTTAAAAGATAAGAAATTTGATTCTTTCTTGGCAGCAACGCATTGCACGTGCGGCAGTTGTCAGGAGCTAGTTTAACTAGCAGTAACTTGCAGTCAGCCAATTAATGCGACAAATCTCTGCTGATGCTAATCGCGAGTATATTTTTTTCGAAAAGGGCACCCGGCCGATTGATGCATGCGGCTTTTATTAATCGCGAGTATATAAGAGTCAGCATAATATATAGTCAACTGCCAACACAGATTTGTGGCACCAAAGCGGTGTGCTCGGGTGCATAAAACTGAAAATTTTAATTTTAAGTTTGAAAAGAATAAATAATTTTCAATTGGATATATACACATATTTTCTACTTAGTCTGTGAAAAAATTCGGGTTTTGACCTACAGAAAAATGACAAAGTTATGGACGCAAAAGGAACTTTTGACATACATAGTCACATAGATAATGTGTATATGTACCACAATTCAGATTCTTCTGGGATAAAATGATGGTTTTCAACCTTTTAAAATATCGAGCACTAGTGAGCTTGGAAACCATTGGCACTTTTCGAGCCAAGTGTTAGTCAGTTCAATACCTCGTACGTATAAATAGGTATTCTACCTAACCAATCTCACACTCTCTCAAATTTTATTGGAGTTCGCGCTATAGCTACTTTTTAATCTACAATATGTTTTTCTTATTTCTCATTTTCTCTCTCCTCAAACACAGTAAAATATGATATGTAAACATTTGTCAATGCAATTGTCCTCTGCTAGGATTATTCAATAACGGCTAAATGGAAGCATATGTCGCCCAAAGTCTGAAAAAAACAAGAAAAACCACTAGGCACATAAACGGAAGAGAATCCTCTAAATTACTCCACTCTGCAGCGGGCACTGACGCATGAGCCCGACCGACATGGGACCACATGTCGGCGACCCAACTGCAGGATGGATTTATAAAGCATATGATTTTTGTCCCACATAACTAGTGTGGATGGAAATTCAACATAATTTCTTACTTAAAACGAAATATTGATCTTTCAATTCAAAACGGATGCATAGAGTCCACAAACCCGACGGTTCCTTCTTGCCGCAAGCAGAGTTGAACGCAAACTTTTAGCAAACTTACGGTCTTAAATCAGGGTAGTAGCAAACTTCCGATATAGTAGCCCTCCGTATATATAGCTACCGGTTTTGTTTAGATGATCCAAGCCACCCACTCCAAACTTAGTCACTGATATTTACTTTTGATTTTTGTAGAGTGTGAATATTAAATTATTATTGATCACTAACTTTGTTATAATTACTCTGGCGATTAGAAAAGAAAATATACATGACATGACCATTGGAATTGAAGAAACATATGATTTTTATGGCGAAAAATCATAAGCAAGAGTTTTTCTCAGACAACCCAGAGCGCGACATCATCTCAAATAAGAAACTGATGGGAAATATGTTAAAAAGACACCATGCCAAAACGAACCTCGTGGAGACCCATCGATGTCGAACATGGATGTTGTAGTCCCCGGTGCCACAACAGGTGGCCAACCCGATAGTTAAAGATGCCAGAAAATTTGAAATTGTCGGTGTCATTGATGGACTCGTCCAATTCGAGATCACGAGGTCGCATGTCGAGTTGCAAGAAAATGCAAGAGAAAAAATGAAACTCGCCCAGTTACCACCTCACTTGAGAAGCTATGGATTCTCCTACCGGAGTTGCAATAGGATAAAGGATAATAAACTGATTTGGAGAAAACAACAATGAACAATATACAAAAACATCAAAGAAACTTAGAGGCACCACTCTATCATGTAATGTTTTGTCAATGAATAGCTGGAATCACATCAGAAAGTCTACAATTTATTCTTTACATTGTATAGATAGGTTGTTGATCCGAATAACTTAACATTAAAAAACATGAAGTACAACCACCTAGGAGGTGAGGTGTGGCTATTTATCTTAAATTCACTTTGTTCATTGCATACGACTCATTTTTTTTCTATATGTGGATGCTTGGTCGAAATGAGATATAGATGAGTTCATTTCTCACCTTAAAGATTTTGATGTTGGTAATATTTTTTTTACTTTTCTATCCCATTATGAAGAAGACTACGAGTCTCTTTGCAATGATGAGTCTGTTGCAGAGAAAAAACTTAAAAAGATGATATGCTGGAAGTGTGAGAAAATACATCAAGGTTGTTCCCTCTAAGTTTCTCTTATCATTGTGATTCAAACTCTTAGCTTGCATATTACACAATCTTTCCAACATTATTTTAATAATATTTTTGGGTGTACCTAGGGGCATTAACAATGTAAACACGGTCATGTGTATTACAATAAAATTTTGGCATACAATTCTTATAACTATCCTTATAAATACATTATCAAGTGTTGAACCAGTATTACATTTTTTTGAAATACTTTGGATTTTTTTGTTAAAATGAAATTTACTGTAAACTTAAGAAAATAAATAATGCCACATTACTACAAAATTTAATTTATGGCCTAAATATATTATACTATTTTTATGTGTATTATTTCTTACAGTGTCTTTAAATATCTATTGGACTTGTTTGAGTGTTTTAGTGTGTATTAATCTAGTAAATATTTCTTAAGAGAGTTCTAGAAAACAAGACCACCACCAATTTTGATTTGACCAAATAGATGATTCTAGACATATGAAGTGTCAACCTGTGGTATGTCTTCAAATGCCGGAGGTGATGTTTTGGCTTGTAGGACTAGATACTCCCATCATGACAAATATAATTAAAAATAAAATGTAAAAAAAATGACAAAAAATTTCGAACATACATCCGGACATTTTATGTTCATGCAAAATGTTTCGTGAAAAAAAATACATTTTTTGTGGCCAGTGTAAAAATGACAAATTTTGGTGCTACAAAATGACTTATCACCTTACTTTTTTTTGTCTTTTCGACATAGCTAGGCCACAAGAAAATTTCTTTGTTCATGATTTTTTTTTATGATCATAGAATGTTGGGATGTTCACCCAAACTTTTATTAATTTTTATGACATTTTGAAACATGATTTTGAGCAGTGCGTGGAAATTCTTCTATGACTCAAAATGGATTTCCGTAAAACAACCTCCTATATTATCTCTTGGGGGGGGGGGGGGGGGGGGGGGGGGGGGGGGGGGTTAATAAGTAGCAAAATAGACCCGAGCCACCGGTTGGCTATAACCCCCCATGTATAGTCGTACGATGGAGCATTTAGATTCGGGCTGCCCACGCACCTCTCCAATCTAATTAGAGCTAGTAGCTGCAAATCAGCTGACCAAACTGACAACATGCACCTGCTTTCACAGCCGCCATGCCCGGAAGGAGCTGCTCATTTGAATGACTTAACAGTGAACTTGGTCAAAGAACTTTTATTGTTTTGACGGGCAAAAACCACATTTAAAGCAGACACCCTTCAGTTTTGCAGCATATACTATATTGAGTACACCCCATCTAGCCAAACATACAATCTACTTTTTTCCAAACCTAGCTAGCTGGAAGGCCAAATAAATTGAACGCACGACTTGGCGGCAAGTTGTATCACCAGGCAGCCCTTTTGAAGGTACATTTGATTTTTTGTTTGTTTTGGAGAAATGTGTTACCAAGTTTTGGAGCTAAACTTTTTAACCGATTCTCGTTTAGATGATGAAAAGATACATGAGCAGCATGGCAGTAGCGGCCACAACAACAATCTTCGTAGCATATGCCATCGTGGTGGAGAAGGACCACGCATGTCACAGATACGATTCATTAGCCATGCTGGTTCCAGTCAGCACACCAATTTAATTCACCAAGTCGATGGCACTATTTACAGTACTGCAGCATCTCCTCTTACACCTCTAATCAGTAAAAACATTCATGTCTTACTTGCATTTAATACCCTGCAGATTGGTTGAACCGTGTTGGTCGTGTTGCATGCGCAGCTCTCGCGTAACAGTCGGAAGTGTCAGCCCGTCTGACTAGCCGCGCTGGGCCGCACTGTGCGCACAACCCAACGAGCTTTTTCATCAACGGATAATTAGCAGCTAATTACAGCTCTTACGTGTTTTTGGGTTGATTTACCATGCATGCACAACTGACTGACAATCCAGACCGAATCTCCAAGGCTTGATCCGACGGCAGCCAAGATGGTGGTATAGCCCACGGGCGACCAAAAATCCGCTCTATAATAAGTAACCATCATGCATGGCATGTACTTTGTAAGAAAATCATTTAGTTTGTACAAGATAATTCAAACTTTCATCATATGTAACTGATGGACCCTTCTTTATGTTGGATGATGAGATATTTATAAATGTATAACGTTACTCAGGTTTTGATGCCAGGTCTGGCCAATTATAATTTAGAAAACTAGTATAAACGGTATGCATTAGGTGATTGCCCATTTGTACTATCACGAACCGCCTCACTAGGGATAAAAGGGATAAGTGATGCCGAAGGTCAAGCATTGATGCACAAGGGTACATGCTACCGTCGACGAGTGGTGGTTCTTGATTGTAGACCCTCATGGAACTATGAGAAAAGCCATGGCCTCGCTAGCCATGTTGGTGTTTTGGGAGATTTGGAATGAGCGGAACGCAGGAGTTTTTTCGGGATATAAGATCCATTCCGGCTACAATCATAAGCAAAATCACCTCCAACTGGGGCATAGCACAAGTGTATTCTTTTGACGCGAGAATAGACTTATTGTATTATTCTTAGCCATCTTAGCTTTTCAATTATGTAAAGGTCAACTTTGATTAATGAGGCGAAGCAAAAGTTTTGCCTCCGTTTTGGGATAAAAAATGTTTTCAGTGAACTCTGGACCGAAAACACTTCATTAAAGAACAATAATCATTTATTAACCTTCCTAATGGTGCTCAAAGTATTTTCTCATTTACTGCATTAAAAACTTAACTGAGGCCAAAAACCGATGTTTGTTCTTCCAAATTCCTTTGCCATTCACAGTAACTTGGTTAGGGTTGGCTCATATGAACGTCGGTCTGTTGATCAGAAGTTACTACCAGACCAAGGAAAATTACGCCTGCTAGTTGTACGCTAGGAGTATATCTTAATTCTTACGATCTTTCAGTCCAATACGGCAAAGCTGGATGTAAACTCCTCAAACCCGACGGTTTCTTCTCGCCGCAAGCAGAGTAAACTCCTCAAACTGTTACCCAGACCACGTAAAACTGGACCAACTCCGGTCATTTTACGGCAGGGCTGCAGCAAACTGCCGATATGCGATCTACGACGATGTAAGCAAGAAAACAGATGAGACTGCGAGTGCGAGGAAAGTGCGTTTAGATTGCAGGCACGACTTGAGCACATGTCCAGTCCAGATGCATCTCTCTGTATGCTTTCCGCTGCTAGAATATGCCGTCGACGTCGAGGCTTTGTCGCTTTGGCTCCATTGGCCACCTAGCCCACTTCCGTCGTCTCCAACCTTTCTCGTCATTGGGGGATAGGTTTGTCAATGGTAACGGCGTCGGTCAATCAAAGATGGCGATGTCTGATCTCAGCACTCAGGATTTTTAATGTGGCGATCTTGCAAAGTAGCTAAGCAATCAATCGATTAAGGCCACATGTCATCTGCTAAACTTACAGCAAATTCATTATCAAGATTTCTACTCACCAACACTCCCACTTTACTAACAATATGAAAGACGAGCCGTTTAATATAGACGCCTCTTCCCACACCCCCCCACATGGATAAAAGTAAGTAAACAGGAATTAATTCTAACTCCCACATGATAAAAAAAAGTAAAAGGTCTCGCGAAGAAAATAATCCTATTTGACCACTATAAATGGCGAGCATCCGGAAATAGAATAATCGCGAATTTCGGGTAACTGGCTAGTGATGAACAGTGTTGAACATTACCGTGGAATTTTTGCAAAAAAGACCCTGTGTTTTAAGAAATGTCGGAATCGGTCCTCCCTACATATAAACTGAACCCTAACTCAATTTTCCGAAAACACAGGGACCTTACTGCAAAAACTCACACACATTTCGACCTCTCCTCCCCGTGCTCTCCTCTGTCCTCTGGTCGTAACCCTAGCCGTACGGCCGCCGCCGCGCGCCGCCGTCTCCGGCTTCCTCGCGACGAACCGAGGCCTCCTAGACCTTCGCCGTGCTTCCCTCTCCCTCCTGGTCGAGTCGTGCTTGCTGGGAAACCAGCAGCCCGACGAGTTTCGCCGTTCCCTTCCGCCTCTGTCCGCCGCCGGCAAGCTTGATTCCGGCCGTCCTCGACCTCGCCTCGACGATTCTACACTTCCACGAGCTCCAGGGTGAGTCCCCGGTCCTCCAGGACCTCTTTTCCCTCTCCCTCTCGCTCCAGTTGCTCCGGCCGCCGTGCTCCTCCTTCGGCCGCCGCGCCCGAGTGTCGCCGGAGCAACTCCGGTGACCATTTAGGGTCGGCGCCGCCACCTTCTGGTCTCCGCGACCAGGCGCGTCCAACGCGCCCAGCGGCGTTTGCTCACGCTTGCCCATGCGTCGCGTCCGTGCGCAGCTCAGCTCCATTGCTGATGTCATAATGACATCATCACTTATGTTGTTTTTAATTACTTTTAATTTTGAAAATTTTTAAACTTTGAAAAATCATAACTTATTCATTTTAAATCAGAAAAAATGATTTATATATCAAAATGATCAGAAAAATGATATCTTTTTAATAATGTCATTATCATGCATGTTTAAAATAATTACATTGGTGCCATTAGTCAAACACTATTAAACCCTAAATTTAAAATATGGGTATGTTTTTATAAACCCATTTAATTTGGCTATGCATCTGCTCCGGCCGCCGTGAGCTTGCTCCAACCGCCGCGTTTGGGTCTTTATCTATATATCTGAATCGGTTTATTGTTTCTTCTTGCTAGGTCTAGCGATGAGAAGTTGATTTCTATATCCATCTAATCCTCTAGCCGCCTCCGATTGATTTGTCCACACATGATGGAGATGCAATCTCTGCCTTCTCAAAGCCTCTTCATCGTGTCCTATAAATTATGCGCCTCCATGTCTCCATGGCATGAACAAAAGTAATTCAATAAAAGTACAAAGTTAGATTTCTGCAGTAATTTTCTGCAACGTTGGCACGAATTGGCTCTCAGGTCAGTGACACGGCAGCAATCTTCCTGCATCTGATCGCAAGTTATCAAGGCTCTCTTCTCACCATTTATTTTTTGCTTGATTTTGCACACGATGTGTTGCTTCTCATGAACCAATTTGTGTTGCTGCAGTGGATCAACAACAAGTACGACATCATTCCGCTCTTGGTCCTCGGTTTATTTAATTTCCCATGAGTGATGTCTGATTAGTGTGATGGTATGTAAGCAAGTGGTACATCGAGTCGCATATATGAGATATGCAATTCTTGGTGGTGCTAATTTCTTGCCTCTCAATTAAAAACTACATAACGTTTTTTATATTTCTGTTTATATGGTTGACTAAAATCCTGAGAGGAATAGAACTTCGTCTTCTCTTTATGCTTGGTGTCTTCTAATATTTGGCAGATTATTCTCACATGAACATTTGATATTCTCACTGTTGGTCATCTAGCTTTCTTCTTAATTGTTTTGTAGCTCGGAGCTGATACAAGATGATGTTGCCCAGGGCACTATCCAATACTCATTTGTATTTCAGTCTTTCGTTTTTCATTTCTGCTGAAGAGATCCTTACTACCATGTATTTACAGACGCATTACCAAGTGAGTACTCCTTTTTGTTTGAGTCATTTCCTTCCCTTGACAAGATCTGCTTTACTTTTAGCCTGATGGCAAAGTGGAGATGTCATCTTAACATAGGATTCTGTTTTAGTTTAGGCTGATCATAGACTTCTCAATTAGGTTGTTTCATAAGCTTTACACGATTTTTTTATCAAATAAGCTTATTGCTTTTGTGCCTTCTTTTTAGAGATCGCCCATGCTATCTTAGGTCTAATTTTCTTTTTTAGTGTTGTGATGATCACAACTTCATAAATCCTACGCCAGGATCTTTATCGGTTTTCATGAACCTACTGAAATGTCTATTTTCATCTTATGACAAAAAATATTGCTTCAATATAAATCACGAGCCTCTCGATTTAGTATGTGATCCCTCTAAATAAGCACTTCAAAGTTGTATTTGTATTCTGCTCTAGGATTTTGAATCCCTGCTCTGGTTTGCATGTGTTCAGATGGTTTGGTAGTCTTCTTTTGCTTGAGATGACTGTCTATTGTTGTTGTTCAAGGAATGCTGTTTGTTTACAATACTGCACATTTTAGTATGAATATGCAGAGAAAATAAAGTTTTTTTTACATCTGACAGTGATTTTGTAGAATATGTTCTACACTTCTACTACAGTTTTCCTTTGCCTGTTATTCTCTCTTTTCTAATTTTGGATGAAGGAACGTTGTGCTTTGCTCGAAAACTATGATGACACTATGTATACTAATAGTTGACTATTGCGTCATATTAACGAGAATTATCATACCGTTTTATCAATCAACTAGCGCTTCACCATGATAGTCGTTGGATTCCAAAGTTTTATCACTCACACGCGTAAATCCTATTTGCTTTCCCTGGGCTACCAATTTCGTGGTTTATCTACTTATTTATTCATCATTATGCTTCCAGTAGCTAGCTGATGGGCTTTTTAGTAGAGTTCTACGCTTATGGCATGCGATTACACTGCCATTTTTAGTAGAGAATGCTTATGAGCTCACAAGTATATGAATTACACTGCCTATTTTTTCTTGATTGCGTTCTAAAGAGCAAAAAATATGATATGCCTGTAACATTTCTGTTCTTCACTTCTACCATCTCCCTGAGCTGCAAATTTTATTTCGTGTTTCTCTTTCCATAATCGGATGAGGTAACAACTATATTCTCTCTACACCTTTCGTAGGTGTTGTCATGTAGATCAAAGAAAATAGGAAGGCAGTTGATACTCAACACAAAAAGTGCACTGGTCAGTTCTCACTATCAACTATTATTCATCTGTATTGTAAGCCTTTGGCCAATTCCTTGAACTAAGCCCTTGGAAAGTGGTTTATGAGCTCCACTTAAAGAGTCACATTAAAAGGCTGTGGACAGCTTTAATCTTCTCACCTTCTATTGTGATGATCATCAATAGATTGTGATCCCTCTAATTTGTTTCTATGGAATAGGATGAATGTCTACAACTTATCTCCGATTGGCAAGCTGGTTGTTCCTTTCTGATTCATACCTTTTATACTTTTATGTGTTTCAATATGGATTTCTTGATTCCTACTAATTTACAAGTTATATTACTAAAAATTTAACTATCAGGGTGTAGGAGATTCTAGAAGCTCTTTTCGAGTGGGGAGAGACACCGACGCAAAATGAAAAGGTATATGCTACTTACTACATCTAAACCATTTCTTTGCTGTTATTTTACTAGGATTATTGCTTTCTTATATGTTACCACAATTGGATGTCTGTCATTTGAAATTGGATTCAGATTAATGTCAGTTTTCCATCTACATAAACCACCTGGGTGATTATTTTCCAGAGGCGCTAGAGTTGTAGGTCATTGTTGTTTCGTAGATTGCCTTTGGTTAAAAGGAACTATTCTCTTACATATATTTCTATGGTTTGACTGCTTATGAAGAACCAATAACTCTGGGTTTGGTAACGAGGACTACTTAATCTTCTCGATTCTAAACCATTCCTTTAGTATGCTTTGGACATCTGCAATACTTTAATAAAGCATTGTTTGCGAAATATTACGTTTTCCTGTAGGTCTGCTGTCGCCGATCGGCTATTATTACATTGTTTGCTATATATATGTGTGTGCTTTCCATAAAATTGTTTTCGCAGTACCATTTGTCCTTAACGTATACATAATTTCCCTCTGATTTGTCCTACTTAAATTTTCAAGGAAAAGGTTTTGCTGAGGCGCTCAGTTTAGGTACGCTTCACTTATTATGAGAGATGATTTTTTGTATCAGGAAATGGTACATTTTTAGATTACAAAGAAAAGAGCCATATTCGAGATCTCATCATACCGTAAGGTCACTTCTTTCCACAATCGTCGTCATCCCAAGGTCAGGGGAACCTTTTCTTAATTTGTATTCTTCATATCTCTACTTCTCCAGGCCAGGAACCACATTTACTTTCATGTATTTCCTTCCATTTATGGACATGAAGATCACAACTAATGCTCGCGACATACCGTCGAGGGGGCACATTGTTGCAATGCTGCATGACTAACCGAGGTGATCCCTAAAAAGGTTGTTCATCTCCGGCAATTAATCTATTTAGATTCTTGCAGCCGCAGACATGCAGTATTCATAATTCAACATTATGACTGTGATTCATAATTGGTAGTTGTAGCCTGTGGCTGAATGTTGTAAGCTTTCAGTGTTCTCATTTCTGAGCTAACACAGTTTAGCACTGGAGGTGGAATGTTGGAACCAAATCTTGCTTTTCTAAAAGTTAATAAAGGTTGGAAAGTGTCAGTTTTCTTTCCTGCAGCAGTTCGAGTTAATTTGGTTTAAAACTAGCCGTAAAAGAGAGTGGCCTAAATTGCAGTATGGAAGTGAAACTGCTATTTTGCTTCCCGTTTGATCCACATATCTTCGCTTAATTGTGCTGGTTGCTTACTATTAATTTTCATTTTCTTCTCATAGTAATCGTCAAACAAACTCAGGGATTTTACATCCCTTAATTGTGCTGTTAGTGGAACATTACATGTTCATGTATACCAAATTGCATATTTTTAATACAATCAACACATTTCGTGTATACATTTTACATATTTAAATACAGATTATAATGGTTATTGTCAGGCTGCAGCCTCTGTCCACAGAAGATGAATCGTATCCAATCTTTACTGATGTCGATATGCTCATCGGACTGACGACACTGATGCTACAAGATTGATCCTCCACTAGCCAACAATCAACTTTCTCTGATCTTATGTGACAGCCCAAGAAAGTTACTTAATCTCTCTTGCTATAATATAGGTAGCATCTAATGTTTTGTGAGCACAACCTGGCGATAATATTGATGAGGCCAGTCTGAAGATGATGCTTTCCACTGCTGTCTTCTTTTTGCATGCATGTTTGCCAGCTCAACTAATTAGTATTTGTAAAAATACTTATTGTGGAAGAGGACTGATCTTTATGTAATCCTCTGTAAACCTTCCTATTTGTATCTACAATCCACCGCATATATACCTAATTACTTATCTACAGACAACCTATATGCACACAAAAATACACATTCGTTACCTGATATAAAATACGGACTGACCTTTATGTTTACCTGATATAAAATACGGACTGACCTTTATGTAATCCTCTGTAAACCTTCCTATGCAATTACTTCATGCACCATGTCTTTCGTTCATCACATTTTCTTTCATTTCTAACAAATCATCGGAAGCAAGTTTCTTTATATCTACAATCCACCACATATATACCTAATTACTTAGCTACAGACAACCTATATGCACGCAAAAAAACACATTGTAAAATACAATAACAACAACAAGGTACCGCCAATAAAAAATTAAAAACTAACAAAAGTGTGGCGTGACGCCACGCGAAATTCCACTAGTCAATTATCTAGTGCACGCACGTATAAGAGCACGTTGTGAAATCGGGTAGAAGTAAAATAAAACCTAGTTACTAGACTTCACGTGCCTGTATCGGTCATGTGTATAAGCCGAGTATTCTTCTTGCCACTCAGAGGATCTCCAACGGCACCCAATTATGTCCAGATGGGCCTAAATTCTGCCTGTCTAGAGGTGTTCGGAGACCGCCCCAACGGTCTGGGCACTTCTTAGAAACATGAAGGGGGTGGCGGTGAAAGGAGTATAGCCATAAACAATCCAACATGATTGAGCTGCAAATCTCTCTCTCATCTCATGAGTTGTGTTACATAATTGAGATTTATCTGATGTTACTGGTGTTATGTTTATTGGAATATGACGAATTGTCATTTTTGATCAGATTTATTCACGAGTTATATTTTTGATCAGATTTATTCACGAGTTATATTAAGACTCTTTATTTTCTTGCTGCGTGATTTGTACTCTTATATGCTATCCGACCTATTTATTTGTGGATTGCACCTCAGAGTTAGTAGTATTTTGAGAAAACCATATCACTGGAAGGTAGAGTGACAGAATACTTCTCGTGTTAAGTCCCCAAAGGACCAGCGAACCAGCATAGCAACCATCGTCGATGAAGAGAAACATAGTTTAGAAGGACCAAACATGTAGACGCACAAATATAGACGAACGTAGACCGGATCCACCGAAGACAAATGCCGACCGAATCCAGTGAGATCCATCAAGAGACACACCCTCGGAGGATAGATTTCAACGTTGTTTCTACACAAAATGCAAACCCTAAATACTAGCCTAGAACTACACGTCGCCGCCCAAACCCTAGAACTACACAAAATTTGCTCCTCACCGGAGCCATGGGCGCAGCGGCGACGCAGCGGTGGAGGAGCTTCACTCCTCGTCGGAGACGAGGTCGATGATGGGCGGGAGCTGGCTGATGATCAGCGTCTGCTCCAGGAGGACGTCGTCGAGCACCTCGTCGCGCTTGATCTTGGCGGCGAACTCCACCGCCTCGTGCTGGGACCGCAGCACCGTCGCCGCCAGCGTGCGGTCGAGGTGCTCGTCGGGATGAAGTCCTCCGGACCGAGCGTGACGCCGTAGTGCTCGGGGTCGTAGCCCTCTGGCGGAGGAGCACCTGGCTCGGCGGAGGAGCCGCTGGCGCCCGCGGAGGAGCTGCTCGCGACGGCGCCGGTAGATCTCCCACTCCCGCTCCCTCCGGAGCCGGTCAAACTCCAGCAAGTCGCGGCGCACCGGCTCGCCGTGCCTGTACTTCCATGCGCCGCGCTTCCGTGCGCCGTCGCTGCGGACGACCTGCGCACGCTTCTCGTCGGAGTAGTCTCCGCCGAAACGGTCGTCGCCGGGGAGCGCCGCCTCTGGTTCCCGCTTCGGCGCCATGGCTCAGCGTCGCCGGATCTGTTGACGGGGAGACGAGATTGCTCGTCGGAGACGGCGGAGCGCACGGCGGATTGCTCGCCGGAGGAGGTGTGGGATTGGAGATTGCAATCCGCAAATGCGGTGGGAAGCCAAATAAATAAGGGTAGGCGGTGCGGATTCACGGGCCACCGCAAAACGTTTGCGGGCCGACGCAAATATGCAGGCGCTGGTCTGGCCCAAAAATGACCCCAAACCCACAAACTCGCCGGAATTTTGCGGGTTCGGCCGTTTTGCGGGTACTGCTAGAGATGCTCTTAGACGACCAAGACGCGAACAAAAGCGGGTTTCCATGTCTTGAACTGAAGCTTCCGCTAGTTCAAAGGATTCTTCATTCCTTCCGTGCTAGCTTAATAAAAAACTAGGTGAATTTAGCGCGGCGTCACGCCGCGCCTGTAGTGTAAAATTGGGGTGATATATAATTCTGATGTAATTTTTTTTCATGTATTTGAATTTATGTAGGAACGTAAGAGCACGACTGCGTAAACATAGAAAGAAGTTAATGATGTCTTCATCCTTTTTGCCTGTAGAGAAGTTAGTATAGAGAGGTGTAGAGATAAAACACACATTTCAGAAACTTTGATTAAAGAGTTTGTACTCTGTTTTAGTGTATGCATAGAGGCACTGAATAAGAGAAAACTAAAGAAAGGAGGTAGGACACGTATTGTAGTTTGGTAGCTGATTTGGAGGCGGGTAGCTTCGGAAGGAGGAATGAGCAAGACAGAAGAAGGGGTCGAGAAAAACAGAGTGGGGTAGGTCGCTGTATTTCCTGCTTAACTGGCTCTGTTTTATTGAAGCGGTGCGGTTGGTAGGAGATTTTTTTTGCAAGAAAAACTATGATTATTCCGTTATTTTATTTTTTTGAGCCTATATATTTTGATGGCGAAAGTGCAACTGTATGTACAATAATCTGAATATTAGAGAGAAATATGTATATGTGAAGGAAAACTATGATTATTCCGTTATTTTTTAAAGCCTATATATTTTGATGGTGAAAGTGCAGCTGTATGTACAATAATCTGGAGTTTAGAGAGAAATATGTATATGTGATGATCCCGAAGAGCAAGTCTTGATGCCTGCACAAATAAACGGGATTTAGGTTGAGACTCCAAGTGCAGAGTGTATAGTAAAGTGGAAGACAGTTTTCCCCACGAGGGGTGACTCGAGGGTTTAATATCGAACTCTCGGAGAATCTGTAGTGGTAGATTTATCTTCTTATCCTTCTTTTGGTTACCTACAAAACAAGGTTAGATGTTTTGGTCCTCAACCTCACCTGTGGTTGTCAAGCACAAGGTGTAAGAATGATATCAGGATAGTCATGCAATGCAAACAAGAAATAAATATGCAATGATGGTGGATGCAATGATAAATGATATTTTTGGGTTTTTAAATGATGTATGCAAGATGAAAAGTATTTTTGTATTTTCGGATTTAATGATGGCTGAAAATAGAAAAGTGGTATATGGTGTTGGAAAGGTGTTTCTTATGATTAAAAATGGACTGGGGTTCATGGTTTCACAAATGCACTCTCTCTTTATAAAGTGGTAGACAATGGAACACACAAAGTTAACATATGAGATTGCAACACAGGGTTTGATAACAAGTTACTTAGATATATGGGCATCACGTCCTAACATAGAGATCTTTTGGTTATTAACCTCTCTTATGCTCCACCAAGATGCGAACTAAATCATAACACCTCAGTAATTAAGATAACTCAGAGTATAACAATAAGTATCATGACATGAAGTGAAAATAAGAACATGCTAGATCTAGTCATGGAGTAGTGGCAATGGTCACGCCCATATCCCCGGTAGCATGGTATTTTAGTTTATCCCTAGCGAGGTAACAAAGTAAGGTAAAGATACCAAAGTGGATCGCAGAACTTTCTCTCACGTTCACTGCACTAGCCACCCCCCGTTACTCCAACTAATGCACACGTTCCCCCACACACGCTCTCATAAACATGCTTGATCAAAACAAGTAGACAAGAACGCGGTACATAATATGCATCTATACTCATAACCGAAAATAAACATTGCAATCTCAAACATATATTAACTCATAAAGATCCACCACAAAGGTATTACAACGGTGACCGTAATCATGTTCAGCAGCTTATACGGTGCTAATTAGTGAAGCTCAAGAGAGGAGAGATACATAAGTTAGTTGCACAAACCCATAGTCCAGAGGTGGACTACTCCCTCTTCATCATGGAGACGGTGGAGAACTCGATGGAGAAGGTGGAGACCACGCCGGCAGCGCCCCGCCGGAGTTTTCCCCCTCCAATCTGCAGTTCCTGATCTCTGTTTTGGTGTTTCTGTGTTTGTGCGGCGCTCCTTCCAGAGAACGACGGGGGACCTTTTTTATAGGCGTTTTTATGTCAAGACGAAGGCGGTGGAGCAAAGATCGACGGCAACGGAGCCACGAGGCCCGAACGGGTGGGTCCCACGCGGCCCCTGTACCTGGCCGCGTGGGCCATGCCCGTTTGGCCCTCGGGTCTCCGTTTGTTCGCTTCCTTTTTTCGTAGTCCTTCTTCCTTCCAAATATTGACGCCCGTAAATTTCCAGGTGATTTCGTTGACGTTTGGTTCCCTGAAACATTAAAATACAAAACTAGGGTTTTCTGCCTGTGCAGGGTTAATTCCATAAAAATAGGAAATCATTAAGATATTTCTGAAATCATGATAAAACATTGATATAACCCTTATATGATGCAAATATGATTGGAATATAAGAAATTAAAGTGCAAAGTTCATGTATGCATTTTACATGCATCAATATGTCAGTTAAAAAAATGTTAAAACATGAAAGTTGTTTGGAAGGGTGATATCCATCTTCTCGTCAAAGGAAAATTCGAATGTATGACTGAGTGCGACGAATTTGACAAAATTCGTCGAATGTTTTTTTGCGAATTTGGATCCAAAATTGAAGAGCTAGAGTCGATCAAACTCGAAACCGATCACGGGAATGGAACCTGCTCGTCGGCACTCATATATTTCATGTACATATTATCATGAAAAGGAGAACGAATCGTAGTTTTTGGCAAATGCGAGGGTCTTTCCGCTAAAGTGTCGCGCGGGCTGTCGGATCTGAATCGGACGGCGCAGAGGCGTGTGTGCACTGTAGACCGGAGGACCGTTTCGTATTTTATGGGAAACACAGGTTTTTTTCTGCAAGAAAACGTAGAAGGAAACGCGGGGACTTTTCTGCAAAAAAGCGTAGGGTTCGCGCGTATGTGTTATGCCGGAGGACGGAGAGACGTGTGTGCAATGTAGACCGGAGGACCGTTTCATATTTGTTGGAAAACGTAGGTACTTTTCAGCAAAAAACGTAGGAGGAAACGCGGACCGAGAGACGTGTGTGCACTGTAGACCGGAGGACCATTTCATATTTGTTGGAGAACGCAGAGTCTTCTGCAAAAAACGTAGCAGGAAACGCGGTGACTTCCCTGCAAAAAAGCGTAGGGTTCGCGCGTCTGTTATGCCGGATGACCGATTCACAGTTTTTGGAAAAGGCGGGGACTTTTCAGCAGGGGAAGCGCGTGGGCCCACCACTCTCCGTGAAACAAAAAACGCTCCAAAAAAAGCAGTACAAACTGCACACTCCGAGCAGTGCACAAAAAATTTCATCAAAACATATCAACATGGATGTAGTTTTGAAGTTCTCGACATGACTAATCCATCCCCGAAAACGGATCGCGATTTGGAAACTCGGTTCACAAAATATTTCATTTTTTGTGTTTGTATCGGAAGCAAAAAAAGTATGCAGGTACAGTGTAGCGATCCGGACACTGCAGGCAGTGAAACACGGGTCTTCTCGGGAAAGGAAGCAAAAAAAACACTGTAGATATGAACAGGGAACACTGTTAGCTATAGTGTTCCGATCGCTGAGAGGCCGGCGATTCTGGCGTCTTTAATATAGTTAGTAATGTGGTTAGAGGCGTAGGTGCGTGAGATCCAATCGACGATGACCCACTTTGTCAGGACCAGCTCTATAATCGATCAGGGACATAATGTCTCGTGTCCTCCTGTTTATTTGCTTGCAAGTCCGTATTGGTATTTTACCAATGTACTCTTTCTGTCTCAAAATAATTGTCTTTAATTTGTCTAGATACAGTTGTTTCAGACATGTTTCATGTACAATACATTCATATTTGGACAAATATAAGACACTTATTTTGAACGGAGGGAATACATCCGACTTTGGGTAACATCATCCAAGCCTAGTGAACTTTTGGATAAATAACCAATCTCCCCCCTCCGCCCCCTCGCCAAACCTCACTCCCCTTCTCACTTAGGGTTAGAGAATCTCCCAGATGCTCCAAGTAGCCTTCTAATAGGGTTATTGGGGTGTCAGGAGCGAAATCGACGTCCAATCACTGCCCCAATAGCGACAATTTTCCCAGATGGGTTTGATATCACATCTGACACTACCACCATGACCCCAATCCATAGGGAATGGTGTGGGAGTATCGTACATAAGCAGCAACCACGTCCACGTCAGATACCAACACACGGGTTGCCCTGCCAGCGAGTCAAAAGGGCGGTCAGCGCAATTAAATGAAGAACATTGGTTCTCTAGGTGGCACAGAATGACACGACGTGTCGCCGACGTTAATGCATGTCAGGGAAATAGGTGCTTAGCGTTGATGGGCATCACCCACCTCCGCCCTCGTGTCCGGCTTTAAAACCACAACGCGTGCTAGCCTCCTCATCCCCACGGTTCTCACCATTGACCCTCTCCTCTCGCACAAACCATCGACGAGTGTGTCCAGCCGTGACCCAAACCGCGACGAGAGCCACCGCCGGGCGAGTTTGGACAGTACACTTCACTGAATAGGCAGAGGGCATGTGGTGAGGCGAGATCCTCATGCTCGCCTCCGCTTGTTGATACATGTTGTCTGTTGGCGGTGGAGGAGGCGCGCAAGCACGTCTACAACACTGGCTTGTAATGGCTGACCATCGGAGGGTTAGATGACCTACTTCATCCATATCCCGGTGGCGCCGCCACTCACCGGAGAGGCGCGCCTCGCAATCCAGATGCTGGCAAGTCATGCCATGGGAGATGCGGTGCATCCCCAATTACTCCATGTTGTCGCCCTATTGGGATGACGAAGTGAAGGAGGAGTACGACTACCGCATGTATAGCTTCTCCCCCACCTCCTCCGATTGTGGGGAGCCTGAGGGGTGGTTGACATCAGACGACGAAATCTCCGATGACAACTCCTACGACAACTCTGACGCCGCACAGAACTCCGGCGAGTTGTACCATCGACAACGATGTGGGCGGCCCTGGTGGCAGAGGAGGAGAAGAATTTCCCGGAGAGCCAGTGGCCAGGCATACAGGCGGCCATCGAGAAGTCCTTGACGCCGCCACCACCTCTACCCACCATGCCGGCTGCGCCGGTGATCAACATCGAGTCAGACGAAGACTAGGGTTTAGAAACCCTTGTTATATTGTTTTTATATTTTTTTTAAGTATGCGTCAGTGTGAACTATATTCAATTTTAAATTACAATTTAAAGTTTGAATGAAATTTGTATGCATCACCTAGAGGCGTGGTGGCTACGAGAGAGGGCCCTGCTGGCTAAGAAAGAGAGAAAGTGCCTAGATTGTTGGGTGTTCCTCATCTCATGGAATGTTTGGAAGCAGCGGAACGCGAGGGTCTTTGCCAACACTGCCCAACAATGCAAAGAGGATGTTCTAGCAGCAAAAACCGTGGCCGACATGAAGCTTTGGAACCCAGCATGAGGTTTTTTTCGATAAAGGGATTTTATTATTTAAGAGTATTAAGCATTACACCCGGCCTCTGCATAATTAGGATGCACACAGCCCCAACAAGTTCCAAATTTCTGTAGCAAGTAAAAATAATAAAAAGGCGAATTACATATCATGATGAGAAATTGTAAAGACCCCTATGGTGGTGGAGGGTCGATCCGTAGATTATGTGGTCATCCATGCTGGGAGAATAACTCCCTCGCCACAGCTCCAAACGCGACGACACCTCCAAAAAGAGCTCTCGGTGGTCCACACGCTGCAGGGCCGACCATGGTAAGTGTAGATGTGCATCGGTAGATAACCTGCATAACAGAAGAATTTTTATCATTAAAAACCTTGTCATTTCTACATAGCCATAGCGACCAAATAACGGTAATCGCTCCCACCCTAATAAGTAGTTTAAACCTAGAATCAACCCAGTTCAGCCAGTTGCCAAAAATATTTGCAACGCTGCGCGGAGGATATAAGGTAGAACCTATCTGGATGGCTGACCATATAGACCTAGCAAACTCGCACGGGAAGAATAAGTGTTTAATGGTCTCGTCATGACTACAAAAAACACACTCTTTGATCCCGTGCCAATTGCGTTTGGCAAGGTTATCTTTTGTAAGAATTACACCTCGACGAATATACCACGCAAATACCTTCGTTTTTAGCGGAATCTTCATCTTCCAAATTTTCTTATTAGAATCGACTTGGACTACATGCTGGATTAAAGCTCTTTACATAGAATCAACCGAGAATTTACCATTCTGAGTGAGATTCTATCGAAGTTTATCAGGGCCTTCCGACAATTGGACAGAGTCCAACCGTAGAATCAAGGCATTCCAAGATGCTTATCTAGGCCCTAATAGAGTTATTCTGAACGATACATTTGGTGGGGAAGTACACATCACCTTAGCGAGCGTGTCGCCTTTGTGTCGCACAATATTGTACAAAGCCGGATATTGTTCTCGGAGAGTGGATTGGCCAAGCCATTTATCCTCCCAGAACCGAATTTCCGCTCCATTCCTAATTGAGAATGATCCATGTGGGAAAAAGAACTTCTTCGTAGCCATGAGGCCAGCCCAGAAGTGTGAATCACCAGGTTTCCAAAGAACCTGAGATACCGCTTTATCACCCACATACTTTCTCCTTAGGAGGGTTTGCCAAAGTCCATCTTCAGAAAGAAGCTTGAACAGCCATTTGCCAAGCAAGGCTCTATTCTTGACCTCAAGGTCATGAACTCCGAGCCCTCCTTGGTCTTTTGGGCGGCAAACCACACTCCATTTGGTAAGTCGATACTTTTTCTTTTCACTATCCCCTTGCAAAAGAATCTTGATCGGAAATAATCCAATTGTTTTAAGATTCCTTTGGGTAGTTGAAGAATGAAATCATGTACAGTACCATGTTGGTTAGTATGAATTAATGAGAACCAATCTTCCCCCCAGGGATAGGAGTTTGCCTTTCCAGCTATTTAACCGGATTTGAAGTCTCTCCTCCACCACTTTCCATTCAGCATTAGTGACTCTCCGATAATGAATCGGAATACCCAAATAGTTGATAGAAAATTGACCTTGCGTACAGCCGAATAGCTCGGCATACAAGGAGGCGTTTTCTGGGCCTCGCCAAAACAAAACAATTCACTTTTATGGAAATTTATTTTAAGACCCGATAGTTGCTCGAATGCTGACAAGATTAACTTGAGATTACGAGCTTTTTCGATGTCATGTTCCATAAAAAGAATTGTGTCGTCGGCATATTGAATAATCGATAAGCCACCATCAACTAAATGTGGAATCACTCCTTCAATTTGGCCCTCGGACTTTGCTTGTTCGATCAAGATAGCCAACATGTCAGCCACTATGTTAAATAGTATGGGCGATAACGGGTCACCTTGTCTAAGGCCTTTTTTGGTTTGAAAATATTTGTCAGTGTCATCATTGACTTTAATGGCTACACTTCCACCCGAAACAAAGCTATGTATAAGCGCACGCCACTCATCAGAATATTCTTTCATTCTGAGAGTCTGCTGAAGGAAAGACCATTTAACTTTATCATAAGCTTTTTCAAAATCAATTTTCAAAATTACCCCATTCAGCTTTTTCCTATGCAATTCGTGGAACCAAGCAGGAGTTGGAGGTGGAGATCGAGACCTAGTATGAGCCTATGAGGTAGGACTAGGCGTGCGTCTTTGGGGTCGCTGTTTCATGCTGTTTTTACGGTGTGAGCAGCTCTTGTAACTTTTCTCTACCTTTTATAAACTAGTACACGTGTACGTGCAGCGCACGTCTCTATTTTCAACAACAATAATCTTTGAGTTTTTAGTTTAAATCATTTTAAGGTATTTATATTTTTATATGTATTAATCTACAAGGAAAATAATCTGATAGGAATATGTTTATGTCAATTGCTCATTTTAGAATGGAAAGAAGAAACCATTGATTTTCTGCACTTTCTTCCATCACTGCAATTTATTAGCCTTACATTAGTATTATGTCACTGTCTCACATGTGCAAAATCACAGAAACAACGAAGGATCAGAAATTACTTCCCTACCAGGAAAATATAATCTGCCGAAATTTACTCTTAAGAAAGAATTACCAAAATTGTGGTGATGTATCACAAGTTTGCGATATTAGCTCAAATTTATAGGACATAACTTGCCGTAGTACATTTCTTAGCAAACACGACTACCAATGTCATCTTATACAAATGTACATTGCTACTGAGACAATGTATATGATCTATTGCAATACCAATTTGTGATGTGTATTGATCATGAAACCACAAGCTGTGGCTGAATTGATTAATGCCTCAATTAGATGTTTTCTCTTTCTTACTGTCATGCTACTTAAGTAAACACTTCTATAGGGGCAACATTGATATCATCACAGCGACTTATGTCTTAGTGTGTTCTCTGAAATCAAGGGAACTGTATTTTTCCTCCCACAGATTCCCTGGCTTAGACAAAGTAGGGGATTTGCTCAACACCAGCTCGTTGCCCATGATCTCATATCTGGACAGGGGGAAAGATATCAACGCAGCAAGAGCATTAAGCTACTTTGAGAAATTATTACAAACACCTGCGTGACATCCTGCTTCCACGAATTAGCACAAGTATGATGAACACATGAACGCCTCAACTTTCGCCGGTGCGTCACCTAGGTCGGAGATGTGCCCCTGATTTGAGCGTGTGTCGGTGCTGTAGGAAACGTAGATGCAAGTTTCCATTCACGGCCGGCATCAAGGCCCTGGCTGCGGACCAGCGGGTGAGAACGTGGACGTGTACTCTCAGGCAGCACCGCTCCGCCAGCTCGCTTCCTCACCAGTCACCACGCCCGGTACGCGCTCAGCCGGGAGCTGCTGCAGTCGGTGGCCGAGCTCGCCGCGCGGCCGACCGGCGCAGGAACGTTCCAGCTCGGCCGACCGACGGGGTCGAACTACCAACACAGCACCATGTCGCCAGCCCGCTCCGTCACCACTCCCGGTAGGTGCTTTTCCGTGAGCTGCTGCAGTCGGTGGCCGCCACGCTCGCCGACGGCCAAACTCGCCACACGGCCGCCCGGCGCAGAGAACGTTCCGGCCGATGTATGTCGCGAGCCGGCGCTTGATTGGCGCCACGCCCGGATTAGCGGCCGAAGAGAGCATGGCAGATCAAATCGGTAGCTAGGGCGGCGCCATGGAGTTGGTCCAGCGAGTGAACGGCGAGAGTCCGGCCGATGGTGCCATGGCATCAAGGCGTGGTCCTGGCGGGGGTTTGTAACGAACCGTTTCTATTTTAGCGGTGGCAACCCATGTAATTACCACGAAGTTGAGGCAGGAAAGAAACGAAACGGTACGGTGGAAATTTGGTTGTATTATGTGGTTTGGTGGGAGGGCAAAACGGTTCAAAACGGACAATGTTGAGTTGTCAAACATTGGGACGATCTGGGCCTTTTGATCGGATATTGAACGGTCCAGATTTAAAGTATCTCAACAAGTTAAGTTTATTCTTTTAATAGTACTAGTTGGCATCTACGTGCAACGCACGTCTTCATAATCAACCGGACAATTTACACTAATAAAGAAAGTTACAGGGTCTACATGTATTACTTCATTACACTTTTGTATCGGTTATAGAATTAATATTGCAAAGAAAATGATACTTATATAAGCATCATAGACCACCCGAATCCTTGTTCCGTTTCACGAGGGTTTCGTCATGACGTTTCAAGACCTTTCTATTTTATGCCAGTATGCGCCTCCTGGCTAACCCTAGCGATAGAGAGGGCGTCTGTAACTATTTTTGTCATGTCAATCATCTCAATCCGACTCTAGACAAAAGTTTCGGATTAGCTTGGGCTTGGAGGGAGATATTTGTCTATTTGGTATTGATCACGGACATAGTTTTTATTTGATTCTATAAAAAAACATTGCTAGACATGCATGTACACTTCTTAGATATAGAGACATTCTATTCTCTTTTTTTTGAACAAAATATAGACGTTCTTTTCTTTTTAACTTTTCGAGTGAAGTAGGAAACCAGTACAACATGCAACTACCGATCTTTTCTGTTGCTTTTCTTCTACTTTCTTTTTACGGAATCTTTTTTCTACTACCTTCCAGCGATATGCTACCCAGCCGAGCTAGCATCAATTGTCAGCCGAGGTAGCGAGCCTCGCTCATACACATGAGTAGTCCGTTTGCGGCGCACATAACGCACCATCACTTAGAACAACAACTCCGACCGATTCCTTTACCGATCGGGATAGGCAGCCCGTACGACGTGCGGTTGTTCAGCGATCGCGAGGGCAAGAAAAAAAAACCGCTCCTTTTTAGGCAGTGGCAAAAACCATGTAATTTTCACAAAACGAAAAGGTACGATGGCATTAGCAGTATTATGTGATTTGGTGGGAGGGTAAAACGGGTAAAAGTGGATTTGTGTTGAGTTGTCAAACATTGGAGCGATCATGACCGTTGGCCAAATATTGAAGGGCTCAGATTCAATGTATCAACACAAGTTTGCTATTTTCTCTACTACTAGTTGGCATGTACGTGCAATGCACGTTTTTATAATTAAAGGGGGCAATTTATAAGTGAAAAATATCGCACGTGCACTAATACATACACAGTTAGTCCGGTTTAATAAATATTGATGTACACAAATAATTCTTAAGTCAAAAAATAATCAGCGATGTGAGAAGAGATAACATTCAGGAGGAGTTTCTCTAGCGGGCGACCCATCACGCAAGCTTTGCGCAACCTACAATTGAAATATTGTCCACCAAGGCGGCAAATAGAAATATAGTTTGCTCAACTACACCTCGGCAAAAATACTCAAGCGAGACTGAAATTTTACTAACGTTGTGGAGTCCCTTACCTATTACACAGAACACATCAGAATCAGATGGAAAAATCCTATTTCCAGAAACTGTACTTCTCAGGAGCATTCAGTCGAGCATGTGGCACACAACACCATTGCACGATGTTGGTGATGACTGATGAGTACCTGACTACCTGTTGTCTTGGGCGTCAGCATGGGCGCAGCAGCCTGACCAGGTACAGAGCCAATCTGCCAATCGTTGCAGTGGGCAACGATGCCGGCAGTGGGGGCTTCGGGCGGCGCTGTTTGAGGCTGTGGGAGCTTGGGAGGCAGCAGGTAACGGGAGGGCGGCGACATGGAGCATGGATGCAGGCACCAGGCAGACTGCATATGCGGAGCTTGGGAGAGGAAGGCCATGGAGGCAGCGAGCTGGGCATCTCCCGGACGGCCGTCAGGCTGCGGCGTGGTAGCCCAATCCAGCGGCGACCTGATGAATCGGAGACGGGCACAAAATACCAAGAAAATTTCCCGACACGGGGCGGATCGGGGCTGGCGGGCGCGTCCGTACGCTCGGCCGCCTTCACGCCGCTCGTCCGCCAGGCTCGCGCGGCCATGGCAGCGGGTAGGCTCGTGCGGCGGCTGCGGGCAGGTTCCGTGGGGTGTTCATCTCGGCGGTAGGATGCGGCAGCGCAACACGGGCAAAATATAAGGGACAATTTCTTTTGCGGTGGCAAATCCTGTAATTACAACAAAACTGAATAA
This sequence comes from Poa pratensis, assembly GCA_947311845.1. NCBI lineage: Eukaryota > Viridiplantae > Streptophyta > Magnoliopsida > Poales > Poaceae > Poa > Poa pratensis. The sequence continues at coordinate 23,136,577 of CAMZMU010000092.1, read as the reverse complement.
AACGAACCGGTACGATGGCATTAGCAGTATTATGTGATTTGGTGGGAGGGTAAAACGGGCAAAAGTGGATTTGTGTTGAGTTGTCAAACATTGGAGCGATCTGAACCGTTGGCCAAATATTGAAGGGCTCAGATTCAATGTATCAACACAAGTTTGCTCTTTTAATAGTAGTATAGAAGTAAGGCACACAATTGTGTGCTCTCAAATTTTTTTTTGGTATGGATCGAACTTAAATTTTGTTTGGAAAAAAACCCTATCGGGATGGCCGCCGGGGGCACCCTATTTCATTGCAATCATCCGACACACTGGAAGCGCGGTGGAGATACTCCTAGGGTTTTACAACTCGTCCGGCAGCTCTCCCGCCATGGCCATGCCTGAAAGCGTCCTGGTGGACTTCCCCTCCATGCGGTACGCTTGCTACTTCACCAATCTCGAGTCCCTCCTCTCCGACTCCACCTCCCGCTTCCTCGCCGCCGTCTCCGCCGACCCCGATTCGGACCTCAGCAAATTCCGCTCCATCTTCGCCCGCGTCCTCAACACCTACTCGGACCCTCCCCTTGAGGCCGTCTGGTTCTTCTCCGCGGTCACCTTCCATGACGCCCCCGACGACCCCTGCTCCATCCTCCACCTCCTCTCCGACTTCACTGCCTCCTCCCCCGCCGCCGCAAAGCCCCTTGCGCTCCTCGCTCCCGTCATCTCCGAGCTCTTCCACTCCGCCAAGCCCCGCAGGAAGATTGAGGCACTCGTCGAGGCTATCTTCAGATACATCAGCACCTGCAGCAGCCGCCCCGCCGGAGGCGAGGTCAACGCCGACGCGGGGAGGCTGTTGCCAGTGTTCGGAGAGCTGGTCAAGGTGTCGAGCGTGCGCATCTCGAGGGACAGGTGCCCGTTCCAGGTGCTTTTCCCACTTGTCGGGGATGAGGCCAGGCGGGAGCTCATGAAGGAAGGCTACAGCGTCAGTTTTCTCGCCGGGGTGGTGCTGGCCGAGGCTTTCCTGCTCAGGCTTTACCTCAGCCTGGGCGGACAGCGGCAGGGGTACCACGTTCCGAGCTGCAGAGCGAGCTAAGGATCTGGGCGGTTAGCTCTATCCCGGTCTTCCAGAACCAGCAATTCTTTGGTGAGTGTTGATGATGCTGGCAATGTCCTAATTGTTTCTTGTAGCTCCACGTTTTCTGATTCCATTGCATTTTGCTGATTGATTTTACAGGAGTACTGCTGAACATGCTCGTAAACCCTCCACTGCCTGTGTATTCATCATTGGTATGTGTTCCTTTACCCAGGAGCTATTTGCGGATACACCGGTTTGTTATGCATAAAACATTGGACTTGCAACCCAGGAGTAGTATACATCAGCTGTTTACTGCATCATAAACCATTCTGAGTGTAACTTAGTATTTTCAGAGTATATCTCGTAGTACTAGCAGGGATCATAATATCTAGGAAAAACCATTAACTTCATTAGCTCATCCCGTAATTAAGGAATCCGAGGGCTGCATGGGCGTTGCCATCATCTATATGTTGTACGAGTTAGTTAATTGCCATGCATTACCTTTATGAGATAAAACGCAACTTGCTCCTTTGTACTCTGATTGTGCTTGGACTCAGGGGTCCTTATCTTGTGGAAACTAGACAGGAGAACAGTACTAGGACTATTATATTTCAGAAAGGTGGTGTTACTATGCCATTTTTGCTGTTAATGTATCTACGACATGGTATTTAAGGCGGCTAAACTGGGCAAAACGTAAGGCGCTGGGGCGGACGCCTTAAAAACCATGATCCACGAGAATTAATATCATCTTTGCGATGTACAGACAGGTTGAAGTCTGATTTGTGGTGATCTTCTTATGTAGTTATGTCCATCTATTTTGAAATATAATCACTATCTATGAGTATGTTCTGTAGCGTGAACTGTGAAACTTGCAAGCTTTACTCTGACCTAATGCCCAATTATATCGGGTTTACATCTCTTAGACCACAAACTATTATCCAGGCCATGCTAGTTCCTTGCTAATAAATTAAGTTCATCAGCATTTTTCATTTATTTTTCAGATTTACTAAATTAAGTACATTTTAATTGTTGTTTATATTTGAATATAATAACTCCTCGTTCAGTTTCTTGCATTTATTGTGCCAATAACATTCAGAAGAAATGAACACCCCTCATGCAATTTTAGTTGTGATGATGACATTATAAGTGTTTTCTGACATCTTATTGATGGTTCATTTTGAACTTTGTTGCATAACCCAGAGTGCTGATGATGAAATCTTGGTGAGAGATGTCCTTTATGATGCTCTGATCTTGATGGATTATTCAGTCCTCAGTGGAGCTCAAGTTGATCAAGCTGATAGTTCCCTTTTTCCCATTTTTGTGTCAAGATTGGTTATAACTGTTGATGCCATCAATGATGCCAGGTGATAAAGAGGTGATTTACCTAAACTTGGCTGGTGATAGAAAATTACTTCTAATTATTTTCTTTGTGATAGGCGCAAAGGAGATGAAGGGAGAGCAATGTCGTACATCAATGCCTTCTCGACTTCAAATATTCTGAGTTTCCTCACTAGGTTGGCCGTTCGTCAAGCTGGCACCGACCAACTCGCCAAACCAATTGCTATCACACCTCATGCCTTTCTGAGTAAGTAAACATGTGACAAGATTCTTTCGATTTGAAGTACAAATGGGTGTTTATTATCACTCTTTTATAGAATGATTCTGAAGTTTTACATGGTTGCTTTTCATAGAGTGGCTTGTAGATCTTGAAGATAAGGGGCTCATGAAAGCCTACGGGTGCCGCGGCAGAGTACGAAGGGCTTTGACTCTCTTGTGCTTCTCACAATGTTGCTCTTTTGGAAGGAGAGGAACACCGTATTTTAATGAGTTGCGGAGACGACTCCCGTAATTTGTCACATGATCGCTGAAGAGATCGAGCTCTGGAAGAGATAGTCACGTAGTTTCTTTGTTGGGGCTGTCGCTCTTTGCGGCGGGTGGAACATATATCTTTTTGTTGACACTGTCTGCAAAGTACCGAACGATTTGTGGGGGCAAATACCAATCTTAAATCGTAGTGTGCTGTAACGTTCTTACGTTCACGACGGGCAATCACCACAGATAATTTGCGTACTACTAGTAAAGAATAAACAGTAAGTTTTATTCTAAGTGCCATGTGAGACATGGAGGTTGGGTAGACAAGGACACCAACTAGACCAAGGTCACCTTGGATGATGATGCAAAATTGTTGTTCCAAACTGTTCCGTAACAAGAAATCAAGGGATGGCACAGTCACCGCCAGATAGAAAAATTTCTAACCAGATTATGTTTCATTCGAATGACATGGAGGTTGGGGTCCTAGAATTCAAGATTATAGTATTATAGCTGAATATCTGGGACATCTCAACATGGGGTGGTGGCGCAGTTGGCTAGCGCGTAGGTCTCATAGCTAAACGTGAGTGATCCTGAGGTCGAGAGTTCGAGCCTCTCTCACCCCATATTTTTTTCTATTCGGCCGTCAGAATTATGCAGACTTTTTAACAGGGTTTCGTTTTTTTTTTTGAGAGATTTTAACAGGGTTTCGTGTAAATTCCATCTTCGAGAGAAGGCCCTTTTCTATGATACGCTACGGGGACTGGGCTGCCGTTGGCACGAGGCCCGTTTAAAAGGCAAGATAACTGTCAGTGTGCATCACCATTCACCGATTATTACTAATTTCCTAAGAAAAAAACCCAATTATTACTAGTTCACTACCAGCTTATAGCTCTGTACTCAGCTCGCTACCAGCTTACTAGCACTGTATTCGTTCCCTGCCAGCTTACTACTGTACTCAGTTGGCTACCAGCATAGTATTGCACTACGAGTTCAAAAAAAGCTTAGTGTTGTACTTGCGATTCTCTTCCCTTCAGACTTTCAGTTGTTTGCTGGTTCGTCGCCAACGTCGTGCGAGTGTGACCAGCCGACAGTGAAAATCACAAAAGCCACATGACAAGCAATGTGAAACGAGACAGCTCTGCGTTTCACCTCGACGATAGCACAAACGATTTACAATGAACCCGGCACATCACATCGGGCATTTGATGGAGAACGGAGAGAACGGTACAAAGCCTTCCTCCCTCTCCTGTCTGTGCAACCACGAGGAGACGCCGCGCTGCCGATGCTCAGCGAACAAGACTCCTCCGTCACCTCGATGAGAGCTACACCTGCACAGACGAAGCAAAGGAAGATGAGACCACGAAGCAACACAACACAATGCTACGTGGTATCTGAACTGATCATATCGACATGGATTCAGAATATCCTGGAAGCTGAGGTTTCCGTACCATTTCCTGGTCTGAAGCTTCGGCGACTGGCTCTTGGAAAAACTCGATGATGCTCTTGCACACCTCGGTGGGCTTCTCGAGATTGACTGCGTGCCCAGCGTTGTGTATAACAGCTAGTCGGGAGTTGCCCTCTAGATGCCTGCCATTTTGTTCAGAGGTCCGTACGAATAGTTAGTTTCAGCAAGGGATGCTGGTAGTAGTGTAGACTTGTGCGAGGTTAAAAGCTTGTCGAAGGTAGCATGTCCAAACTAACCTCTTCAATCGATGAGCCAACTCCATTGGGAACACCTTATCTTGCTCTCCCCAAACTATCAGCGTTTTCTGCATTAAGTTCAAGTCGTGAAATAGTGAAAATATGAAACAGAGCAACAGGCAAAGCAAACAGAGCAGCAAGAAAAGAGAAAAACTGAAGAACGAAATAGGGCTATAGGAACTTGTGGCCCCAAGCAAGAAATTCTAGTTTGGATTGCTCTGTTTTAGCTTGATTACTCCAAAACTGAAGCAACTCAAGGATTTGCACTTTGATCGAGTTCCAATCAAAAGTTTTTCCTTAAAAAACCCTGGCATTTCTGATGTTCCATAAGGTTACCGCACACCCTGCGAAGGCAACATTCCATAGCTGTCCAGCAGACATAGATTCACGAAGCAGAGTATGTCAGTGCTGGTACAAGCGATGCCCTGCAGGTTCAAGTGTTTCCAAATCTGCTGCGCCTCTTTACAGTGAAATAAGATATGATTGACAGTTTCGACAGCAGGGCAGATTCCACAGCCATCATGAGTAATGTGATTCCAGTGCTTCCTAATCATACTAAATCTTGTGTTCAACCTATCCTTGAAAGTAAGACAGGAAAACAGAGTGTTTCCTCGGGATTATTGGCGACCACATATATGAGCTGGGCACCCAGCCAACCCCACTAAAAGCGCACAGGCAATAGAAATATGATGTGGCTTCAGTCTTTACAAGAATAGCCGTTCTACCAACCACTTCAGTTGCATTTGGGCGCAGTAGGAGGAGCTGCTCCAGGAGGTCAAGAAGCTCGAGTTCAGCCGTTGGAGACAAGTTGGGGTGAAGATCCAGTTGCCAAGTGCCATGAAACTGAGATACGACCAAGCAGAAGCTGTTCTTGGCAAAGGTGAAAAGCACTGGATAACGTACGTATAGCCTGACAACGTGACTCCAGTCATCGAACCAGAAGGAGATTTTATGTCCTGCCCCGAGATTGCATTTAGTTGATTGCTGAATCAGAGGCATGAGCTGGACAAAGTACTTCCATGTTGCAGAGTCAGCAACCCTGCTAGAATGTGGTATGCTCCCTCGGAGGTACCAATAAGCTAGCCATTTATAACATGGAATGCCATTGTCTTGCAGCACCTTAGTCAGATACTTGCACAACAGTGCCTTGTTATGAGCCAGCAGATCTCTAATTCCCAGCCCACCACTTTCTTTACTTTGAAGAACATGTTCCCAAGCGACAAGGCAATGCCCAGCAACCGTTTCATTTTTTATCTGCCATAAGAAAGCTCTTCTGAACTTATCAACCAAATGAATCCCTTTTCGAGGGCAAAGGATGCAAGCCATGAAGATGAAGTAGCTAGGGATGGCAGATAGCACTGCATTATGCATGATTAGCCGTCCTCCCCAGGATAAGGATGTTGCCATCCAACCGGCTAATCGCTTGTCTACCTTTTGGATCACTGACATAAGGTCAGCAGTAGTGATTTTTCGCACAGATAGAGCCAAGCCCAAATAGGTGCAAGGCAGAGCACTAATTGGGCAGCCGAGGGTGAGAACCGCTTCAGTTGCTATTTGTTCCTCAACATTGATAGGTACAAACGTACTTTTATGATAGTTGATCTGCAGTCCTGTGAAGCTGATCATTCACCTGTCTGACCATTGATAAGAATCTGAGCAGAGGCAGAATCAAGGACAGTTCTGATCCACTCGATCCACTTCTGGTCAAAACCCCGAGCCTCAAGAACTTGCAGCAAACACTCTCAATTCACACTGTCGACACTCAATTCACACTGTCGAAGGCTTTTTGGAAGTCTAACCTGAGGACAAACATCGGCAACTTTGTCTTCTTTGCACATTGCACAAGTTTTGAAGCCAGGGAAAAGTTCTCAACAATTGCCCTTCCTCTTATGAACCCTGATTGCATGTTATGAATTAAATTGGGTATCTGATTTTGCAATCTCATTGCAAGCACACTAGTGAGCAACTTTAGCAGACTATGCACTAAGGAAATAGGTCTTTATTGTTTAATTTCCAGAGGAGTACCAACCTTTTGGTAACAAGGTGATGAAGGCAGTGTTCACACCAACTAGGTCTGACTGGTGATTGTAGAAATCCAAGAAGAAAGCAATAAAAGCAGCTTTGAGAAGATTGTAGAGATTCAAATGAGTTTTTTTTGAATCATTACTACCGGGCGCTGTGTGATTCACTAGAAAAGTGAAGCACAAACCCAAAATTGCCCCATCAATACGTACACTTGATACAACCCTAGAGATAATTCACAAACTCTGCTTCGTTCAAATAATACAACAGAGCTAAAAGGAAAAAAAAACAGCCAGTGAAATGGTCTTTTCCACTCTACTCCAACGGCTGGGATCTAATCACGCTGGTTCAATTCCAGGAATTGGAAGACCGCGGGAACCAAAGCTCACTGTCGTCTATCTTCATCAAGTCTTGCAATCCATCCCAGAGCTGGTCCCCTGTTTCCTCTCCGGCGTTCTGCCACACCTGTGGCACTTGGACCTCGACATTCATGCTTCGAGGCGAGGGAGAATATGTGTCTGACTTAGGCGTGGCATTGCTATCGTCTTGTTGCCCGGTAACTAGCTGCTCGGGGAATGGGAAGTTGAGCTTGGCGCGCGGTCCGCGGAACTCGATGGCCGCGCGGTCGTAGGCCCTGGCTGCCTCCTCTGCAGTGTCAAATGTCCCGAGCCATTTGCGGACCGCGCGGCGTGGGTCACGGATCTCGGCCGCCCACTTCCCCCACGGCCGCTGCCTGACACCGCGGTACTTGTTCTTTTTGTTCCTCCGTCTCCTCTGCGGCCCCGCTGCCTTCGCCGCGGCCATCTTCGGCGCGCCGCTGTCCAATGTGGTCGCCTCGGCCTGCGCACCGAAGAACTCGCACCCGAGGCACCCGTCCACCCCACAGACCACGCACACCTCCGCGCACGCCGCCGCCGCGGCCGGGATGATTTCCGGCGCCGGTGTAGTGTACCCGGAGATGACGTGCAGCAGCGCGGCAACCATGGCGTTGTGCTCCTGCTCGGGGGTGATCGCCCTGCCCGCGAATGGTGCCGGCGGTGGTGGCGGGCCTGGTGGCTCGGCGATCGCTGAGCTGGGCGACGGGTCCTCGAAGTGGCCGTCGAATCGGATCATGTACTCCTGGCTCGCCCCCATCGTCGCCGAGATGCTGAAGGTCATGTATGTGTGTGTGTTCTTGCTGCTGTGTGTCTCGACTCTGGAGCTCCTGTGTGTCTCTCAGGTGTTGTTTGAAGTGAGCGGGAACATGTGAGGCGGGGAAGAGTTTATATACGAGGTTGACGTCGGTTGAGGCGTCGCAGTGCACGCGGCGCAAACGGACAGAGCGAAGCGCATCCCCTCGTGCACTTTTTTTTCGATCGGGGATAGCTAATTCGCAGCTGTTTAGCTTAACGGGTTCCGCGTGAGAAACGTGCGCGTTTCCTTGCCTTGGGTTTCTTTTTCTTTCCGGTATTGCGCTCCGTGGCGGGGACAGCGTGTGGACGGGAGGGGATGCGGTGGGTCACGTGAGCTGGTGACGCTAACCCAAAAAAGGTGACGCTGGCCATGACGTTAGTGGAATTATGGGAGTGGGATGGGATAGAGACGAGTGTCCGTGCGTCCGTTGAAAGGGTCAAAGCGGGGTCAAGGAGAAGAGGGAGGAGGATCGAACAGGTGGTTTAGGTCGGCACAAGTCGGTGGCTGCGTGGCGTCGACGACTGGGCCCCACCTGGAGGAAAGACTTTCTGGAGAATATGCTGTTTTTTATAACACAAAATAGGTCCTTGTCAACCCAGATTCAAGACAGCCATGTGAACAATTTGCCACGTATTAAAATATATAATCTATAGGCAACGTGCAGAAAAATATCTTACTTTTAAATAATCTAGTGCCGTTTACTTCTGATGATCACGTGTGCGGGACTTAGCTCGGTTGAAGACAAACTTTTGCATTTTCCAACCTAATCTAAGTATATTATCTAGAAGGAAATATGTACACAAATTTGCATATTTGACCTTTTCTGAAACTTGAGTGTTAGACGTATGCGTGACCTATTGAGATTGGCTGACCTTACGTTACTGACTTTGGGTCACATCTGACATGTGGGTCCCACCATACTTGACTTTATGGGATACAAAGTCAGCCCGTACGTGACGTGCACGGCTACTCGGACAAAATCAAGAAGGATTACAATTAGTTTAAATTATTTTTTAAATTGTAGTTACTTTACTTGACAACCAAGCCACCTCCTCGTACTATATAATCATGTGAAGGAGAAAATTGCAAAAAACCACCTCCTCGTCCTATGGTATGGGTCTTCAACCCTTGGTCTAATTCCACGACGGAGAGTCGGCGTGGCGTAAAGTGAAGATTGCGGCGTGACGTGGCAGACAAATTTATACACAAATTTACACCTATCAGTGGCCCCACCTGTCAGAATCATGATTAAACGAGTTAATCAGTGTTTTCTGTCATGTTGTCAACGAATAGTGGTGGTGATTTACGAAAAAGATGAAAACCGATGTTTTTTTAAGCTTAACCACCAATTGTGGTGGTTTTTTTGCAATTTTCTCCATGTGAAGGGATCTAAATATATCTAAGTGCAACAACTGCAATTATCGGTATCAGATTAGGGTTCAATTCTCTCTCCCTACGACGCCGCCACAACCCCATCGGCGCCGATCCACGACCAAGGATACTGCCAAAGCTACCCTCTGGGCGGTCACGGCCACGCTCCTAAGCATCCGCCGCGTCTCGTCCCAGTCACCCTCAAGCTCTCCACCCCCAACTACCTCCAATTCTCTCCGCCACAGAGAGGTACGCCTTTGAGGACCATCTACTCGAGAAGGAGTGCCCCACCGATCCCAAGCCAGAGTGGAGTCGGAACGACGCATCGTCCGATCGTGGCTTAACAACGTTGTCGCGCCCGAGCTTTTCGCCATGCTCGTCGACACCACCATGCTGCTACCTGCTCACTCACTATGGACGCGTCTCTCCAAGATCTACCACGACAACTCCGAGACCCGCTCCTCCTACCTCGAGCAAGAGTTCCATGGCCTCCAAGAGGGCTACACGACAGTGGTCGACTACTGCCGGAAGCAGAAGGATCTCGCCGACGAGCTCAACGTGCTAGGCATGACCATCACTAACAAGGGCCTTGTTCGGAACACGCTATGTGGTCTAGGATCCCGGCTTGCCTACATGCACACGCTGACCCTCAAATAGCGCCCACTACCATCATTTCTCGACGTGCGCTCATCGCTTACTCAAGGAGCTCACACTGTAGCAGTCTGAGTCATCATCCTCGGCTTCGACGCCCTTCGTCGCCCGAGGTTTCGTAACGCCTCCACCATCGTGAGATCCCGTAGAGATCATGACTCAATTTGAATCATGATGCCTCTGCGCCGCCCTGATGCCTGCCGCAACTTCAAGCGTTGTAGTTGTAGAGGCATCGCGCCGATGCCTGCCGCAACTTCCAGTGTGGTACCGTGAGATCCCGTAGAGATCATGACGCCTGCGCGCCGCCCTGATGCCTGCCGCAACTTCAAGCATGGTAGTTGTGGAGGCATCACGCCGATGCCTGCCGCATCTCCACTCCGGGCCTCCCCAGCAACGAGGCGCGACTCCAACACACCAGGGAAGGGCTCATAGGCGCCTTGGTCATCAAGCAAAACTCTTGGGCCGGGCTTGATGTGATCTGGTCTGCCACATCGTCCACCTCTTCTTGGCCCGCCACAGGCCCATCATGCCACACTGTCGCCCCGCCCACGTGGCCCTACAATGCTCCCTCGCCCATGCCATGGCCACTAGGAGCACCGCCGCCACCTGTTCCCTAGATGCCAGGGGCGCGGTCGTCCGCTCCATCGCCTGCACCAACATATGCTGCCTCTCCTCCTCTCCTCCGTCTTTCAATCAAGGACCCCTCTTGCAGGCTTTCAACACCACGTCTCTCACACCACCATCATTGAACGAGCGGTTCATGGATTCAGACGCATCCGCTCACATGACCGGGAATCAGGATAACCTCTCGCATATCCTTCCCCCTAACTCCCCTTACCCACATGTCACATCGTCGACAATGGTCGTGCCCTCTTATCACCTGCATCGGCCACAACACCCTCTCTACTCCTACTCATTCATTCCATCTTAACAATGTCTAGTTACAAGTGACCTTGTCAAAATCTTATTTCCGTACGTAAGTTAACCACTCGTAAACTTTGTTTCAATCGAAATTGATCCTTTTGATCTTTCCGTGAATGACCTCCGCACCAAGAACAAGATCATCAAGTACAATAGTTCTGACGACCTCTACCCCTTCCGGTGGCCGACTTCCTCTACGCATGCTCTCTCACCCCGTCTACATTGCGGCATCGCCGCCTAGGACATCTCAGTAGTCAAGCTTATTCGCACCTAGCAAGTGCATTTTGTTTTCCTTGTAACAAAAATGTTGTCGATGACCATGTATGTCATGCTTGTAAAGTTGTCAATTAGGAAAACATGTTCGATTACCTTTTGATATATCATCAACTCAAACAGCTCGTCCATTTCAACTCGTCCATTGTGATTTATGGGTTTCGCCTCTTCCTAGTGTGTCTGGTTACAAATACTACCTAGTTGTGTTAAATGATTTCACCCATTATCTCTGGGCTTTTCCTTTGCGCGTCAAATCTGACACATTTGCTACACTAAACACTTTTTTTACCTATGTCTCTACTCAGTTTAATACAACCGTCTAACCAGTTCAGTGTGACAACACCTATTTCTCCTTTCCCTCGGTGCCACCATTCGCATGTCATGCCCATACACATCCTAGTAACATGGTGCGTTCCCTTCTTTTCCAAGCAAACATGCCATCGACCTATTGTGTTGAAACTCTTCAAACAGCCACCTTCCTCTTCAATCTTCACGCCACCAAAACCCTACAACGCCGTACACCCTACGAGGCTTAGTCGTGCACGTGACGTATACGTCTAACATTGAGCACAAATAAACCAAATCTGCAAAAAAAATCATAATCTGACCCTAGTTTCTAATGACGCCTAGGGGTAGTTTGCCATGCTACACTACACGACGCCCCGGCTGTTAGGGCGCCATGCTGTAATAACGCCACCAGTCGCGGTAGGTCAAAACGCCATGTAATATACCATGGCACCCTACCCAGGGCGCCATGAAATGTACCATGAGTCGTTGAACCTGTGTCGATGGCACTAACCTGGAGGCGCCATTTCCATCGGCATGCTCAGGGTGGTCGCGACTACAGATGGGGGGCTAGAGTCCGTTTCCAAGGTTGTAACTTGCAAATGGTGTGGACATGTCATCGACCGACGGAGGCATGTAGCATGGTGACTTTGTCGCTCTACATGACCAACGATCTTTGTTGACACCCGAGGCCTTTACTGAAGGACAGTCTGCTCATTTCCTGGATAGGCGCAACCGTCTGCGTCACGGCCAGATCTCCGACAGGGCGGCATAGCCCCAAATCTCCACTTATATGGATCATCGATTCATCGGCATCAGCTCTCATTGCCGCTGCCAACGCCTCTGTAGCATCTGCCGCATCGGGCTATCAGCCCTGCTTCATCGTAAATCAAACAGAAAAATATGTTAAGTGATCACCTCAGGTGCTCAGCCTGCCAGTGTGTTGCCCATGATTTGTCAATGAATTTTCCACCATTTACCGGTTCTACCTTGCAAGGCCTGCTGCATCGTTTCTCTCACAAGAAACACCGATGGCCTTAGCCAAAAAGAAGGGAAGGGAGAGGTGGCCGGATGGAAAGACTGGTTACCGGGAGATCCCTCTCGTCCGTCTGAAAGCAAAATGAGTTCCGCAGGGCCTTTGTGCGGTCCTCTGCAAGCCCACGAACTGATGAACGTGGCAATGTTTGCCTTCCTCAGATGGCAACAAAGAGAGACGTGTGGTTCAAAGGGACGGTAAAAAGGCAGTGCCAAGCGGAACGGTAAAACTGCCGCTAAATTCACACAGTTTAATATACTCCTGTCTTTTTACCATCCCTTTTATAGTTGGTATATATAGGTATATATTTTCACTGTATACTTATAGTAGGTATATATTTTCACAATTCAATATACTTATAGTAGGTTGTAGGTATATAGTATTCAACTATAAGTGCAAAATTTTAGGAAGAAGTTACCTGTCTTAGTTTTGGGAGAGTTGAAAGTTGCCGTCCACTAATCAAAGCATGCAGTAGCTCAGTCTTCTCCTGGATATGATCCGAGCCCATCACCTGGCATATTAGACAAAGGAAGGGTATATAAGCTTAGATTGGAGATTCAAATTCTGCTACATGCCACAGTAAATGCTTGGAAAAAGCAAATCCCTTTTGGAAATAATCCCATAACATTATTCTGAGCTAATATAAGAGGAAGAGAACACTGAAAGCACAGATCATTCCATTGATGAAACTAAACAAGAGCTGAACCAATGCGTGATTTCGACAGTGCTGACGGACTATTCAAAATTGCACGGCTTCTGTCACATGCTCTAACCCCATGATGTATAAAGCATTGCAAGCACCAGCTATTGAATTTCAAAAGCCCTATTGACGTAGAGAAGAGTCTTTTGAAAAATCAAGTTGACACTATTTTAACAGTTGGCTTGCTAATGTTTTCCAAGATGTAAATCCTTGACCTGTGTTAAAAAAACCTTCACCTCCTAGACCAAATACTCTGAACTGAATTTTCAGTACTGATGAAAAATGTCAGTACTTGTATTCCAAAGGTAGTACCGATAAAAGGTTGTATTGTTTTGTGAGTAAATGGGTCGCTATGTCAAAAGCTAAAATGTCATCTCCATAATTTGGTACATCACTTTTCAACAAAGTCACTTTTGCACTTCCTTTTTGATCCAGTAGGCCTGTACTTCGCAATACTGTATATATGCACCTCAAAACATAGTTTAAGTGAGTGTCTGCTAACGTTAGAGCCTTTTCTAACAACTGAGATATTTGTAACTCAAAAACAATGTAGTCCACTACTGTCCTCAGCTACGGAGCTACCTATGAGAAAACAATGTAACAACCATGTATTTACTCCCAACCACTACCGAAAAATAATCGTTATTTCATTCATTTCAAGCTTTATATTAGCCAACACTCTTTGGAAGCAAATGATTTCACCAAGATAAACCAATTAAATTAACCTCAAGGGAAAGGATATCTTATTATCTCAATGCTGTTACTTGTTAACATATTACTTTACTGTCGACATCATACTTTAGTGTTAAGATTAACCAATGTTCTTTCTTTGACGGAGAACATTCCGCAATCATAAGAAGCAACTGATTGCAGAGTCAACTGAACTGCAACTCCAAGAAATTTCCAGCAGTTAGGGAAGTCCATAATCATTGACATTTATGTGCTGGATTGTGAATTTAGTTGTAGAACATAAAACACTAAAGGTGCATGCTATATTAAGTAACTCGCTGTGATAACTATATATCAGAAATGAGAACTTCAGCATAGGAGTTCAGAAGTGAGCAAATAAATGATGGACCTACTATGTACTACTCTTAATCAAGCATGTTGTCACTAGCTTACTCTGGGCCCTCCACTTGCAAGTGTCTGTGTGGCCATGGCCCATGGCAGATGGCACTGCCTCCACAGGTAAACGTATTCACGGGAACAACACAAGAATGCTGATCTGCTTGTAACCTACTGACACGTGTGAATATTGTGAGGCTTTGTTGGCTCCATCATGATCCACAGGCGCATTACAACAACCACGTACTAGAGTGGAGAGTTGGTGACCCTAAAGGACTGTAATTAGATATTTGGTGATGTTTTCAACCACAACAAACAGACAGCAGTGCTACGAAAATCTCCTCCAATCCGTTGTATATATCACCTAAACATACCTTTCCCTCGAAGCAGCCTGCAAGTCATGTGCAAAAACTGGATAGCAGACAACTACCCAAATGTTACGACTTAAGTTAGGCGCTAAAAATTCAATATTGTCACGGTGTGTGATTTGCAAAATTTGGCTCGAGAAAAAAGATGATGCTCAGTCACAAAGTCAAATCAGCCAATTAAACTAGTAGCATGGATAGTATGTGTCTATTTAGGATCCTGTGTTTCAACTGTAGACCAAATTGACAAAGACTTCAGGTGATTAAGGTTTGCCAAACGTTTAATTTTAGGACATTTGAATGGGCAACTCGGTTCCCAGCAGCACCACGTGCACGAAATTCGACACAACTGCTACTCCATATCATAATTCTCTTGCCTAGAGGCTAGAGGCACCTCAAAATCCCCATCCTACGATTTTATAATCTCATCTGACGTCCTATGCTCTCGCAGTTCAATGGACACAATTAATTTCAAACCGATTCAACACGAATCTGTAGTACTAACGAAAAATGAAATACGAAACGGCAACTGACCTTGATGTAGTCCCAGAGGAAGCAGGACGGCATGATGGGTGGCGGCCGCACGAACGTGAGCCTGACCAGGCGCCGCACCTCGTCCGGCCGCCGCGGCACCAGCAGCGCAGCCGCTTCGTCGACGCCGGCCACCGGGAAGAGACCCTCGGCGAGGTCCTTCTCCTCGAGGCAGACGCCCGCGCACACCATGGCCACCCTCTCCACCGCGTCCGGGTACATCGCCGCCATCCTGTACCCCACGAACCCTCCGTAGCTCACCCCGACCAGGCCGAACTTCGTCACCCCGATGGCGTCCAGCGCCGCCTTGATGGACCAGGCCTGCCACGCAGACAGAGAGGAGTGTGAGGGAGCAGGGAACCACCACGACTGACGGATCGGGCCCAGGGGTCGGCGAGAGGGACCTGGAACATGTCGGAGCGGTCGGGGAGGCGGGTGCAGGAGTTGCCGAAGAAGACGAGGTCGGGGACGATGGGGTCGAAGCCGGCGGCGATGAGGGGGCGGAGGTAGGGGTACCACTGCCACGTGGCGGACGCGCCGAATCCGTGGAGGAGGACCAGCGGGTTGCGGGGCGGGCTGGCGGGGACCCACATGTGGACGGTGGTGACGGGGTCGGCCACGTCGGGGAGGTGGACGGCGAGCGGGCGGAGGCCGGCGGCGAGGAACCGGCGGCTGAAGCAGCGGTCCCGCGCCGCCGCGAAGCTGAGGAAGCAGGCGGCCTTACCGGCGATCGACGGCGGCGGGGGAGGCATTGCTTGCTGCTCTGCTGGCGATCGCCGGCGCGGGGTTCCTCCGGCGATCGCCTGCCGGCAGCGGTGGAGGATTCGGGCGGTGGGGCCTGTCGGGGCGAGAGAGACGGGAGGTGTGGTTAATTTTGGGGGCTTTTGCTAAGTTTGGGGTTTTGGTTTGCTTGGCCGTGGTGCAGCAAAGAGGAATAAAATGGATAAAATGAGAGCGAGAGGCGAGTTGTCGCCTAGAAAACTCGTCCGATGGTTTTGGCGAAATGTTAATGCGTGAGCACACATAAAGTAGCATCACTCAAGAAGATTTGAGACCATCAAGTAAGGCTCTTTTGCTTTTATCTTTGGAAAATGGTACTTTGATTGGCGGCCGGAATCTACATCGCCCTGGTAACTACTGAAGATTGCAAACTTTTTTTTGATTCTGATCAGAAGTACCGACAGTATTGACAAGATGTGTTGGAACTCTGGAATCCCCCCGCTCCTTTTCAGATTTCTATGAAGTTGTTATTGTTAACGGACGTGTCGCTTTACGGGAGATTCATGGCATCTCGTAGAGGCATCGTGTGTGGCTAGAGCCTCGATCTCCAGGGGCCAGGGCTTTGAGAACTAGCGAGTAGGCAACCTCTGGATTCTGTTGGCAACAACAGCTGTGGTCTGTGGAACAAACAAGGTAGGTAGCCGATTCAGACTTGTGGGTGCCGGCAGCGATTCTTTTGCTTTGGATAGCAGGCGGAGAGTGATTATGTTCTTTTTAACCAAGGTAAGAGATCTATCTTTTTTTTTTTTGATAGTGGATCTTCCCGGCGTGGGATCAACAGAGATTACAACGAACACACCCGACGCACACCGAAGAACAAAAAAAAAGGAAACCCAGTACAATAGCTACAAGGCCAAGAGAACATAGAACCTGGAACCTTGTCCGCTGATCCGCCGCAACACCTGCTGCCAACCTCTTCGCCGGAGCCGGAGAGGAAGCAGCGAGGCCGCCGCCACACCCAGGAAAGAGAGCACCTCCAACCTTGTAGAAGACCGCAAGAACCGTCCGCCGCAGGCGACGAAACCGAACACGTTGAACACGCACGGCCATAGTGTTTCCTCCCCGCTTCCGCCCATCTTCCATCAACCTGCACTGAGCACGACCCTCTCTTTGCCGGAGCCACCGCCGAGAAACCAAGCACGCCATGGACTTCCCTCCTCGCCACCACGGCAGGCCAGGGCACGACGAAGCAAGGCCACCAGAAACCAGAGCAAGCTGAACCAAACACTTCCCCCCTCGCCACCACGGCCGGCCGGAGAAGGCAAAGCAGCGCTCAAAAATCCGGCGAGCACCTCCGAGAACCACGAGTTGAAGCTCCTGTACAGACGACCAGGACGGCCGCACCACCCCCAGAACCTCCACAGCAGGAGCAGAGCCCATCCTACCGCGGCGAAGAGAGGAACAGGGTACAAAATCTCCTCACGCCGGTCGCCGTCTTTGCGCCGTCGACCAAGGCCGGAGCACAAACTCTCAACAGATCGGGCCGAGCCCGGAGAGCCCTGAGCGCCAAAAGGCAGCAGCCATCCGACGAATCCGCAGCACCACAGCCACCCAGATTCGCGGAACAGAAAGACCCACAGCTCCTCGCCGGCATCACCGCCGCCCAGCGAACGGAGACAGAGCAGGGTCACCTTATTCCTCACGCCGCCAGCCATTCCGCCGAGCTGACCACACAGGCACCAAACCGAACCTCCTATACAGAACGAGCCAACTGCTCTCCGCAGCACCGTCGATGAAGACGCCGCCAAGGTGCGGGAGGAGCAGCCGCACCCCAACTCCAACGCTGCGCCGCCCCGCCCACCACAACGACGCCAGCAGGAGACAACAACCTCACCCTCCCTCCATCGACACCGGAGAAGCCAAAGACGATGGAGCGCCAGAGGAAATTTATTCTGACGAACGCCACCACCACCGCCGAGAGCCGAAGCAGTGGACGCCGCCGCAACCCTCTCCTACACCTATGTACAACCGACCGACCACCAGCCCCCTCCCACCTCGCGTCGCCCGAAAGGGCGCCGGAGGCGGAGGAAGACCAGTGGTCACGGCGGTGAAAAGCGAGGAACTCTCTGGTCGCCTCTCGATTCGCCTCGGGCACTGTAGCGAGAGGAAAGGAGCGACTTTGTTTTTTACTTCGAACTTGTTTGTGAGATCTATCATTTTCATTGGTTAAGAAGAAGGTTTTTTAGAGGTCTTACAAACCATGGCGAGAACTCCCCGGCAAAAACAAATACTCACTCTCGCGGCATTACATTCCTAAGCTTTTTGCGCCGGTAAGGCACCACATTGGCTTCGCCTTATTATCGATTTTTGTCACTAACATGGAGGCGGTGGAGGAGTGATTTTGGAAGACCCTCACATTCATTTCTTTCCAAACTTCCACGAGACAAGCATGTCAAGCGTGGCCATCGCCTTCCGGTGAGGCCCTCTCTTGTGAATCATCTCGCTCCACCACTCCTTCACGGATTGAATATCGTCTCTTGGTTTTGTTCTGGGCGTGCAACTATCGACGGTTGTGCAGTAAACGTGTACTACATAACTACCCATGATCGCTTGTTGAGCTGAGTGAGAGAAACAGAAGAGAACCGCGAGACCAAGAGTATGTCCAACAACGCCCCTTAAATATTGTCACAAGCAGGGTTTTGGTTAACCGGGCAGTAAACCGGTAACTGAGTTTCCCCAACACTCTCGGTAAATAGGTTTGTCAGACAAAAATACCTTTTTTTTAAAAAAACTGAATTTAAACGAGCACCCTCGTTAAATGGTCATATCTGGTCATATCAAGAAATTCAAATTCAAATTTTGGTTTGCTTGCTTGTTCGGTCGGGATTTCTCGGTAACCACAGTAATAAAAAATATTAATTTGTTAACCTAAACATTGGTCCGAACACTCTCGAATGTAGTCCGTTTAAGGGTGTACGAATACGTGTCAGGACTAATGGAACGGGTGCCCCAATGACAACCCAAAACGGCCATTAAAAACATGACACAAATTGAAAGAAAAGTCAATTTTATACAACATTGTTCAAATATAAGTAATTAAAACTAAATCTAAACTAATAACAAATCATCATCGCAGGAGTGGACGACGATCACGACGATCTCCGGAGACACGTGCAAGGCAGCCGCTGTGCTCGACCATTCCTCGTCGTCGCCGGGCTCGGGCTTCACGAGTTGTGTCAGCTGGACTTCAGCCTTCCGCTCCGTGCCGTCGTTGTTGGAGGGCTCCGGCTTCACAAGCGTGGTCCATTTCGACGCACGAATAGCTTCTTCCATGACTGGCCTCTCCTCCGGCCCGGCATTGAGCGGCTAGAGAGGGTCGGTGGGGTGTGCGGGCTAGATAAGGATGGGGCTGCGGTAAGTGTGGTAGACGGCTGCGTTTCAGGACAAAATTTGAATGGTGTTTAAATATTTTTCTCTAATTCAATCAAATGTTTTTTTTGGGGCGCCGGCCCCTAGTTGTGTCGGACATGTGTCGAGCACCGCGTACCGACCCATTTTAGGGGGTCGGATAAAATTCCAAGGTACGGACGGAGATGCTCTAAGCTATGTTTTCTCCCTTCAGACCCATCCGAAGGAACAGACGATTGTGATCCCTATTTAACCTGTGAAGATTGGCTAAAGAGTATCCCGTGGGTCTGTTCCGGGTGTGCAGCTCTGGACGGTTGTACAGCAGTAAACCTGTATGAGAGATAACCGCTTTGTTATTAAACTGAGTGAGAGGGCACCGGCATCACCAGAAAGAACCGCGAGACTGACACTCCGAGAGTGGGGATGTCGGCACACCGGCTTGACTGTTACGGGCCGTTTCTGCCCTGTCCTGCCCGGCGCGATGCGTGCTGGTGGAGATGCCTTTCTCGAATCCTGCGCGGGTGCATATGCCTTTCTCCCACCCCAAAACATCACACACGGGTCTCTTGCCGGTGCCACCGGCATGGCGCGCCCAGTCGCGGTCACCATCTCGTACGATCATAGCTCACGCGACCCACGCCGCCGGTCCGGCCGTTGCTTCCCCGTACGAGGTCGCCTCAGCCGGGCAACGATGCATAAGCACCGCCAACTCAAACGATTCCGGGCAAGATCCCAGCAAAAATTCACGCCCAACACGCACAAGGAATGCGGTCACGCGAACCAGGAGGAGGAATCACCGGATCATCATGACATGTTTCTCTTCTCCCCACCATAGCAAAACAACCAGCGACGACGCCGTATATATATATGAAAGATGAAGCTAAACCAAGTAATAATCCTTTCGATCTAAGAGTGACATTTGCACATTACAAAACCCCATTAGCTACAGACATGACCAACTTGTGTCCGGGCGCTCCTTTCCCCCACTAGACATTTTGTTTTTGTGTTCGCAGCGTATACTTCCACCACAATATATGTGGACAAGGCAAAGAATGGGTGTGACTGTGTTCTCCCAAAATCATTCGGTTCAAGAGAGCGGGGACATAGGAGGAGGAGGACTGTCTAGCTAGTGAGATACGTACATCCACCACTTGTAAAGTCCAAACCCGTAGATCGTCGTCAGCACGGCCATCCTTAGTGGATACGGCTTGAATCTGCATGAATGAAGGCAAAACAGAGAGAGATCAGTAATTTGGCTAAACAGAAAGAGCTATAGCTGTTGTTATTACTTTCTAGCAAACTTCCGAATGAGGAAAGAACGGACGAGCATTGTACAGATAGAGCAGTCGCAAAACAGTATATAGAACTGCACAATTACATACTCGGCTATGTTACCTAAACAACATACTAGACTGGTAAAGTTTCCGTTTGGTAACTTCGAATGGAACTGGCAACCTACAGAACATGTCCAATTCAAGTAGGTGGCACGGTGGTAGTTCCTATTTATATTCGATCAGCTCAATAGCTAGCAATATTCAGTTGGCTACTGGTAGTAGTTGGTTACCTGTGGAATTATGACCTACAACTATAAAAAACACCACGATTAATCGATAAAGTAAAATTCCAGAGTATTTTTTCTAAAAATAATTGCAGAACAGAACAACGATAGAGCCAACCATGCTAAACCTTTCACAAGTTTCCACCAAATAAATCACATCATACACAATCTTGACAAGCCATCATCATATTTTCACAAGCTTCGAGATGCTATAAGGTTGTATGCTATATGGATACACCAGAGTATAATCTCAAATTAAAACTTGGAAATAATTTTGTCGTAACTATAATCTATTAAACCAAGGGTCAAGGAGACGTTTATTACTCTACTGGAACTATTTTCCAGTGTGCTTCTTGTCAATAACCGGACACTATGAAAAATATTTCGGCTTCTAGATTCTTCCACCTTCAGAAAATGGCTTCTCATTGCATTAAAGGTTAGGGCAGGTATGACCTTTCGATTAGTGCTTGCCAACTAAAAAACTACCAACTTATGTTAACAACTACACAATAGCGATTCATTTAGTTTAGTCGCTTTTCAGATGCTGACAGATAGGATTAAGCCATGGCCAAAACTATAACAACCGCGATCGAAACCCACGTTGCATCGATCATGTTCCCTCATTTCCCCTTGGATACTAATACTAAAATGCTTTAAGAACATGCAGGTTTGAATGCACAATAAAAATTCTAAAGTACTGTAAGAACATGCAGGTTTGAATGAGATAAACATGGGCTCAAAATAGAAAAATAAACTGAGCTATCCACAACAATCCATTGAATTCAGGCATGTCCAAATTCAGATAAAGATATTTGTAAGAAAGACTCCTTCAAGAAACTGATTTCTTCCACCTTTGCACATTTACAATACAATGAAAGTAACATCCAATTTAAACTAGGTATTTGTGAATTTGAATCTTTGATAGGCTGGGTGTTTTGATAAATGCCTAGTTTAAAAAAAAATCCTATGTACTTGTAACATAGTGATAAGCTGAACTACATTTTGTTTTTTCCTTTTTTTTTTTGAACCAGATTTTACACAATCGATCTTTAAACAACATTTTAACGTTTGATGTGGTTCTGACATGATGGCTTCAGGGGTCAAGGACTCAGGGTGGCATGGTAGTCACTGCTTGACATATTGCAGGCCAACTGGGATGTGCAAATATAGACGCTAACCGACGTCGATGTCACTTAGCAGGCCATCAACTCGATGCTCCAACTTGGTTCCAGCAATCTTCCATTCGGCCACACTTTTGCTCCCGGTGATCAACTGTTGCGCTCACGGCTGCTCTCTGATGGCTACTGCACTCTGCTAATCCTAACCTAGCTTTGCCACGTCGTCAGCTAGCATCTAGTACGCCGGACACATATTTGCGGAAGACACGCCCGATTGCCTGCAATGTGTCAATTAGAGAATGCCACATCACCGCGACTAGTGTGGTCATCTTGTCAGAACCATTTCAAATGCAAAATTCTGGTTCTCAGTGGAATTATGTGCGCGAAATCTGGTTGAAAGTGGCACAAACAATAAATTATGGTTTGACCTATCACCGTGTCACGAATAGCTGGTTCAACATGGAATTCACTCTCACAATGACAGAGTAATGACCAATCCTGGATATGTGAAAAGGGCACATGCATTGTCCATTTATCCTGAAAGGTGATACCCTCGTTCATATCTGATCCACTAACCCAGTACTGGAAACATCAACAGCCCAACTGTTGTGTTAAGAACGAAGGTGGCAAGGACCATACCATACTTCCTTGGTCCATTACTCAAATTTGGACCTCTAGAACATGCAAAGGCACAACGAAAACCACCCCCAGCTGCCGCACACAACAAAGTCATAAGCCAGAGTGCCTTTACCTTAGATAGCAGTACAGCAGCAGGACCACCCACCAGCAACCATATAATTCTACAATTAAATTTAGTTAAGAGGTAAGACCTGGCATCCCCATGGAAAATGGCGTTGCAATTGGGATGTTCATTTGGTAATCGGTAGTATGTGGGAGATTATATTTCTGCATGGCATTCAAGCGATTTCCCCTTTCTCTTTCATGGATCACAGCACACTGTATCCTCTGCACCCATCAATAGCTGTGAAATTTGGATAGATGAGCATCTAATTTAAAAACCATGGAGAGATCAAAAGAACACTCGAACCTCTGGTTTTTTTCCAGATTATATCCAGATCAAGACACATCAAACCACTCCTCAGGATAATATGACTACCTCTTTAGGAATTCCTTCTCGAAGTCGAGGCCATGTCACAAACTATTATTTAGCTGATACGGCATTCGAGCACCCAAAATAAAGGAGTAGCCGCTCAAACTTTTTCCAGTCCAAGGAAATACCAAAACCGCAAGCTACATGGCAATAGTGGATCCCTGAAAGCGCGTTCTACCGAGTCCCCAACCGAATTATGTCGCCAGACCGCCACAGTAGCAAAATTCTAATCGAATTTCGGGCCGTCCGTGAAAAAATATATCCAAAAACAGGCGATATCTGCACCTCAAGTACCCACGGATAAAGCAAAATCGCCTCGAGAAACAGTAAGCAGCGGGGATCTCACACACGGACAAAGACAATTCCACGAAGATCAAACGGATAGATCGCGGAAGATGAGAGGAGGGAGGCGGGGGAAAGCTTACCTCCAGATGTCGTGCTCGCGTTCCGCGGCGGCGGCGGCGGCCGTGCGGCGGGAGGCCGGCATGGGGGTGAGCCACTGGTTGAAGTCGCGGTCGAAGAACTCCCAGTCCGGGAGGAGCACGCCTGCGATGGCCAGGATGCCGAACACGTACGTGGCCACCACCTTCCGCACCGACGCCGTGGCCACCCCGGTCACCACCACGGCCGCCGCCAGCGCCACCAGACTCCGCCGCAGCAGCTCGTCCCTCCCCATCATCGGTGCCCCCCAACCAGCCCCTCGTAGCCTCCTTCCCGAAGCTCGCAGAACGAGAAGCGCGTGTCCCCTGCGCCGGGCGCCTCCTGTGCTTTGCTCTCGCTCCGCTGCAGCTGCCTCTGATAGGTCTATGGCGCCTCCTTTTTGCTTCCTCTTCTTGGTTGCTTCCTGCTATGGGCTGTGGCTGGTAGGAGTATGGCCTAGCGACATGGACTCGGCCTTCTTTATGGCGTGGGATTAGTTGCTGCCGGTTCGACTGGATGTGGGCCCGGCTCGGCTAATTAGCCAGCCAGATGATACTGTTCAGCAGTTAATGATGATGCTCACAAAAAGTTGAGCAGCCTGGCCGCCGGAATTTCGAGGATGAGTTTTTTTTTAAGCTAGCCACAATGTGAGTAACTTAGAGCATATGTTACTACTCTATGTTACTATCTTCATAATAGGGAGTAATTTATGTGTGGTGTCATGCAAGACTTCATTTATTATGTTATACACTCATTTTGTCTAGAAATGTGTGATGTTACGGTAACTAGTACCACAAACACATCTCTCTTTATTAATTACATGCCACATAAGCAAATTTGTCTTGAGATGTGTGATGTTAATAGCTAAGTTACTCTTATTGTGACTAGTCTAGGATCTCCGGAGACTTGTTGAACTCTTCTTCCGTTTCGAGTATTTATTTCCAGCTTCAGACTTTCGTGAAGTTTAGACCAACAACTGCCACCTACTCCTGTGTTCTGTGCAACACAAAGGCCTCTTGGGATACTAAATAGAGATTTCGATGCCATGCCATACTGAACGTGGAAATTCCATTTTGCATCTCCATCGGTGTGTGTCCGCCAAGTGTGTCGGGTAAGTGTTATTGATAGCGTTGGCACACGTTGCCGTTCTATTGGGCTTGGTTGACCCCACCAACAGTTTCAATAGGTTTTTTTTAAGGATATTAAAACATAAATATAAACAAATCGGCAATTTTTCATTTAAATTGAAACTAAATTGAACAGGTTTAAACGAAATTTAAACTAAAACCTAAATCTAGCGGCGCATTCGGTTCCAGCCTTGAGAAACTTGTATGCTCCTGGGTCGCCGCCCTCATCGGAAGTGACGTCAACGACCGTAGATCCGTCGGGGTCGGGTGGAGGTGGCGCCTTGAAGAAAGTTTCGATGGCCACCTGCATGTTGTGTCACTGCGTCGCCAATCCTCCATGTGTTCCTCTTCCGGTGACGGGCCATCCACTTCGCCCGGCTGGCGCACGTCGGAATTCTCCGCGGGCGGCTCGTCCTCCGGAAAGTCGGCGTCGTCCTCCATCATCTCATCACCCGACGAGAACCACCCGGTAGAAGGTGAGGCTGCCGAAGGTGGGGAAGAAGTTCTGGCGGCGCGCGTGGTACTCCGCCGCCATCACGTTGTCCCAATAGGGCAACGACATAGCGTATGTGGGGTTGCACCACAACTCCATGGCATGGTACCCACCATGTAGTCGGGACGCGCATTCCCATTAAGCGGCGGTGCCACCGGGACCTTGCCGATGTTGTCCAACTCCATGGTCAACCTTGTATTTCACGTAAGAAAAAAATCCTTGTATTTCGTGACCTGCTCCGCCCAAAATGTTTATTCATTAAATTTGGAAAATGTAACATTTTCTTCTCTCGAGTCACCAAATTTCCAAGGTGATATATGCTGGTACACGTATAGGTATAGTCGTATAGATGTAGGTCAAGTACAAATTTATCTTTATCTATCATTAATCGATCTGAATGAAGAGTGAAATTAATCGATCTGAATGAAGAATGAAATGTTAAGGACAAATATATTTCTATATGTCCAATATAATCGAAATGGATGTCGTGTGTCTACGTGCCAATGTGCGAGGTTGAGTATGGACTCTAGGGCAAAGCATATTCATTCGGACCGAGATCCAGTGCCTTGTTGTGGACGAGTCACGACGTGCCTTGCCCCTAAGCATCTACCGTCCAAGCACATCGCACGGCTAGCAGTAGTCCACAGCCTTTCAGCTGTTGGATGTATGCACAAAAGGCAATAAAGTTTAACATCTGATTCATAATTATGCTTCATGATTCTATGCTATAACTGCGGTGACTCCTGAATATGTGATTCAGAGGAAACTCACTCGCACGTGTAGAGATATGAACAGAATAAAGTATACCCTAATCTTGCCTTTTAGACTAATTCGTTGATTGCTTGAGACCACGTTTTCCTGGTCTGAGACATTGTTTATGTCAGCATCAATGAGTGGCATATTGTTGGTGGAAACAATATGGCTGGGTAGCCCAAATCGTTGATATGCTAAGTAAGATTCCAAAGTGTCTTTTTGTCCTTAGTGCAATATCGCAGATGATTGTTATATGACATGTCCTTAGACCATGAGGTTATTAGGGTAGTGTACATTGGAAGAATTACTTTGGTACTGTCATAACCATTGCCGTAACTGGGTGGGAAAACGGCAGTCACTGGGTGGTTCTGAAGATGTGCATATATCCTAATATTTCAAGATGGGAAATTACTCCTCTGTCAAAAGAGAGATACTTCCAGGGCCCACTCGATATGTATGATGTCCAATATGTTCTGCAGACAATGCATGATGAAGTTACATCATGTGGGATATCGGATTATGGGAACGAGAAAAGTAAATTTACCGGTAACGAGATAGACAGAGATATTGTGAATCAGGGATTTATTCATGGAAATATCAGAAATAGTTTATCTCGGGTAATTTCAGTATCGCAAGTAATGGGAATGACGAATTAATAATCAACAGGTTCAACAGAGTACATTCGCATAACGGTAGCAGTTATTCAGGTAGCCCATGTATCTGACCCTGGCTGGTGATTAGATGGAAACATCTAATTATAGCTACACGTTATCGAACCTGTAGGGAAACACGCTTAAGTCAGTTCTAGTTTGTTGTGTATATGGTTGGTGTGGATACCGAGAGAGTATCACCAGAATGGTTTCTGTGTGGTAGATAATATCTTTATCAGAGAGATTGGATTATGCAGACACTAGGTGTCTCGGAGTGATAGAAGTTGCTATCACTAGTCGGATTTATTCCGAGGGTTTATATAAGAAGGAAATATTTATCCGGAGTATTTTGTCTGCGGACACTGGGTGTCCCGGATCATGTAAAAGTGTTTTATATGATAATTAATTAATTCGGTGAATATTCTGTAAAAGGAAATATTCAAATAAGAATTAATTAGACAAAATATTATTTAATTAAATATTAATTTATTTAATTGATAAATAATTATTGGAAAATATTAAATAACTTGGAGCCACCAAGAGGGGCTGCCAAGTGGGCCCATAGGGCCCTCAAGGCAGCCGTAGCCCACATGGGGCTGGTGGGCCAAGGCGCCATGGGGGGAGGCTCCCCCAGCCGAAACCCTAATGGGCCATTGGCCCATGGGGGAGGCGGCGGTGGGCGGCAGCCAAGGCAGACTGCCTAGGTGGGCCCCACCCACTAGGTCGATGTGGCCTGGGTGGGCCCCACCCGACGGCGGTGGCAGGTGAGGCGGTGGGGAGGGAGTTGGAGTCCAACTCCAACTCCTCCTCCCAAACCGAATTGGGCAAGGGAAAGTTTCCCCTTCCCCAAGTTGACTTTGATAAGGAGAAAGCTTTCCCCTTCCCCAAGTCCCTCCACCCCTTGGGCCTCCTATATAAACCCCACCCCCTCCTATTGGGAGGACACGTAAGAAATCCACAAGTTTAGATCTCTTCTAGTTGGATTAGAGGATCTCTCTCTCTCCGATTAGATTAGATTAGATCTAGATCTAATCTCTCTCTCTCTCCCTCCTTCTCATGTGTTGAGATCTCCACCTTCATATACACTAGTAGTGCTTCAAGTGTGGACGGCGAAGCCCTGCTGGACTAGAGCAGATGTATGTGTGCAAACTCAGAGGGGTGATCCGTTGAGAAACGGTTGACCCTCCACTCTGTTGGATCAAGGCGGGACGCGAGGAGTCTATGGTGTTCTCTTGGCTAGGCTAGCCGAGGGAGTTCTTCCACAAGCTTCATCAACGTCGTCATCGTCATCGACATCGGCAACGACTAAGTCAACATCGTCATCGACATCTCTTCCGCTTCAACGGTATCGGTAACGATTTACAGTTAGATCAAATATGCATGTCTGTCACTTGTATCTTCATGGTAGATCTTGGCTGTTGCGTAAGTTGGCGAAATTTTTGTTTTCCATGCACGCAACCCAATACCAACCTCACGCCACAGTCAGAACAGGATGCACGAATGTCAGAGAAGGAGCACAGGCAGTTCTCGGGCGGAGCTTTGCCGGTCCGGCCGCCGCTGCTGCACCCACCTCCGGCCGGGATGGAGCCCTGGAGGTGAGCCACGCCGGTTACGTCCGCCCACATTCGGGCGCGACGGATCCCTCAAGAAAACGGCCGTGACGGTGACCTCCGCCCACCTCCGACGGCTCACTCGGCCCCACCGACGGACCTCTCCACCCTCCTCCGACAGCTACCGCCGCTCCCCTCCGACGGAAAGAGTGATGCAACCCAATCACCTTCGAACGAAAGCAGAATTGCAAATGAATTTGTCGAGTTCAATGCTGAACAAAGTTCACGAACTATAGCACTGGACTCCTAGTTTGCTTCAAAATTTGCTGACACCACAGATTGACGATGGATTCGAGCGGCGACGGTAGCAGCTGGAGGACTGCAGCGGCGGTGGCCGGAGGGACCGGACTGGCGGCCGGCTAGACTAGCGCTGCGGCGGCTGACAGAATCGACTAGCGGCAGGACTTAGACTCGATCGGCAGCCGGCAAAATGGAGCGGCGGTGTCGCGTCGGCCGTCTCATGGCGGCGGAAAAGAAATATGAGCACGACCCGTGGATGGACGGTGCCAGCAGCAGCGGCAGAACTCCGCCCAACGCCCGCGAAGCACCTCCGTTTTCCCTCCCCGTTCTGGTGTTTGCACTCTGCAGATTGAGTCGTTTAGCTGCCATTAAGCGATGCCAGCCGTTGGATTGATTTGGACGGTGGATTTAGGGGTGCAAGTCACGGCGTGACTCACCTTAGGCAAGGCACTGGATCCCAGTCCTATTCATTCAGTTGATGAACACATGGACCCCTTTACTAGAACTTAAAAGAGAGACAGTACCATTAATGACACCATTAGTGCTTGTAACCCCATATTCATGGCTCCTGCAAGAAATCGAGGATTTGATTAATCATCTCAAGTAGTACATCGTTGTCCGTTGTAGAGTACCATTTTTTTCTCGACTATAAGTGGTGAGCAGGACGACGGCGAAGACACCATTGAAGCAGGACGAGTACCACCACTGGACAGTTCAGGCCATGACCGGAGCGACGGTCTCCTCTGCCTGAAGATGTGCGTAGCATTTTAGCCGCCTCCCACCTCGAACCATGACTGAATTGAGACCTCAAAAGAACAAATCAAGGTTCAGTTGACAGATTTGTGTAGCAGGGAACCTCCCAACACCATTGCTCCAATCCCATGGCCAGAATTAAAGGCGGAAGGAAGGGCTATGAAACAAGGGAAGGACATCCATGTCCAGCGCTGCCGCATCGCGCCCCCGTCGGCGGCGCGGAGCGCGGCTAGGCCTGGCGGCTTCCCGCAGCTCCTGCATCACTTGCTCCTTCGGGACCCTCGCGTCGTACCACTGCCTCGCTGTGGGAGGGAGGGGGATGGACCTTGTTGGCATCCCTGTCAAGCGCCGCTGCAGAGCGTCCCCATCGGCCGCGCGTCGCGCAATGAGGGCCCTGGCAGCCTCCCATAGCTCCTGCACCACCTACCCCTTGGCCCGCGCATCTTCGTCGCCGCCGGCGATTGCCTCGCAGCGGGACATGGAGAGACGGTGGAGCCGGGTAGCGCGTGGATTGAACGGCAGAAACCAGTCAAAGATTAGCCTAGAAGCCCACGAGAACTCGCGGAGCGAACCGCCACGCTACAGTGGATAACCAGAAGACATCAAATTTATCTGTCGCTGACTTGTGGGCCCATGTCGTGTAGCAGGAATTTCAGGGCACTGATTTGTGGGCCCAAAACATGGATCAACCACAAGCCAGCAATTCTAGTGGGATTGTATGTTGTAGTGATGGAGTATTTCTAAAAGCCTACATAGAACTTTAACTTTCATATGCACTTTTTTATAGGCACTTTGTTAAACCATTGTTTCTTATGACACCTTACCTAACTAGAGTTTAAAGCAATAAACACTTAATTTACAGAAAAATGCAAGATTTTATACAGACAGAGGAGTACATGAGATAAGACAACCAGCGAAGCTGGGCAAACGAATGAGCTGAACAGAGGAGCCATTTACTGCCGGTCGCTGTTTAGTGGGTTTAAACGGGAAGCCGATAAACTTGTTGTAAGCAGTTGGCCCCATGCATCGACTATTCCATAATGTTCGTGTAAATACACCTTTTTTTGCGAAACACAGTACAAACGCAGACGCTCACATACACATGCACACACTCACCCCTATGAACGTACGCACGCACACCCTACCCCTATGAACACCTCCGAGAGAGACTGAGCCGGCAGGTCGAGTCTTGAGAAAGTCACCACAGACGCCTCGCTGTCGACGGAAACGTCGCCTCACACTGAAGAATATTCCGCCTAAATGAGAAACATCAGTGTCATTTGAACTCTGTTGAGCTGGGGGTGTTGTAAAACCTCAAGATCATCTAGCTCAAGATTTGAGCCACAACCGAGATAGAATTAATTAAAACTTATCTTGATGCTGGATATGGAGTCTAGGGCTTCGAGAGATGAAGCCCTTGCTCTTCTTCACCTTTACTGTAGCTACTAGAGATTGTTGACCTAGGTTTAGCCTAGATCAAAATATCCAACATTCTCCCCCTTGATCGTAAGGCTAAACTTTATAAGCCCACTTATCAATGAAATGGCATACGAGATAAAAAGATTACTGCGGTCAGTTGTTTAGAACCACAGAAACTCAATTACTACAATATACCACCTCATATCAAAATGGAACTTCTTTAACTTATGAGCTCCATAAACTTAACTTAAGTGAAAAATTTATGAGCTCATCTCTTTATTGAAACTTATACAGAGGCAATAAATTACAACGGTCAATTAAGTACCGCCGAACTTATTGGCTACAGTACATCATTCCATCGAAGAAATGAACCCTCTTTAGATTTGTGGGGAGATGGTGTTGCAATGGTCCCAAGAGTGCAATTTGTTCTCTTATGAACATGTATACTCATAATTATGCGCGCACTTGAAACAAGAACAATATGTTTTCGGAGTCATAATTAGTCCCTTAATAATAGGCTGCCACATAAACTTAATGCCAGCAACGTTAGAAGGCAAGCCTCTTAAATATAGTGCTTAGAACTTAATATCTTATGTAATGCTTACATACAAGCACCCAAAATTTGCTTTATATGTGTTCAACCCTTATGTCGTTGATCTAATACTTATTTGTTGAACACCAAAACTTAATTCATCAAGGCCTTGAACATAATTGACTCTGTATTCAAACTTTCACAAGGTCTGGCAGAAACCTCTTGACATGCTACTCAAATTGACTGCACTCTTATATAATGTGTCCCGGGATGGATAAATTCCTTAAGAAAAAAAAACCTTATTTTTGAATTGATATGGATCATGGACAAAAATCCATATATTAAATCATATGAACGAAACATGCCACAATTTAATTTGCATCTTATCGATGCCTTTAATAATTTGGGTGAAGCCATTCCACAATATGGCTCCCCCTGCAAGAGTGAAACTTTTGTGGATAGAACTTAAAAGGATTTTCACTCCTTGCAGAATACTTTAAAGATCCACAGCTTGGTGGTCATTATTGTTTCTTGAATGTGAGCATGTAATCCCTTAATGTGATATATTATCACACAATTACTTTAGTGCTTGTGCCAACTAGGCAAAGCTTTTCTTAAGTATTTTCTGGGAGGTCCAAACCCAGACTTATGTCTGCCAAGATATCCCGGACACAAAATCTTTAGGGCACATAATAACTTAAGCATTAGTGACAACATAAGGAAAAACTTAATGCCCTTGAGGGAGTAAACATAAACTTTAGAAATTAACTTAATACTCCCCTTTAATGGACCAATCTTAGTGAGTCTTAATAACTTTAAAGTACATCACCAAGATGAACTTATCAACCCCGAGAGAAAACTTCGGGTCTTATGCAATATCCCTATTGCTCATAAACATAAGATTGATTCATCAGAAAATTATTATTGAACTTTGTACCATTATAAGATGCTTATTGTCTCAAGGACAATTGATCATCATCATTAATTTTTTATTTCAGAAAGGATGGTTTCCATCTCCAAAATTTTAGATTCGATGATCATGTGCCACTTTTCTCACAAACTCCCAGTCATATCATTATATCAACAAGTCTTTCGTCAAGACCTGTTGCTTAAACTTTAGAGAGACCAATTGAGAAAAAAAAGGTCCATAATTTTGTCAAGGTGACCCATGATAATCTGGGATTTAGTAGATGGCTCTACTCACGGTATCCATGATGGAGTTCTTAATTGCCATGCAATATTTGACTGCTCTCTCTTAAATTTCAACATCATATTTCATTTCAGAGTATCATAATTTTATTATCCTCCTTAAGTGATTTAGGAGAACTATTGTAGAGAGCAGAACCAAAAACTTGTATCTTACTTAAGAAACATGGCACAACCATTTAGCATTGAAAGGCAATCTAATAATTCTTAGTCATAATGATGCCCTTAGGAGATGGAGTCTTTAATAAATCCAACTTAAGATCAAACTTAAATACCTTATTGGTAGAATCTAAACATACCTGATAAAATACTTCTTCCTAAGTTGAAATTCTTGGAGAAGTTCAATGCTCCCCCTCGAAATGTGGACTGAGCCATAGCTTAATATTTCGACGAACTTCCATAATAAATATTCCACCTTTAGTAGAGAAGTCAATAAAATTTGTAGCACGAATCACATTATTGGAATGGAGGATGAAGAACTTAATTTATGCTAATGGATATCTTCCAGTAGCTTTAAACATTAGCCTCCAGTCCTTCTTTAAAACTTCTCTTAAAACTTCCTTATTTATGAGGCCATAATAATATTATGCATATAGCATCTTTATCCAAAGTGTTTACACTTTCTTATGGATATAAAATCCTTTGAGCTTAATCACAGTCCACTTTTGTGCTTTATTGTAGATGACATAATAAAGTGAACTCAAAAGCTCGATAATTAAATCATGAGAATTTTCATGATCAACATGATCTTATAGAATTTTGAGAAGCTTCTTCAAACTGCTTCTCCATTAATGCCAGATAAACTGTATTGTGAATGGACTAGGAAATTATTTTCCTAGATCCTTACTGACACACTCCCCCAGATTCTTACTGGGTCTTGCTCCCAATAAACATTAATAGACAAGAAATCCATTGGATTCTCGTCAATACTTTAGTCACCAAAATTTCTTTAATGAGAGCTCATTATTTTTGTATATACTTCATTACTTATGACCTCATGAAACAATAATATGTACATAAGCTTAACTCATTTCTCATAAGAAGCATTAAATCGGCCGAAAACATTATGGCTGAATTGAAAAAGATTAGCAATAGGGATAAAATTCATGTTCACAAATATTTTATAGTGATCATGTAGAACATAATTCCTCATGTAAACATTAATCTTTAGGGAATGACACATGTATCCAATCAACTTTGGTCAGAATGAATTCATGTGCCACAACCTATCCCAAAATAATCATTAAATCTCCAACCAAAATTTCCATCTTAATTGGAGATGACTTAATTAGGGATGACTTAATGATCATAAATGTTGAAAACTTCATCAGTTGATTGATCTGGGAATAAATCAGAGGCACTTAATAGCAGAAGGTATTTAAGACAATTGATGTCTTTTATTTTAATTCCCTGAAGGTATTTAAATATTTGTGGCCTATCTCATTATATCCATAAGTCTTGTGCATGCAATCTTTCCCAGATCATAAACTTCTT
The DNA here is from genome assembly GCA_947311845.1 of Poa pratensis. Classification (NCBI taxonomy): domain Eukaryota; kingdom Viridiplantae; phylum Streptophyta; class Magnoliopsida; order Poales; family Poaceae; genus Poa; species Poa pratensis. The sequence continues at coordinate 23,103,011 of CAMZMU010000092.1, read as the reverse complement.
TTGTTGATCTGATCCAAATCAGCTTTGGCCAGAAATAGACCAGAACAACAAAAATTTGTGAGCAAATATTCGATAATCAGCTTTGGCCAGAATAACAAATACATGTCACACTTTATTGCCTCTTAAACTTCTTTTACTAATCTAGCCCATATCAGCTTTGGACAGAAATGGACAAGACCAGCAAAATATTGTGATTAGATACTTATCAATTAGCTTTGGCCAGAATGACAAGTATCAGCCACACTTGACTAAAATCATGTCTCTATGCACTTCTTTTATTGAACTAGTCCGTGGACCAGAACAATAAAATTCTGTAGTCATGTGTTCATCAATCAGCTTTGGCCAGAATGACAAACACAAACCACACTTTATTTAAAATAGAGACACATCATCTAAACAACTTTATTGAACATGCATGGCTTAAGGACAAAAACCTTATTGATGGGCACGTAAACATGGCAATCCATGGTTTAATGAAGTATAACCATGAAAAGTCAACTTTAGGGATATTTATGCCCAAAACTTAAGTATATGTGAGATCAAAAGACTTAACTTAAATCCTCCACTTAATTTTCTCACATCATCATAATCCCTTTTTTGGGCATCATATTTTCAGTACCTTCTGTCAGTACTATTAGGAGGATCATGAAGGAGAACATAATCAATATTTAAGGAAACTTTGAGTGATCATAAACTTTCTCCTTCCATGAAACATAACTGCTATCATTTAATTTTTTTGAAGCTTATTGCTATCATTTAATTGCCTTATGCCATTGATTATTCCGGCAATAAGAGAGACATTAGGTGCTGCAAAATGAATTGGATCCTTTAACAAGCGTAACATTATGAACTTTATTTACTGATCGAACCCAAAACAGCTTTAGCCAGAGATGGGTAAGAATCAATAATATTTTGTGGTCATAATAACCATACTTAATTAAATCCTCACATAATATACTTCTTTCATTAATCTGATTCGCATCAGCTTTGGCCAGAAGCGAACCAGACCAACAAAATATGTCATGGTTAAAATGCCCGCCAATCAGATTTGGCCAGAATGACGGACATAAGCCATACTTAATTGGAGGATTTCTAAATTTAATGTTGCAGCAGAAACATTATGACATCACGATAGCAATAATTATCATGATAATTCTAATACCATAAAGTAATTTACTAAGCATAATAAAATTCATTAAAAGTGTCTTAATAAGGCATATAATTGCATGATGATATAACAAAATACCAAAGAATAACTTGGCACTAAAAAACATAATATTTCAAACATAAACATTATCCTTAAAGCCTTTTCAATTTAGCCCTCAAACTTAATTATTGCTTTAAAAATTAATCATTATCAGGAAACTATTTATTATTTCCCTGAAATATTTCTGCCATAACAGAAAATTTAAGCCCAAAAAACATTAAAAAAAATCGCGCTAACATATTTCGCTGAACTGGGCCGAAAGCTAGCCCAGCCCAGCTCCAACTCCCCCTGACCCCCCACCTGGGCCATATGCCCATTACACAACGCCAGGAGCGCTGCAAGCCGTTGGATGTGGATCCGATGGCCGGGAGCGCGCGTGTCTGGATAAGACCAGCACGACGCCGCCGCCCCCATGAACCCTAATATCCTTTCCCTTCCTCTTTCTCTGTTCTCGAACACGAAGAGAGAGAGAGTAGCGGCGACGAGCACCGCACGACCAAGGAGGAAGAAGACTTCGGCGTCAACCAGGCCCTCTCGCCGGAGCTGCGTGCGGCTTTGTCCTGCGTGCACCTCCGTCGAGCGGCTCTGGACAGCGCCCTTTGCGAGCCAAATGTGCGCATGCTGGCATCCCCGTGACAGCGACGCTTGCTTCGCCAGGATCTGACGCAGCAGCTGGTCTCCAATGACGACAAGCGCGCGAGGAGAGCTGCAGCTACTGGCCGGTGCAGTGGACGGCGAGGCCGCTCGGGTTTGAGCCCGAGTACACCCACATACATGAGGTGGTGGCTCCGACACCGCCGTAGCCAGCGGCGATGACGAAACCCATAAGGTAATCATCCACTTGCATTAATTCATTAGCATTAGGGTTAGGGTTCCTCCAAATTTGGGGATTTCTTCATAACTAGGGTTTCGGTAATTTGGGAATTTTTCTTCAAAACATTCAATCCCCATTTTAATTGTTCTTTACCGGAACCTCAGAGTTAAAACAGAAGGGAATCATGTAATTGCTTGAGTTAGGGTCTCGGATTTGGGAAAAGCATCAAGATTCATGCATAATTTGCTTCTTTCCCCCTCAATTCATTACATAAACCGAAACCACAAGTTTAATTACAGGGGAAAATCATGAAATTTTAGTTCTAGGGTTTCAAAATTTGGGGATTTTGCTTAAAAGCTTGCTGAAAAACATCAATCCCCTTTTAACTTCATCAATTGAAAACCCCAGAACCTTAAATTAATCTGTCAGGACTTGTTCCTTACAGATTTAGGGCTAGAAACTTTAGTATTAAGGGCTAAAAACATTAGATCAAGCTAAAACAGGAAGAACAACTTGATACTTATCATAAACTTGATAGATCAGGCATGAACTTGAGCATAGGAGGGCTCAAACTTGAACCTAGGAGCTCTGATACCATTGTTGTAAAACCTCAAGATCATCTAGCTCAATATTTGAGCCACAACCGAGATAGAATCAATTAAAACTTATCTTGATGCCGGATATGGAGTCTAGGGCTTCGAGAGATGAAGCCCTTGCTCTTCTTCACCTTCACTGTAGCTGCTAGAGATTGTTGACCTAGGTTTAGCCTTGACAAGGGTATACACCTCGGGTACCCTACCGTGAGGGTACCTGGTGCACATGACGACTAAAGCCCAATAGCGAAGAGCTTACTCGAAGCCCAAGACAAGAGGCCCAAGAAGATGGAGTACCCTCCAAGATTAGACATAGGCATAGTCGGTTTAGAATTTCCTTACGTGTAAACTAGGTTGGTTATGAACTACCGAGACCCAGCCTATTTAAAGGCTGGGAGGGGTGCCGATCTAGAGGAGGCCACACTTGAACCACCAAAGCTCTAGCGAGATCGATATCTCGCCGGAGCCTCCTTGTAACCGCATAATCCCACATGATCAATAATAGACAAGCAGGAAGTAGGGTCTTTACCTCCACCCGAGGGGCCTGAACCTGGGTAAATCTTTGCCTCCGCTTGTCAGCCGACGAAACTACCAGTACTACCACGTTCTCTCCCCATAATCTCAACCCTAGGTCCTTAACCATGGGATTTGATGAGTGTACCCCTCGTCAATTGGCGCCGTCTGTGGGAAAGAATAGTGTTGGACTCACGGTTTCTTCGGTTCCATCGGAAAACGGCGACTCGCCGATTGGATCTACAAACGGCAACTCGCCGGCTGCATCAACGAACCAGAACTCGCCTACTCCGGCGGCACATGGCAACTCGCCAAATGACTTGACAAACGGCAGCACGCCAGCTTCACCTGCAAAAAGCACATCAGATCCTCTGATGGATTTCGAGCCACACTCGCCAGAATTCCAGGAGACCTTCTCTGATCTCGAGTCAGGTTTGGGTTTGACCGTTGGTTCGTTCAATTTTTTTGTAAATAAGCTTGGTGTGCAGGACTTGACAGATCCACGCCAACTCGCGAATTCCGCACCCGAGGCTCCATCGGTTGCGGTTCCTTCTACTGCGGATCTATCAACTACGTCCATACCATCATCGATCCTCCGATCTTGCTCGTCTGCAACAACCATGTCGACTCGAGAGATCAACAAGCTCATTGAGGAACTCCAAGGTGAGGAGGCCAAATCAGAATACCGCACAAACGATCCCGAGCTCGATCTCCTACTCGAGGATAGTTTCGACTACGGAATCTCCCTCAGCGACTTCGACGAGCCTGAAGCTCATATCGACAACCACGTCGACTCCGAGATCTGCACCAACAACAACCTCGACTTTGAGAAGCATAACAACTTCACCGACGCCGAGATGAGCATAGGCGATGAAGGCGTCGACAGCAAGATCCGTCCAGACAGACCACTCGATGGGCATATCGACTACGACATGAGTCTTGATGACGACGTCGAGTCCATGACGGGACTCAAAAACACATACACATACCCTCGGGTGATACCCCAGCAGGCCTACGTTGCCTTCGCCGCATAATCATCTGATATTGCAGCTAGTCGCAGGCCTACAGAATTCCCGTGCACAGTTACTATGCCGGATGGAGTCACAACTCTCACAATTACTGCTGAGATGGCAGCAAAAGCCGATAAAGTCATCAAGGAGTGCACAATGATGCCAGTGGACGCAACACGAGAGGAGATGTTGACCTTCCAGTACTTCAACTGGCAGGAATCACTTCGACTGCAGCAGGTCAGAGCAACACTCGAAGAACGCAAAAAGCAAGCCAGCTTGTCGAGTGTACGGAGAAGACAGCTCTCCCTGAGCTCCACCGGACGAGTAGACACAAGACCCAGATCAAGGCTGTCACACCTTGCGCCAGATGAGAGGGCAGCACTCACCCGCAACCTAGGCAACTCTTTTATGACATACGACGAGGAGGGAGTGCCAGTGCCCATAACAGCCGCGGGTGCTCTCTTTACCGCTGCAGCATACCTAGAGGCAATCAAACCTCCAGCTGATGACCCCAATGCAAAACTACGTCGCCAACAGATCAAATCACTCACCTTAGCTGCGAAGGCCATACACCAAATCCCGAGAACTCCAGGAGGGAGTCGAGATTGTGCCATAGTAGACACGCGTCGTGAAGAGCATAATCGCAGTGGTCGCCAGCACCACTCGAAGGAAAGAAGCAGCTCACGTCGGCGCAGGTCCAGGAGCAGATCTTACAGTAGCGACTCATACTCTGATCGAGAGCCTGAGCCACACGGAGCTCTGTGTTTCACTTGACGCGTCCGCGAGACACGGATGCCCAAAGGGTTCAAACTCACATCAGAATAACCCAAATACACGGGTCGACAAGAACCTTCAGGTGGCTGGAAGATTACAGGCTGGCTGTCGCGTGCCAGCGAGGCACAAATATCACAGCCATGCAATACATACGACTCATGCTCGAAGGCACAGCCCGCGACTGGCTCAAGGCTCTACCTCCATCAACATACGACTCGTGGGATCACTTCCGCACGGACTTCATCAAAAACTTCGAGCCTCTATGCGAGCGCCCAAAAATGTTCGAAGAGTTGCGAGCTTGCGTTCAGCGATCAGACGAAACGTTGAGGTCATACATCCGACGATGGACTGAGATACGCAACTCAGTTGGAGTAATTTCAGAAGATATGGCCATGGATGCTTTCATCATGGGCCTCGCCAGGCGAGACTTCAAAGAAGCACTTGGTCGCCAAAAGCCAACCTCTGTGGCTAACCTCTTGAAGATTGCGACTGAATGGGCAGACGGAGAAGACATGGCGCGCACCACACGTGGGTCCTCACCCCGCGATAATCACAAAAGCGGCAGTCGAAGCCGCAGAGACTCATACAGAGATGATCGGAGGCGCAAACGTTCAAAACGTCACTACGACGACGACATACCCGAATTTATGGCGGCTAGGTTCTCCACACCCCGCAATGACCAAGATAGAAGCGACCGACGGTCAGAAGATCGACGGGACAGTCGAGATGATCGCCGGGACAGTCGAGACCGCGGCCAACTCAGCGACAGTTACAAGAGGTAAGACTGGCGCAAATCGCGAAAGACTGGCGCAAATCGCGCTCTGGCGCACAAACCGAGCGATCATTCGAAGAAAAGATGGATGCTGATTGCAGATTTCACCTGTACAAGGGGGAAGACGGAAAACTGCGCTCCAATCACTCGATGAGGAACTGCAGAGAATTCGACCAACTAGCGTCTGAATACGTACAACTCAGAAAGGCAACAGCCACACACGTGCCCGTACCTGCACCTGTGCCTCAGCCAAACAACGTGCCCGTCCTAATGGCACCACCTCCACCACCACAGCCAGCCGCAGGCGGAAATCTCGCGGGTGCCATACAACCCGTACCTCGGGTGGAGGAACCTCAGTACCCTCCGCCCCAAGGACAGATGTACATGATACAGAAAGGTCGCCCTTCCAACAGGGAGCAAAAACTTCGCACTCGACAAGTAAACATGGCGGTCATGTCACCTCCTGCTGTAACTGAATTCTTGAAGGGCTCTGAAACCGCAATAAGCTTCAGCAGAGAGGACCACCCTCCATCGGTCGTTCGTCCAGGGCACTCTGCTTTGGTACTCGACGCACAAATTGGAGGCTACGCCATGTCCAAGGTCTTCATGGATGGTGGCAGCGGCATAAACATCATCTTCGCAGATACGCTCCACAAAATGAACAGGTCAGTCGAAAACCTGCCAAAATCATCAAATACCTTTCACGGTATCGTCCCAGGCAAAGCAATAAGCCCAGAAGGAACCATACAACTCGACGTAACGTTCGGGGACAAGAACCACTTCAGGACCGAGTCGATTGAGTTCGAAGTTGTCGACTGGAAGTCACAATATCATGCCATACTTGGACGCCCGACGTTCGCTCGATTCATGGCGATCCCACACTACGCATACCTCCAGCTGAAGATTCCTGGACCAAAAGGAGTAATCACAGTGAAAGGAAACTTTCAAAAGTCTGACTCTTGCGACCGAGAGTTCAGCAAAATCTCTGAGATGTTCGGCATGGAAGCAACACTCGCCGATCTGGCGGTCTCCAACGATCGAACACTTATGCCAGAGCACAAGAAGGTGGCAGTCGACAGAGCATTCAACGCCACCAATGACACAAGGTCGCATCAGGTGCACCCGACTGACCCGACCAAGACAGTCAATGTCTCTTCGAGTCTACCTATAGCATAGGAAAGCGCGCTCGTCGAATTCCTCTTTGAGAACTGGGATATATTTGCGTGGTGTCCAGCCGACATGCCAGGTATTCCCAGGGAATTCGCCGAGCACTCTCTCCAATTATTTCCAGAAGCTAAACCAGTCAAGCAAACAATGCGTTATTATAAGAGTTATAATTGTTGTTACCATACCCATTATTACCATAGTTCCTAATGAAGTTGACATCAATATTTTCAGAATTGTTACCAACTAGTTCTTGCAAAGGAACATTTTCAACACTAGGTTTATTCAGCAAAGCAAGAATAGTATCCATCTTAGATGACAAATCATTAGTTTCTTCAATAGAGTTCACTTTCTTAGAAGGATTAGGTGCCCTATCAGTATGCCATTGACAATAGTTTTGTAAAATGCTTTCCAATATATTTTTAGCTTCTACTATAGTCTTACTCATAAAAGCACCTCCAGCAGCAGAATCAAGTATGTTTCTAGACATGTAGTTTAAACCATTGTAGAAAGAGTGTAATATGGTCCATTCATTAAATCCATGTGAGGGACAAGTTCTAAGCATAAGTTTTATCCTATCCCAAGCCATAGCAACATGTTCATTTTCATTTTGCCTAAAAGAAAGGATGTTGTTTCTATTTTGCAAAATTTTAACAGGGGGATAATATTTCTTAATGAAAGCTTCTTTTAGATCATCCCAAGAATTAATACTACCAGATGGCAAGGAATGCAACCACTCTTTAGCTTTTCCTCTAAGTGAAAAAGGAAATAACTTCAGTTTTAGGATATCACTTTCCACATTTTTAAACTTTTGCATGTCACATATTTCAACAAAGTCATGAAGATGCATAAAGGCATCCTCCATATCACTACCACCAAATTGTTCCCTAGTTATCAAGTTCAACAAACTAGGACTTACTTCATAACTCTCAGCATTTATCTTAGGTGTGGCAATAGCTCTCGTGATAAATTGATCATTAGGAGTGTTTGTGTAGTCACACAGCTTAGTTCTTTCTCCCATTTTAGCAAGTTTTTTTGTATTTTTAATTTTTTATGCAAAACTGAAATAAATATGATATGATATGCAATGACACTAACAAAACAAATAAATTGCTTTGTAAGTAAAGATGGATAAGATGGTGCTCACGTAGGTGCAACCTCCCCAAGCTTAGGTGTTAGCACAAGTTGGTGACGTTGACTTTGTTGTGAGATGAATGCGATGATGCACACCCTTGGATAAATCTCTCAGCTTTGATTCCGCGGCAACGGCGCCAGAAAATGTCTTGATGGTCCCGAAGAGCAAGGCCTTGATACCTGCAAAAGTAAACGGGATTAGGCTGAGACTCCAAGTGCAGAGTGTATAGTAAGTGGAATACTGTTTCCCCACGAGGGGTGACTCGAGGGTTTAATATCGAACTCTCGGGGAATCTGAAGTGGTAGATTTATCTTCTTATCCTTCTTTTGGTTACCTACAAAACAAGGTTAGATGTTTTTGTCCTCAACCTCACCTGTGGTTGTCAAGCACAAGGTGTAAGAATGATATCAGGATAGTTATGCAATGCAAACAAGAAATAAATATGCAATGATGGTGGATGCAATGATAAATGATATTTTTGGGTTTTTGAATGATGTATGCAAGATGAAAAGTATTTTTATATTTTCGGATTTAATGATGGCTGAAAATAGAAAAGTGGTATATGGTGTTGGAAAGGTGTTTCTTATGATTAAAAATGGACTGGGGTTCATGGTTTCACAAATGCACTCTCTCTTTATAAGGTGGTAGACAATGGAACACACAGTTAACATATGAGATTGCAACATAGGGTTTGATAACAAGTTACTTAGATATATGGGCATCACGTCCTAACATAGAGATCTTTTGGTTATTAACCTCTCTTATACTCCACCAAGATGCGAACTAAATCATAACACCTCAGTAATTAAGACAACTCAGAGTATAGCATTAAGTATCATGACATGAAGTGAAAATAAGAACATGCTAGATCTAGTCATGGAGTAGTGGCAATGGTCACACCCACATCCCCAGTAGCATGGTATTTTAGTTTATCCCTAGTGAGGCAACAAAGTAAGGTAAAGATACCAAAGTGGATCGCAGAACTTTCTCTCACATTCACTGCACTAGCCACCCCCCGTTACTCCAACTAATGCACACGTTCCCCCACACACGCTCTCATAAACATGCTTGATCAAAAAAGTAGACAAGAACGGGGTACATAATATGCATCTATACTCATAACTGAAACAAACATTGCAATCTCAAACATATATTAACTCATAAAGATCCACCACAAAGGTATTACAACGGTGACCGTAATCATGTTCAGCAGCTCATACGGTGCTAATTAGTGAAGCTCAAGAGAGGAGAGATACATAAGTTACTTCCACAAACCCATAGTCCAGAGGTGGACTACTCCCTCTTCATCATGGAGACGGTGGAGAAGTCGATGGAGAAGATGGAGACCACGCCGGCAGCGCCCCGCCGGAGTTTTCCCCCTCCAATCTGCAGCTCCTGATCTCCGTTTCGGTGTTTCTGTGTTTGTGCAGCGCTCCTTCCAGAGAACGTCGGGGGACCTTTTATATAGGCGTTTTTAGGTCAAGACGATGTCGGTGGAGAAAAGATCGAAGGCAACGGAGCCACGAGGGCCAAACGAGTGGGCCCCACGCGGCCACAGTACCTGGCCGCGTGGGCCACCCCCGTTTGGTCCTCGGACCTCCGTTTGTTCGCTTCCTTCGCCCACAGGTCTTCTTCCTTCCAAATATTGACGCCCGTAAATTTCCAGGTGATTTCGTTAACATTTGGGTCCCTGAAACATTAAAATAAGAAAACGGGGTTTTCTGCCTGTGCAGGGTTAATTCCATAAAAATAGGAAATAAATGAATATTCCCAAAAATCATTATAAAACATTGATATAACCCTTATATGATGCAAATATGATTGGAATATAAGCAATTAAAGTGCAAAGTTCATGTATGCATTTTACATGCATCAACATCCCCAAGCTTAATCCATGCTCATCCTCGAGTATGAAGATGATAAAACTAACATGGACTTTGCAATTTAATACTTAACAATGAATATCAAAGATGATTACAATTGCTACATATAGTCAAATGATTCATTCTTCAAAGGAGTAGCAATATGCAAATAGTTTACGAAGTGATATCAAGTATTCAAGACAAGGATGTTCATTGATAGTTCACAAAGTGTAACATAGTGGCAAGTAATATGGACCACATAGTCGCAGCGGTGGGTGGCTGCTCTGGTGGCAAACTCCGAGCAGTCGACGCCGCACTGCTCTTCTCCATCTGAGGTGGCGGTGGCAAATCCTCATCCGAGGACACGCTGTTTCACACATGCAAAGTTAACAACTTGGCAACATTCATAAACCGTCAAAAAAGCAAAGAAAAATAATACTTACTCTTCAGTAAGGTCGACCATTCGACCAGGTGCAAGCACACCAATGCTCGGGCGTGATCTCTTCAGTGGTCGTGGGGGAAGCGAGCGAATCGGAGGAACCTCGAGTGGCGCCGTCATCGACTCCGTCTCGTTCCCCTCCTTTTCCTCTGAGTCAGCAGTGTCTTCTTCCTCGCGCGACCGCTTCTGCTTGGCCTGCACCTCAGCATCGCCCTCATCGGCTTCTGGCATGTGTGCGGTGGCGAGTGAGGTTACCTCATCATCAGAGTCCGCCTCGAGTGGCTCATTGTCCGGCACTAGGCCGCTCTCTGGCAAGGGTGGCATCGACTCATACATTCTGTGTCCCTGCACACATGAACATCAAAGGAATCAATATCACACATGCATAACATACCAACTTACATATAGTATTGATTGTTACCTCTAGTAGAGGGTTGCTGGTTTCATAAGGAGGCACAGGCGAGTTCATCTCGCAGGGATCTTCATCAGTCAATTTGGTAAGGCTTCTTACCAACTTCTCTGCTTCCGCATCAGAAAGCTCCACTGCACGTGAGCGGTTGGATCAGAAACCCCACTGTATGCCCACATAGCATGTGCTTGGGCTCGGAGGGGTTGCACTCGCCTCTTGGCAATAATGGCTAGCAAATGGATGCCCGTAACCTCCTGACCAACAGTGGTCTGAAGCTTTAGCACCTTCTCCATCAGAATGTCAGCCTCTTCGGCTTCGACTCCGGTCGGCTGGGCGATCCAGGATGGCCTCTTCTTCACCAGGGCGTCTGCGTCAAAGGGAGGCAACCCGAATGCTTGGGTGCCTATGGTCACATCCTTGATGTAGAACCACTTCTGGCGCCATCCTTGCACAGACTCCAGGAAGTTGATCTTGAAGTACTCGACGTCAGGTCGAGTCTGTACTCCAAAACCACCAGGTCTCTTGACGCTGTGCTGGCGCTTGACGTTGAAGATACGACGAAACAGCCCGAAGTGGGGCGCAACGCCCAAGAAGCACTCGCAAAGAACGAAGAAACACGTAATGTGCAAAAGCCCATTGGGCGTAAAATCGTGCAATTGCACTCCATAAACGTGCATCAGTGCACGAAGAAAGTTATGAACAGGGAAGGAAAATCCCCTGTTCACAAAATCCACAAAACATACCCGCTCATTGGGGCCTGGGCGCGGGATTACCTCGGTGCCGGGATGCGAACCTGCGAGGTCTCCTCAGGGATCAGCCCGTCGTTCCGTAGGCCGGTGAGCATCCTCTTGCTACAGGAGGACTTGGTCCATGCGCCCTTGTCCCTCTTCAGACCGCTAGCAGCGGCTCCAGCAGCGCTGTCTGACGACGCGTTCGCGGCACTCCTACCCCTCCGGGTGGCAGGCTTCGTTATCGCAAAGGTGGGTGGCAAAAGCTTGCTGTGGGCTATGGCGATGGGATAGGAGGAAGAAGAAGCAGCGACGGAGGGCAAAGTAGCAAATGGCAAGTAAAAATACTATTTACTCCGCCGCACCCTTTTAATCTCAACGCAAAAGAATCCGCACCGTTGATGCGAGATCGTGGGCAAAGTAGCAAATCCAGCCGTACACGTGGCAGCCGTGGAGGGCAACCGTCGCAGGCCACTCCGCCCACTACGCATGGGAATTTGGAACTGTCATCATAGCCCCGGAGAAATCGTGCCTGTACGGTCAAATCCAGTCCAAACGGCTGCACCATGGGCCCACAGACGTGTCACGTCTCATCTATCACAGCATAACGCACGCCACCGCGTGTCAGGGAGCGCAGTCGCCAAAAAACGTCATCCCTGACGTCATTGCACGCCCTATTTAGAAAAAGCATTCGAGTCCGCCCGACGCAGATTGATCAATCGACTACCTTGCTTGGTTCGGGTGTGAAAGAGCGATATTAAAGCAAATTTGGTCACTCGACCGTTTCTTCGACTAAGGCGTATTACTCCCATCGGGAGCGTATCAAAAAAATTCTTTGACTAAAGCATATATGGAATAAAAAGATTTGAGATTATCCTCCATTGCAAAGCAATAAAGCACAATCTCGAGGGCTACTCCCATCGGGAGCGCTGTCGCGCACCCGATAGAATAACGACAAAGTGTCAGTCGACAAAAGGCTCGACTCAGTTCATCTACAAAATCATACTCGAAACATTCCTGAGTTGCGTCCGCCGCAGATACCTCGGATGCTGCACGCATAGTGCAAAGGTAAGACCCGCCGAACTTTCGAGCTGGGCTAAGGACCGTTCCAGCAACGTCAATCCTTATACTTTTCATGTCAGCAGACATGATGAAAATCCTGACGGACGCGTTGGGTAAAATACAAATCTATACTGCAGATCGACTCAGTAAGACCTCCGCGGCCTAGTCGAATCTGATCAGTTTGTTCCAGATTCGAATCCGGGGACTCGAGTTTGATTGAAAGCTAGTAAGGTTTTACCCGAATGTGTAGTTAACCAGTCCCGATCCGTCGAGTGTACTGGGCCTGCTAAGCTATTATCCCTTGATCATCATAAGCAAAAAACCACAGTCGATGAGATACTCGACATAGCCAACATGTGCTATTCATACATGAATTCCAATTATAAAAATACAAAATACAAAGCATATGACGTGCACTTACGAATGAGTCCATGCCCGATTCTTCGAGTCAGACAAGTACTCGGGGGCTACTGACAAGGGTATACACCTCGGGTACCCTACCGTGAGGGTACCTGGTGCACGTGACGACTAAAGCCCAATAGCGAAGAGCTTACTCGAAGCCCAAGACAAGAGGCCCAAGAAGATGGAGTACCCTCCAAGATTAGACATAGGCATAGTCGGTTTAGACTTTCCTTACGTGTAAACTAGGTCGGTTATGAACTACCGAGACCCAGCCTATTTAAAGGCTGGGAGGGGTGCCGATCTAGAGGAGGCCACACTCGAACCACCAAAGCTCTAGCGAGATCGATATCTCGCCGGAGCCTCCTTGTAACCGCATAATCCCACATGATCAATAAGAGACAAGCAGGAAGTAGGGTCTTTACCTCCACCCAAGGGGCCTGAATCTGGGTAAATCTTTGTCTCCGCTTGTCAGCCGACGAAACTACCAGTACTACCACGTTCTCTCCCCATAATCTCAACCCTAGGTCCTTAACCATGGGATTTGACGAGGGTACCCCTCGTCAAGCCTAGATCGAAATATCCAACAGGGGTACAACCATCCTCCTAACCATCTTACCACCACAGGAGTTCTCAGTGCACCCTGGTTTTTATTCTTCATTGTTGATGACTAATCGCATCGTGACTTGCCGAACGTGACCGGTCCATGCGACAGATAACCGAAGCCTAACGCCGCGAGGCAGCGTATGCCGGGTGGGCCCCAGGGTCAGATTCAGCTGGTCATCTACTCAGCCGAGTCGCACATATGGCAGGGGCACTATGCCATGTGGGGCGTGGCAGGCTCATAATGGACGGAATGGGTAGTTCTGACTTGGAGTTTGCTGCAGCCATCGTCGATTCTAGCGGGAAGTAGGTGGCGGGATTGAAGACCACACGCTCGGCTACTCGGGGTGATGGATGGACAAGGTTTCGTGCACGACTCCGACTCCTCCGGTATACACGGCGCGCATACCGATCGCCGGAGGCGCTGGTCAGCGCGGTGGGTCACCGGCGGGCCGGCGCGCGCGTGTAGGATAGACCGTCATCCAACAGCATCTATGACTAATAATCCACCGCCGCGTTGTCATCCGAGTCCCCCGTTGGTATTAAGTTGCAAGCAACAGATAATTGCATTAAGTAAAGTGCGTAATGTAAACAAATACATATGACCGTGGACATAGCATTGTTAGGTTATCCCTAGTGGCAACAGCACATCCGCAACCTTAGAAGTTGCTGTCACTCTCCCAGATTACCGGAGGCATGAACCCACTATCTAGCATAAATACTCTCTCTTGGAGTTACAAGCATCTACTTGGCCAAAGCATCTACGAGTAACGGAAAGCATGCAAGATCTTAAATAACATAGGGCATAGATTGATAATCAACTTGACATAGTATTCGATATTCATCGGATCCTAGCAAACACAACATGTAGCATTACAATAATATGATCTTGATCATGTAGGGCAGCTCACAAGATCTAAACATGATGGCACAAATTGGAGAGACAACCATCTAGCTACTGCTATGGACCCGTAGTCCAAGGATGAACTACTCACGCATCACTCCGGAGGCAGGCATGGCGATGTAGAATAACTTTTATTAGAAACTATTGCTTTATGAGTTAACCAGACTAGGGAGTATATACTGGAACTATCCAGTACTTTTGAGGTGGTTGCTAATTCCTGGAAAATGCCTACCAATGCATCGACTCCGGTTGCAATTATTTCTGCTAAACTGAAGAGACTACGTTATGAGCTTAAACACTGGGGGAAATCTTTGTCCCATATTAAAGCCCTGATTGATAAGTGCAATATGGTAATTATGTTCTTTGATCAACTGGAGGATGAAAGATGGCTGAGTATTCCTGAGTTTAATTTTCGGAATATTGTCAAGGTTCATTTGAACCATCTGATGGGTATTCAATCTGATTATTGGAAGCAACGTTGCACAATTCGGTGGGTGAAATTGAATGCTGAAAACACAAAATATTTCCATGCCCGGGCAACTGAGCGATTTAGACAGAATGCTATCCCTTCAGTTCTCTCTGCCGATGGGATTCCGTTGGTTACTCATGACGAAAAAGCTTCTGCTTTCTTGAGTTATAAAAAAAGAATGGGGATTTCTAACCCAACTCATGATGAGTTCAGAGTCTATAATGTGCTGTCACAGGTGGATGATCTGGGATCTCTTGATAAAGCTTTCTCTATGGAGGAAATTGATGGTGTGGTCAAACATCTGAAGCCGGATAGAGCACCGGGACCTGATGGTTTTACGGGTTTATTCATCAAGCACTGCTGGCATATAATAAAAGATGATTTTTATAATTTGTGCTCTGCTTTCTCCTCTGGGCATTCTTCTTTGCAGAATATCAATGGGTCTTTCATTACTCTGATCCCCAAGAAGCAATCCCCTGAGACTGTTAATGATTACAGGCCTATCTCGTTAACTAGCACTTGCTTGAAATTCCTCACCAAGATCATTGCAAACCGTTTCCAAGAGATCATCACTCGATGTGTGCATGCTAATCAATATGGTTTTATCAAGAATAGAACAATACAAGATTGCCTAGCCTGGAGTTTTGAGTACCTCCACCAATGCAAGCAGTCCAAGAGGAAGGTTGTTCTGTTCAAAATTGATTTTGAGAAGGCTTTTGATACTATTGAGCATGATGCAATTTTGAAAATACTAGCATGCAAGGGGTTCCCTCCTCTAGTCATCAAGTGGATAAAGGAAATTCTCTCCTCTGGCACTTCCGCTGTCCTTCTCAATGGAATTCCAGGGAAAATTTTCCAATGCAAGAGGGGTGTTAAACAGGGGATCCGCTCTCGCCCCTGCTATATGTTTTGGGAGGAGATTTATTACAGACTCTTGTGAATTTGGCTCTGTCTGAAGGTCACCTTACTCTCCCAATTCCTGTTGGCAATGACTACCCCATTGTTCAGTACGCTGATGATACTCTCATTGTGTTACCTGCTATTCCGGATCAGTTAGTTTACTTCAAAAAAATTCTGGATCAATTTGCTGGGTTCACAGAACTGAAAGTAAACTATCAGAAATCTAACATGATACCCATTAATTTGGATGCTGATGAGACTGCCATCTTGGCTTAGATTATGGACTGCCAAGTTGCAGCCATGCCGTTCACCTATCTGGGGTTACCTATGGGTACTACTATGCCTACCATAAAAGACCTTTCTCCTCTTGTGGATAGGATGGAGAGACGTTTATCTTCGACAGTTTGTTTTCTGTCTTATGGTGACAGTTTGGTCTTGGTCAATTCGGTTCTATCATCGCTTCCTACGTATTATATGTGTTCTTTGGTGCTTCCAAAAGGTATCATTGAAATTCTGGATAGACCAAGGAGGCGATGCCTATGGAGAAAGAAAGATAAAGAGAGAGTAAATTCGTTAGCCTCCTGGGATATGGTTTGCAAACCAAAAGAAAAAGGTGGTCTTGGGGTGATCAACCTGCATGTTCAAAACAGAGCTCTCCTTATGAAACATCTGGACAAGTTTTATAATAATGCTGATGTCCCCTGGGTAAAATTGGTTAGAGATGCTTATTATTTTGATGCTGTACCGCATGCAGTCACTCTTAGTGGCTCATTTTGGTGGAGAGGGATCATAAACCTCGCTGACAGCTGGAGGCAAATCACTCATTGCAAAGTTGGGACTGGGTCCTCCATTCTCTTTGGGAGGATCTATGGCGACAGGAGACGCTTGCAAGAACTTTCCCTAGACTATATTCTTTCGCAAAGGATAAACTTTCATCTGTCAAGGAATTCCTTTCTCTGGCGAATATGCATGATGGGTTTCATTTGCCACTTTCACCTGAGGCTTATCAGGAATATACTGATCTGCAGCACGTTTTGGAGGGATGCTCTATATCTGCAAATGATGATGCTTGGTTGTTCAAGTACAACAAGGGGGTTTATACTCCCAAATGCTTGTACAATCTTCATTTCGCTCAGCTTCCAAACCATGGCCCTTCGAAATGGCTCTGGTCTTCCAAATGCATGTCAAAGCATAAGTTCTTTGCTTGGTTGATTCTACATGATCGGATAAATACCAAGGATATGCTCTTGAGGAGACACTGGAATGTCACTGATGATAATGACTGTGTTTTATGTAGTGCACATATTCTCGAAGATAGATTCCATCTGTTCTTTGGTTGCCAGTTCAGTGCAAGAATCTGGAGCTATTTGCAAATCGATTGGATAAATGGAGATATTGTTGACTGTTTGAAGCTTGCGAGGAAGAATTTCCTTGGACCTTGCTTTATGGAGATCTTAATCCTTGCTTGCTGGAATATTTGGAAGCAGAGGAATGATTGGGTTTTTGAACTTATCCGACCATCCTTTAAAGGATGGAAATCTGGTTTTGTGGCGGATTTATCTCTGCTGAAGCATAGATTAAAGGCCACCGTTCTACCTCTCTTAGAATCATGGCTTAGCTCTTTGTTGTAAATATTCTTTATTTTCTCCTGCATGTAATTATGTTGTACAGTGTGTTCGGTTGATGGAATAAAGGACTGTGGGGGGCTCCCCCACAGTAGAAAAGCTTCAAAAAAAAGTTATTCAATCAACACAAAGGAAGAATTAAGTTTCAGCATTTGCTTCAACTTTCAACATATTTATCTCATGGATATTGTCAACACAAAGTAGTATAACAAGTCCAATACGTTGCATATAACGCATGTTGTAACAAAGTTGACACTAGTGTTTGCTTGTGGAAGACAGAAAGAATAGGAAAACTGACTCAACATAAAAGTAAAAGAAAGGCCCTTCGCAGAGGGAAGCAGGGATTAAGTCATGTGCTAGAGCTTTTAGGTTTTTGAAAGCATATAGAGATTGCATAAAATATTTGATACTCCTCCCAACCTTGCTAACACAAGCCATGGCTAACCGAATCCTCGGGTGCCTTCCATCAATCACATACCATGGAGGAGTATCTATTTTTGAGAGGTGTTTGTTAATTGTCAACGAATGGTAGCGGGTGAGAACAGTATTCTACCTGTCAACGGACTTTTAAGAGCGGCTCCCATGAAGGACGTTATTTCTACCAGCAAGGCAGATCATCCCTCTTTCTCTTTGGTTTACACACATTCAGGTATTTCACTGTTTGTCATTGCTTACTGATGAATCAGGGCAAAAGTGTGAAGAGAATTAATTGGTTAAAGTTGTAATTAATTGGGACTGGGCACCCCGTTGCCAGCTCTTTTTGCAAGTTATTGGATAAGCGGATGTATATGCCACTAGTCCAGGTGTAAAAGTCCATCACAAATAGAATAAAGAATAACCACACTAATTCCTCATGAGCTAGTAAACATTGACACAAAAAGGGAATAATAACATTTTGAATAATTTAAAGGTAGCACATGAAAAATTTACTTGGAGTGGCAAGGAAATACCACATATAGGTAGTTATGGTGGACACAAATGGCATGGATTTTGGCTCAAGGATTTGGATGCACGAGAAGCATTCCCTCTCAGTACAGAGTTTAGGCTAGCAAGGTTATGTAAGCAAACAAGAATATCAACCCGTACACCAAGTTTTATATGACAAACATATTGCAAACGTTATAAGACTTCATACCGTCTTCCTTGTTAACCAAACCCTGTTATTAGAAAATATCTAGACCTTAGAGATACCACCGATGCAAACCAAATTTTCAACAAGCTTTACGGTAGTTCTTCACTAATAGGCTTAACTCATGTGATGCACAATTTAATCATGATCTACTTGTTAACTCAAAACAATTGACAAGCATCAAGTTATCCATTAGTGATCTACAAGATTAAGCAAGTTTTTCCTTATACCAATTACCACATGCAACATTTTCTGAACCAACCAAACACCAATCAATTTATTTATCAACTCTCCAAACAAATATAAGTGAAGCAAGAGAGTACTTTCTACAAAAGAAAGCTAATAGCTCTGACAAGAGATACATGAAAACAAGAGCTAAAAGCTGAACAGCGCTAGATATGAATACTCAACAAATATAAGTGAAGAATAGGAGTATTCTCATGAAAAAGCGGAGCGTGTCTCTCTCCCAATCAAGAATGCTAGGGTCCAGTCAAGCTTTATTGAAAATAAAAGTGCAATACTGAAAATAAAAGCACACAGACGCTCCAAGAAAAGCACATATGATGTGAAAGAATTAAAATATAGTTTCACTAGAGATGACCTGATAATTTTGACGATGAAGAAGGGGATGCCTTGGGCATCCCCAAGCTTAGACGCTTGAGTCTTCTTGAAATATGCTGGGGAGATCCATGGGAGCCTCCCCAAGCTTAAGCTCTTCACTCTTCTTGATCCTATTATATCATCCTTCTCTCTTGACCCTTGAAAACTTCCGTCACACCAAACTCAAAGTAGATCTCATTAGAGGGTTAGTGCATAATCAAAAATCACATGTTCTATAAAGACGCAATATGATTTGTTACTTTAAACATTAGCTACAGCCACTGATGTTATGTGAAGCTCTTCCACCCAAAAAAGAATTTCACTCAACACTAGTAAAAGAGAGAATGCAAAATAAAAAGGCATAATCTGTCTAAAACAGAACAGTCCGCAAAGACGAATTTTTTCGAGGCACTTACGACGCTCAGATCGAAAACTTGAACTAATGAAAGATTCAGACATTCATAAAGATTACGCACAAAAATTTTCAGATTTAATTAACAATCTGGTGATTTTAGGAATTTCGTACAGTGAACAGCAAAAATCTGTTTCTGCGCAGCAATCAAAATTAAGCATCATCTTAACATTAGAGGCTACTCTTGGCACAACAATGCGAGAAAATAAAGATACAAAGGAGTTGCTACAGAAGTAAACATCCTCCTTGACTCAATAAAAGAAAAATTGCAGAAAAAAAAATGGGTTGCCTCCCATAAGCGCTTTTCTTTAACGCCTTTTAGCTAGGCACAAAGCATGCATCAAGTATTACCAAGTGAAGAAGCATCAACATTGTAATTTGTTCGAACAATAGAATCATAAGGTGGCTTAATCTTCTTCCTAGGAAAGTGTTCCATACCTTTCTTGAGAGGAAATTGATATTTTATATTCCCTTCTTTCATATCAATAATAGCACCTACAGTTCTAAGAAAAGGTCTTCCCAGCACAATAGGGCATGATGGATTGCATTCAATATCCAAGACAATAAAATCAACGGGGACATAATTGTTGTTAACCATGATAAGAACATCATCAATTCTTCCCAAAGGTTTTTTAATAGTAGAATCAACAAGGTGAACATCCAAGTAACAATTTTCCAAAGGTGCTAAATCAAGCATATCATAAATCTTTTAGGCATAACAGAAATACTAGCACCAAGGTCACACAAAGCATTGCAATCAAAGTCATTCAATTTCATTTAATGATGGGCTCCCAACCATCTTCTAACTTCCTAGGGATAGAAGCTTCATGTTTTAATTTTCTTCCCTAACTTGTATGAGAGCATTAGTAATATGTTTAGTAAAAGCCATGTTTATAGCACTAGCATTAGGACTTCTAGCTAGCTTTTGCAAGAACTTAATTACTTCAGAAATATTGCAACCATCAAAATCAAAGTCATTATCATCAAAAGTAATGGAGTTATTATCTTCCTTATTGCTAGAAATTTCAGCATCTTTATCAAGGACAGTTTCAGAGTTATCAGGCAATTTAGGACATTTTGCAATAGAAGTGGAAACATTACCAACACCAATTATCTTGCCATTAATGGTAGGAGGTTTGTTAACACTTGAGTTTGAAGCATTTTCAGAAGTAGTAATAGTATAAACTCTAGCAATATTATTCTTTCTAGCAATTTCATCCTCTCTTTCCCATCTAGCATGCAATTCAGCTAACATCCTCACATTGTTATCAATTTTAACTTGTATAGCATTGAGAGTTTTGCTCTCTTTAACATCATGAGGCATGTTCTTTAGTTTCAACAAGTCAACATCAAGAGCAAGACTATCAACTTTAGAGGAAAGCACATCAATTTTCCCAAATTTCTCCTCAACAGTTTTATTGAAAGCAGTTTGTGTACTAATAAAATCCTTAAGCATAACTTCAAGATCGAGGGTACACTCTTATTATTGTAGGAGTTACTATAGGAATTTCCATAACCATTGCCACTATTAGAAGGATAGGGCCTATAATTGCTATTACCAAAATTATTCCTATAAGCATTGTTGTTGAATTATTATTTTTAATGAAGTTCACATCAACATGCTCTTCTTGAGCAACCAAAGAAGCTAAAGGAACATTATTTGGATCAACATGTGTTTGACCATTTGCAAGCATAGACATAATAGTATCAATTTTGGCACTCAAGGAGAGGTTTCCTCAACAGAATTTACCTTCTTACCTGTTGGAGCTCTCTCGGTGTGCCACTCAGAATAATTAATCATCATATCATCAGAAGCTTTGTTGCAGCACCCAAAGTGATGGACATAAAGGTACCTCCAGCGGCCGAATCCAATAAATTCCTTGAAGAAAAATTTAATCCTGCATAGAAGGTTTGGATGATCATCCAAGTAGTCAGTCCATGAGTGGGACAATTTTTAACCAATGATTTCATTCTCTCCCATGCTTGAGCAACATGTTCATTATCAAATTGCTTAAAATTCATTATGCTACTTCTCAAAGAAATAATCTTAGCAGGAGGATAATATTTTCCAATAAAAGCATCTTTGCATTTAGTCCATGAATCAATACTATTTCTAGGCAAAGATAGCAACCATTCTTTAGCACGTCCTCTCAAGGAGAAAGGAAAAAGTTTCAGTTTAATAATATCACCATCTACTTCCTTGAGCTTTTGCATTTCACAAAGTTCAACAAAGTTATTAAGGTGAACAGCAGCATCATCAGTACTAACACCAGAAAATTGCTCTTTCATAACAAGATTTAAAAGTGCAGGTTTAATTTCATAAAATTCTGCTGAAGCAGCAGGTGGAGCAATAGGTGTGCATATGAAATCATTGTTGTTCGTGCTAGTGAAATCACACAACTTAGTGTTCTCAGGAGTACTCATTTTAGCAGAATAAAAACAGACAGAAAATAACTTGAAAGTAAACTAGATGCAAGTAACTAATTTTTTTGTGTTTTTGATAATTGAAAGCAAACAAGATAAAATAAAATAAACTAAGCAAGACAAAAACAAAGTAAAGAGATTGGAAGCGTGAAACTCCCCTTGCAGAAGACTGCTGTCTCCCCGGCAACGGCGCCAGAAAAAGAGCTTGATGGCGTGAATCACACGTTCGTTGGGAGACCCCAAGAGGAAGGTATGATGTAGTCAGCAGCAAGTTTTCCCTCAGAAAGAAACCAAGGTTATCGAACCAGTAGGAGCAGCAACTCTTCAGAAGGTTGTTGGTGGCTCGCACGGCGCAATACGATCACCAACGTGGAATCTGCACACAACACAATCAAACTACTTTGCCCCAACGAAACAGTGAGGTTGTCAATCTCACCGGCTTGCTGAAAACAAAGGATTAAACGTATGGTGTGGAAAATGAGTATTAAATTGCAGAGAATGAAAAAGGAACAGTTTGCAGTTTGTGGTTGTTTAATCAGTGTAAAAGAATGGACCGGGGTCCACAGTTCACTAGTGGTGTCTCTCCATAAAAGATAACTAACATGTTGGGTGAACAAATTACAGCTGGGCAATTGACAAATAGTGAGCGCATGACAATGCATATACATGACATGTTGACTACTATGATATTTAATTGGGCATTACGACATAATACATAGACCGTTATCCAACAATCTATGACTAATAATCCACCGCCGGGTTGTCATCCGAGTCCCCCGTTGGTATTAAGTTGCAAGCAACGGATAATTGCATTAAGTAAAGTGCGTAATGTAAACAAACACATATGCCGTGGACATAGCATCGTTAGGTTATCCCTAGTGGCAACAGCACATCCACAACCTTAGAACTTTCTGTCACTGTCCCAGGTTAAACGGAGGCATGAACCCACTATCTAGCATAAATACTCTCTCTTGGAGTTACAAGCATCTACGAGTAACGGAAAGCATGCAAGATCTTAAATAACATATAGATTGATAATCAACTTGACATAATATTCAATATTCATCGGATCCCAGCAAACACAACATGTAGCATTACAATAATATGATCTTGATCATGTAGGGCAGCTCACAAGATCTAAACATGATGGCACAAAGTGGAGAGACAACCATCTAGCTACTGCTATGGACCCGTAGTCCAAGGATGAACTACTCACGCATCACTCCGGAGGCAGGCATGGCGATGTAGAAGCCTCCGGTGACGATTCCCCTCTCCGGCAGGGTGCCGGGAAGAGGTTCTGAACCCTCCCGAGCTAGGGTTGACGGCGGCGGCGTCTCTGGAACTTTTCGTGGATATTTGCTCAGGCACTTAGGGTTTTCGCGTCGGGGGGAATAAGTAGGCGAAAGGGCGGCGGCTGACGACCCCCGAGGGGCCCACACCACCCTAGGGCGCGCAGGGGGGCCCGCGCCCTAGTGGCGTGTGGGCCTCCTGGCTCCTCTCGTTGCTCCTTTGGTCCGTCAGGTGTGTTCTGGTAAAATAGGGACCCCGTGTAGTTTCGTCCAATTCCGAGAATATTTCCAGACTAGCTTTTCTGGAATACAAAAACAGCAGAAAACAGGAACTGGCACTTCGGCATCTTGTTAATAGGTTAGTCCCAAAAAATGTATAAAAGTGATATAAAGTAGATGCAAAACATGTAGCAATTGGTATAAAACAAGCATGGAACATCAAAAATTATAGATACGTTTGAGACGTATCATTGTGCGTCCATTTTTGTAGGGCGAAATTCCGTACTGGTGACGCCGCTACTGTCCGTCACTGGTAACTGTGGTTTACAAAGCGATTTGTTTGGGAGAGAGAGACAGGAAAAGGAGTAGAAAAATATGGGGATCCACGAATGAGAATACGGGAGGTTAGTTCAAAAATAAGAGACTATGAGAGTATCTCCACCGACGGTCCCTAAATTTGGTCCGACACCATTCAGACACTATTTGGATGATGCCATTCCAAGGTCGCCTCCCGCACCGGCACCCCCAAACGGCACACCCCAAATTCATTTTTGAACATCTCTTGTCAATTTGCAACAAAACAATAACAAATCCGGCAAAACACTTCAACGAAATTTAACAAGTATACAAGTATATAAGATCAACTTAGAGGAGTTGGAAACACGATGACTGTTCCCCTCCCGAGACCCCGCCCCCGCGATAGCGACGAGACCAAACCTCCAATCCATCGCCAAATCCGATCACCTGCAACCCAAAACCCTGCAAACCAGATTGATCCCAACCCCTATCACCGTACCCTCCCCAATCCAGTCCAATTAGATTTCCTAGCCATAGCCAAAGTCAAAGCCCAAGCACGAGAAGCCATACAGACGTCCAGGAACGTAGCGAGAAGATTGAGCGATGTAAGAGCCCGGCTGCGGAAGGTGATTGATGAAGATGGAAAGAAGCCGCCGGATCCGGGACCGCCGTCCACGCCGGAATCCCCCAGTAATACCGTTTATTGCCGGCTTGAATTCGCTGATGAACCACAGCGAACGGCCATTGAAGTGAAGGGACATTTGAAGCCATTTACAGGCCTTAATCAGGGGAGTTACAAGCAAGTAATTGAGACCCATGGAGCGCCTATATCAAGGGAAGAATCGAGGAGAGGACATCACAAGCGAGCCAGAATCTCCCTTGTTCTTCAAACACTATGCACAAAAGGTGTTTTGGTTTTGTGCCGATGGCGAACAAGAGCGACATCGCCCCTACGATGGCAACTGAGCCTGGCGCGAGGCTCCCGAGCGTCCGGAACAATGACTTCCGCAACAGGGGAGGGCAAAGCGGTGTCGGGCTCCAGCCCCACCGGCAAGAACATCGTCGTCGTCAACATGGCTGCGGCTAGGCAAGCCATGCGTGCTCGGTTCATGGCTGTGGGGCTGTTCATCTCTGTCCTGCTG
Source organism: Poa pratensis (assembly GCA_947311845.1). Taxonomy (NCBI): domain Eukaryota; kingdom Viridiplantae; phylum Streptophyta; class Magnoliopsida; order Poales; family Poaceae; genus Poa; species Poa pratensis. The sequence continues at coordinate 23,078,117 of CAMZMU010000092.1, read as the reverse complement.
GCAAACTCGCAGCAGGTCATCGAACACATGAAGAGGGTGTGGAAGATCAGAGGCCAACTTGAAGCCAACCCGCTGGAGGTGGGCGCAGGGCAACGCAAGTTCATCCTCGAGTTCTCAGAGGAAGGAGACAGAGACCACGTCGTCCGTGGTGGACCTTGGCAGTACAGGGGAGATGCCTTCCTCGTCGAGGGTCTGCAAGCCGGCGCCGACCCAACGACTGCTGTCTTCACGCACATACCCATGTGGGTGCAATTCCGCAACATCCCCTTCTACCTCTTGACCAAGAAGCACGCTCGCGACCTGGGAGATCAGGAGGGCATGCTCATCAAGATCGACAACAATGCTCGGGGCAACATCTGCGACAAATTCCTCAGAGCTAGAGTCCAGCTGCCTCTGTACATGCCCCTGCAGAAGGAGATAATCCTCATGGACGAGATCAAGGTTGAGGAAGTTGAGGTTCGGTTAAGGTACGAAAGACTCCATAATTTTTGCCTTTTCTGTGGCTTCATCGGCCATATGGAAGCTCGGTGCGATACTCCTGCAGCACAGAGGAAAATTTGCTTCAGCCAGGACTTCCGAGTGCACCCAGTTCATTTCGAAGATCCACGCACGTGGTTCCTTCCTGAGGCTATGGGACAGCCACAGGGCCAAGCCGTCTCGCAAACATTGTGCGTGCCCCAACCCGGCGCCGTGGCCGACGCCCTGGGAGGGAGAGATGCCCAAGAACGGTGAATCAAGAATCAACCACATTCTCCCGGCTATGGAGAACGTGGCAAAGCTGTGTGTCGACGACAACAAAAATGCAGAGGTGGCTGCAGTGGACGCCGACAACATGGCGCTGGCAATGACACCCCTCGACACCAACACAGGGGCCATTGCTGGAGCCCACACGATGCCGGCCACCCTCGTCAACAACAATGGGGTGGCGGACTCTACTGCTGGGAACAAGGAGTGCCACAACAGATATGACATTGTGACTGCCCCCTCGACACCAACAAAGGGGTGGCAGTGACCACGACTAACGCTCTAGCACAGGGAGACAATGAAGGAGAAACGGACAGGGAGGGAGTCGAGAGCAGCAACAACAACTACATCACCACCAAGAACAAGGAGAGAAAGGAGGATACAGAGGAAGCGAAAGGCAACGTCAACAACAGCAAGAAAGGCTGGAAGAGGAAGGAAAGAGGGCAAGGACAGGAGGAGAACACCACAAAATAGGGAAACGCTGAGAACACCGTGCAGCAGAGTGTGGGGAAGGTGAGGACACGCCAAGAGGAGCAAGACATGGAAGGAGAGATGATCCACAACAGTAAGAGAGGTCTGTTCTTGGTCCCTTCCCTCTCTGAATGCTTCGGAGAGGAGGGACTGAAGCTGCTGAACCAAGCCGAGGAAGAAAGGGTTGAAATGCTGAAAATTCAGGAAGAGGGAAAGGATGGAGAAGAAAAAGAAGCTACCGGCCCTGGGGCTGCTGGTCCACTGTCGTGCGCTGATGTTAGCACCTGGCAGGAGCGATGTTGATCCTGTTCTGGGAACTGCCGAGGCCTGGGGTAACCTCAGACAGTTCAAGAACTGACTCGCCTAGTGCGAGAACTTCGCCCAATTGTTGTGTTCCTTTCCGAAACGAGACAGAATAAAAGGCTGGTAGAAAACATCAGTAAGAGGCTAGGTTTTAATAGCTGCTTTCCTGTTTGTTTACCTAGTAAGGGTGGTGGCCTTGCTCTCTACTGGAGCAAGGACGTGGTAGTTGATCTTGTCAATTTTAGTACCCACCATATCGATGCAATCGTCCAGCAAGAAGATGGAATAAAATGGAGGAGCACCTTTGTTTATGGGGAACTGTGTCCACAACTTAGACCTAAGTTTTGGAAACTTTTGAAGAGAATTAAAATCAACAGAGTTGATAACCTTCCCTGGCTCATGCTAGGAGATTTTAATGAGGCAATGTGGCAGAGTGAACATTTCTCCTGTACAAAGAGGAACGAGAAAAGGATGCAAGACTTTAGAGACACCTTGCAATACTGTGACCTGCATTATCTTGGATACCACGGCTTGTCTTGGACTTACAATAATAAACAGGAAGGCAAAAGGAATGTGAAAGTGAGGCTGGATAGGGCTGTTGCTAATACAGCCTGGAGCAATATCTTCACGGATGCTTCTGTCAGACATGTCTTTTCTTCGAGATATGATCACCTTCCCCTTGTACTGCAGCTCGAAAAGATGGAACCTTACCGAAAAAACATCTTTTCATAGGTACGAGGCCATGTGGGAGAGAGAGGAGTCTCTTGCAGCCGAAATTCAAGAAGCTTGGTCAGCTGGGAGAGAGGTGGTGAACCTGGCAGACATTACAAACAACCTGCATATAACTATGAAAGCGCTGAATTCCTGGAGCAAACAGAAATTTGGCAAAGTGGACAAGGAGATCAAAAAGCATAATAGGAGGCTGGAATGGTTGTACAACCACAATCCCTATAACCACTACACCGAGATCAAACAAGTAACTGCCAGACTGGATGAGCTGCTGCTTAGAGAGGAAATTATGTGGAGGCAGAGGTCTAGGGTGACTTGGCTTAAAAAAGGGGATCAGAACAATAAATTCTTCCACATGAAGGCTACCTGGAGAGCCAAGAAAAACAAGATTGTTGAGCTGAAAACTGAAGAGGGAAATATTCTGAAAGACAAAGAAGATATCATGTGCTACTTCAAGGATTTCTTCTCTTCGTTGTTCACCAAAGGCCTTTCGGTGGGCCGAATAAATTGCTGGATTTTATTCAATCGCAAGTTACCGAGGATATGAATGAGACGCTGTTAAAAGAAATGTCTTATTATGAAATCTCGGATACTCTGTTCCAGATTGGCCCTTTGAAAGTGCCTGGCCCCGACGGATTCCCTGTCAGATTCTTCCAAAGAAACTAGGACACTCTTAGAGGGGATGTTACTACAGCTGTCAAGACTTTATTCAGAGAGGGATCAATGCCTCCGGGTGTAAATGAAACCACCATAGTGCTCATTCCGAAGACTAATGATGCTATCAGCTTGAAAGACTTCAGACCAATCTCTCTCTGCAACGTTGTTTACAAAGTGGTCACCAAAAGTATGATCAACAGACTAAGACCTTTCCTGGACAGCCTCATCTCCCACAACCAGAGTGCTTTTATCCCCAGCAGGCTGATCACGGATAATGCCCTAGTTGCCTTCGAGTGCTTCCATAGCATTCAAAAGAACAAGAAGATTACCAAGGATTGTTGTGCCTACAAGTTAGACCTCTCCAAGGCTTACGACAGGGTGGATTGGAGGTATCTGAAAGGAATCCTGCTAAAGCTGGGATTTCATGCAAATTGGGTAAATTTGGTAATGGAATGTGTCACCTCGGTTTCCCTGGCTATCAGAATCAATGGCGAACTGACAGAAAGTTTCCAACCTTCTAGAGGACTGAGACAAGGAGACCCGTTCTCCCCCTACCTCTTTCTCTTTGTGGCAGAAGGGATGACTAAAATCCTGGACAGAGCTGTTTATTTGGATGAACTTAAATCTCTGAAAATATGTAGGACTGCACCAAGTGTCTCTCACCTGTTGTTTGCGGATGACAGTTTGCTGTTCTTCCAAGCAAATCCCCAACAAGCTCATGTGGTGAAAGAAGCCCTCCAGCTCTTCGAAAGATGTACTGGCCAATTAATAAGTGCTGGGAAATGCTCAATCCTCTTTAGCAGCATATGCCCGGAGTCTAACCAAACCGAAATCAAGAATATCCTAAGTATCCAAAGCAGTACTTTCGAGGAGAAATACCTTGGCTTCCCTACCCCTGAGGGGAAATTAAAGAAGGAGAAATTGCAGCCAACTAGAGAAATTTTTGGCAAAAAGTTGTGCATATGGAATGAAAACCATATGTCTATGGCTGCAAAAGAAACCTTGATTAAAGCTGTGGCGTAGTCCCTCACAAACTATATCATGAGTATCTTCAGATTGCCGGCTGGATTCCATGAAGACTACATGAAAACCATCAGGAAATTCTGGTGGGGTGAAGATGAGGATCACAGAAAGGTTCATTGGACATCCTGGGATAATTTGACTCTCCCTAAAATCCAAGGTGGAGTCGGCTTTAGAGATACAAAGCTTTTTAACCAGGCTCTCCTTGCTAGGCAGGCGTGGAGGATTCTCCAAAACTCTAACAGCTTATGTGCTAAGCTTCTGAAGGCTAAATACTTCCGAAATGGTAACCTCCTTGACATCGTTTTCACTGCTGATGCATCTCCAGCCTGGAAAGGTATCGAACATGTTTTCTCCCCCCCCCCCCCCCCCCCCCCAATAGTCAAATCCTGGATCCGCCCCTGGACGAGTTGGTCGCCTTTGAGTTCGACCGTGCCCGCGCCCGCAACGAGGGCGTTGCCTGGCCGTGGCCGAGAAGCTCCGCCGTGAGCTGGGCGTCTCTGACCACGCCCACACCCATGCCCATTCATCGAGGAGCATGGCGCTCTGGTCGGACTTGGCGCTTTTTTCTAAGATTGACAAACCGTTTCTTTAATTTTCGGACATTACTGTTTGACCGGTCAAAGTTGTTTGGTGCTCGATATTCGGATAATCTAGATCATTGATGGACAATTGAACGTTTCAGATTTAATGTATCCCAACATGTTTGTTTTTTAATAATAGTATAGATATATATAAAAATGGGAGTTCAACGTATATTGATGAGTCCTACCATTTTCTGCCAGTATTTTTTGCCGATTGCTACGATCTATCAATCCATCGCGCTAAGGGCATGTACAATGGTAATATCTTAGCGTTGTCACGTAGGACAATTGATGAGGTGGAGGAGAGAGAAATGAAAAAAAGAGGTTTGTCTTCTCTGATCTCTTAGCACAAATGTCTCCCAACAAATTTAGCAATATGGTTAATAAGATAAGACTAAAAAATAACCCATTGTACGTCCTATTTTTTGTCGTATCTTAATCATGTGGCACGTTTAAGATAAGATTGTTTTATCAACCATTGTACATGCCCTAACGTGAGCCGGCCCCCCTCGCCTCTTCACGTTCTTACACCGTTCGATCTGTGTGGATGGAAATATTACGTTGGATTGCCACCGCTCGGCTCAGCTCAGGGGCCTGAAGCCCTCTGCAACCCTCCCGTCCTTTGTCAGATCCCGCTAGCCGGAATCAGATAATACGCTCCCGATGTGGAGACCTCTCTATGAATCGAGGAATTTTTCTACAGCTAAGAACCCTAAAGGAAAATAAGAACAGAGATAACTAGGGTTGCGTTTAGCATTAGTTCATTCGATAGCACTGTCTTGCCCAACATCAGGACTTGTATAGTCTGTTACATGACAGCGAATTAAGAACAGTAATTAAACAGGTGGGTAAAACTGTCAGATGGTAAACAGTGATGTCATCTTCCATCTGGACCGTCAGATATCTTCCACCCACGTTGATTCTTCATAAACGACGCGAAGAGTTATCTTGTTTATGTCCTGAGTGTCGATGAAGGAGCAACAGATGCAAGCAATTCTTCAGGTATCTGAGTATCTGACACCTCTCCCCAGAGCGCCGCCGCGTAGGGTTCGACCGCTGCATGCCTGCATCCTCCAACGCCGTCTGCCACCTGCACGCCTGGAGCTCTCCGCCTCCTTCCGGTCGCACGCCCGGAGATATCCGCCGACTTCTGCCCGCACACCCTGAGCTATTCGCCGTCGGCTGCATCCAGCCGGACTGCCGGAGGTAGCCTGCCTCCTAGCCCCGGCGTCCTCGGTGGTCTGGCAGTCTGCCTCCTGGCCCCGCCGTCCTCGGGGCACCTCCACCTTACTCGCGCACTGCCCCGCCCTCCCGCCAGCTCCTCTTCTCTTCTCCTCTCCCTAGCCCAGCATCTCCTCCACCTCGGCGTCGTTCAGCTGTCACCTGTACCGAATACTCCCCCTTTCTCCTCGCACGGATTCAGCTGCAGGCCCCGAGCCTGTTGCGGGTGGAGCGCCAATGGCCGGAGCTATGGCAGATAGGTAAGCGCTTCCTTCTTGCGTGTTTTCTTTCTACTAGCTGGTAGCTAGCTAGGTGGGTTTGCGCTCCATGAGCACTTGGAAATGGATGCTGAGCTACTATCCTTGCTTGTTTCAGTTCTTGGTATATGGCTATGAGCGTTTGCTTGCATGAAGGGATGCTCAGTTCGTCATTTTCTTGTGAGATTTGCAGCCAGGCATAACTCAGGCGAGAAAGAAGCTGCTTTCCTATGCTTTTTGGTTGTTCAGTGACCATGTCGAATACCTGCTATTTTGCAAGGCCTCAATACTAGGCCATGATCATACTACCTGAGAAGTTATGGAGAGTTTCTTAGGCCGCGTCAAACGTTCAGTAGATTAGAATTCTCGGTCTGTGAAAAAACTGCCCAATAGCTCGCTGTTGCTAAATATTTGATTCTGAGCTTCTTCTAACAATGATCTCTGATGTTATTTAACATATAAGTCATATGGCACGCTTTTCTCAAGTACGTTTGATTAATTTTTCAGGATATATTATTGTGAATAACCCACATCAGTATCCAAGATATGGCCCAATTTACATTCACTCTGTATGTGGATCAACACTTTTATTCCGAGAGGCCGGGCAGCACTAAAGACACAGTGAGTTGATACTTGCATCTGTGACATGATTCAGATGATAAAGATTTCTGATCCACGCCAGCTGCTCTTCCGTGCTCATGTTAACAAGCTCAGCTACCATCAATAGTTGACATGATTACTTGTGCTTCATCCTCATTCGTCGGAGTGTCTTGCTTATTCGTGATGACAAGTAGCTGTTGTATACAGTGTGCTACTAACCAGTTTGGTAGTTTGGATATCATTTAGATCTATCAAGGTATGTATAGGCACTCTTAGATTAGTATTTGTTTAAGTTTAATGTGCATGTTTATATTAAGGAGATCAGATTCATCTTGTCGCTAAAATCAAGGCAACTGTTAGGATTTATAATGTTATGTAGATACCAAGAAGTTTATTGTCATAGGTTTTACCTTTTCAGGTTCAAAACTGTTCAAGGAAAGTAGAAGATCAAAATTTTAATCTCAGTACTTGTGTAAGTAAAATTTGATCATTCGAGTGACTTTAGTTGTAGAAGTGTTGATTGTTTCACGCGAGTTGTAGGTGAAGTGAGGAGAAGACACCACTCCTTTTCATACCCACTGATTCAACATACAAGTGCTGCACGTACTTGCTTTCCATTCCATCCTTGCATTTGAGAGATTATTTTTTGACACAATTTGATTTCTTTACCTGTTGTAAGAGTAAACCAAATGGAACACTTAACTACAGAGATAAGTTTGGGTTTGTGTTCAGGATGAGTTAGTCTAGATATGCAATAGGTATATGTCCATCCTATAACTTAAGGTACTTGGTTTCCATAATTGGCCTCTTTTCAGCTATGTTGATTTGGCTTATTTCAACAGTTTGTGTCAATATTATCCAATTTGGTTTGGAAGTATGCGATAGGCGAGCTCCTTTAACAATTTTATTTGTATTGCCGGTGGGAGAGGCGCATCATCTCTTACATGGAGAGTATGTGAGGGATTACACTGTTTGTGGTTATGTGGCCAGAATTTTCTTTAACAACATGTTGTTTCTTATTTTCTTCCAGTCAAGGACAGAGTGGGTCATAATTATTTTCATGTAAGATGAGAAGAGAACTTTGTTTCATTTCTGACTATTTTCTTTGATCATCTCTAAATTCAAGCGTGCAGGAGGGAGAAGGTCCTTGTGGAAGGGGATACCGTTGCACAGGCGTCGGCGAGGTACACGACGGGTACAGCCTCCGCTGCCTGGTGATCGGATCCGCTTCATTGGGCTGGTTCAAGACGGGTAGTAGTCCAATAGGATATTTTTGGTACTTCATTTGTATGTGTTGTTTTTCCACTCTGGATTTTGTTATGATGATCTGAAGTTTTCTAGGGAGTAAAGTTAGTTTATGGGAGATGAGCAATTGTGCGGACGATGTCCAATTACATTTTTATTGAAGTATACTTACAAGGAAAGTGGAATATCAATGTTTTTACCATACTATGTAGATTTAATGCATTTACATGGGATCTAGATTTTGGTAATAAGCTGTGGGAACGCACGGGCATTTAACTAGTTAGCGATGATTTGGGAGAAGTCGGACACTGTTTTACTAGTAAACAAGGGTCCTCCGTATATATGTAAATGTATCTAGACATATTTTAGTGTGTGACTTCACTCATTTTAGTCCCACATCTAGACAACATGTATACCACCTAAAACATCTTATATTTATATTAGAGTACTTCACCCATATACAAACAACTGTAGAATCTTCTTGAATTATAATTGGTTCAAAACTCATAGGACACTCCTTTTCCTTTATGGGTATTACTCTGAAGGTTCTCATAAATGCTTTTACTGGGGTAATATAACACATGGTCATATGTCACAATTTGTTTTCCCTAACTACTAGACTTTTAGACAGGGCATGTTTTTTTTATCATTCTCTAAATTTTAAGGATTGTTTTCCTTTCATAAGGTTTTCTCATACTAAGTTAACAAGTATATGATGAATATGTTCTCCTCATCTTCTCACTGGATTTGCTGTAAGCGTAACATATACCACTCCCTACCCAATAAGCTTGGAATAGAGGATAGTTAAATTAGAATTTAAAAGCAAATTGCCGAGTTTACAATCTTCGTTATGGAACTACATGCTCAACCGCCAACTGACAATCAGAAAGATTTAATAAACAGAAAATAAATACATATGGAGCCCCGATTTAGCCATCTTACACATTCAAACCAGGCCTGCATGTCGATGGATCAGTTCGACGAATATTTCTGCGCCAAGGCCTCATAGTGTTTCCTTTGCTGTGACAAAACAGAAGACAAGGTGAGGCAGATCGATGCTGCTATATATATAAGAGGATGAAGAAGCAAAGTGAATGATCATTCAGGATCTCCTGTACCTGCTCCGACACCGACGGCTTTATCTTAGACAGAGCTTGCTCAAAGTGCCGTAATTCGATGGAAGGATCCAAACATGTTGAACTTTCAGATAAAGCACCGTTCTCCAGGAGTTCCAAACTCTCATCCAGAGCTGCCATGGCTGCTCCGTTCACCTGAAGGAAACACGTTAATTAGTTCCCTTCCAATCCCCAGTCCTGACATACATGTTTCACCACAAAGAATGCCTGCCATGAAAAAAAATCAAACAGAAATTACCAGTGATGCCAGGTCAGCTCCAGAGAGATAGCTGCACTCCTCACGGCGTGCAAGTGCACCCAGATCAACAGCGGGGGACACGGGTTTCTTCTTAGAATGCGCTAGGGCTTTTATTATCGAGGCTCGCTCGTCGGCACCAGGCAGAGGTACAAAATGCTTCTGCCCCAATCTACCAGGCCGTAGAATGGCATCATCAATCACATCAATTCTGCACATATATACATGGAGCTGCACGTTGATGCCTTCCATCCAGGGATAATAATTATTATTCAAAAGGAACAACCAGCAGCTGACAATACCTATTTGTAGCTCCAATAACATAAACACCTTCACGCTGATCAGCGCCATCAAGCTCAATAAGTAACTACGAGCACAACAAGTAGAACAACACTGAACAAAGGAGCACACAATTTAAATAATCTCTGTTGCAAACATACAGGTGATCCATAACATGTCGTCCAAACCTGGTTTAGGAGACGTTCAACAACCCATGCTCCCTCGTTCCCTCTTCTTGTTGTCACAGCATCTACCTGGCATGAACATCAGTCAATAAAGTATAAACACTTGAGAACCATACGATGAGAAAAAAAACACCTTCACAACCAGGACCCACAAGTTGCTGGCCACTTCCAATAGCACAAATATATACCAAACATGAAATTTTGAACCAAGTTACCATCAATGGAATAAATTATACACATAGCTAAACAGAAACATTACCTCGTCAAAAAATATAATACACGGGGAGTTAAGTCGGGCACGGGCGAATATCGTCCTTACACCTGATTCACTCTGCCCAACATACTTGCTCAATAACTCAGGGCCCTAAAGTTCCAGAGAAAAAAAAGTTATCTAAGCAGTCTGTATACAACTGAAGAGGAAATTGCTTATTTACCACTGATTAACTCCTTGATAGCTCATAGACGAATGTTGCATTTTTACCACTGTAAAACTCAATTCGTTGCCAACATACCATCACCGTTATCTTATTAGAACCTTTTCATTACAATCTCTACTATATAATATTGATAACCGTGGCGGTCGTACGTCGAGCGTGGTACGTCGCACAAATCCATAAGAAAAACCACGATTGAGATCGGTAAAAAAACCAGCGTTCGGAAAAAAAAGCAGCAGACCAATCTACGCTAAGAAAACCGCTGCTACAAACCAGGTCAAACACCTTCTCGTCATCCCCGCAACGCAATAAAAGAAAAGAAAAACTAATCCTCCTCCCACGATCCCCACGAGATCCTCTCCCACGGCCGCCTCCGCCTTGACTGATGGACGGCGGCACCGTCAGCCGTGAAGCCCGCTGCCGCTATCCCCTGCGATTCCAACGGAGTATACGCGCTCGGCGGCAACAGACTGATCCCAGAAACAACGTTGCAGCATAATCTTTCCTCGAGGGCTTTAGTCTCCTTGGCCGACGCTCTGTCCACCGGTTGCCCTAGCTTGATAGCTTCTAGGAGGTATTGCACCGTGGTGTTAGCCGTCGACATTAAGCTGATGGATGGCGTGAACCACGTGGTGCTTGGAGAAGTTGGAGTGAAGGCTTTCTAGGAATACCTGCTTCAGGCATGCGGCCACGCGCATGGGCTGCAGGAGGTGCAGAGGCTGTCAGGACTCAGGATTGTGACAATGTGGGGCTTTAGAACTGGAGCATGGACCAGCATGGACGTCATCTCCTCGCTAACCAGATTGAGGAAGATGTGGGAGGAGAGCTTCAAGTGCACCATCGATGCATGGCATCAGCATGTGTTCGTATATGACCTTCAGATTAGAATTTGTTTTCCTTTGTTGTATGTGTTCTGTGTTGTAGTCTCATGTTCTGATTCTGTTTAGTTCACTTGGTATTTGGGTCAGCAAGCTACATTAGTGGTGTCTAGAAAAATGAAAGATTACCCATACTAGATTCGGAAGTTGGAAGATAGAACTTGAGTCTAACACCTCTTAGCGGCAATGGACTCCGTGATGCTATCACTAAGACCAAATTGAGGACTAGACCTGCATAGTTCCTTTGGAAAGATTTTTTTTTTGAAATTCCTTTGGAAAGAATTTGTCGCTGCCATTGTGTAAGAGTTTTGTTGAAAAACTCTCCAATCAACAAGGAACACTAAAGTTGACTCTCATGCAATGTCCATCACCTTATTTTATTTTTCATGTCGTTTCCTGTTTGGTTTTGTTGAATCAATTATTCTGAGATATGCCCGTTTTGGATCCGAGTTCGAGTCCACTACGCACGTCCAAATCCGATGTAACCCAAAATGATTCGAAATCCGCTACCGTCCCTCTTCTAAATCTAAACTGTCTTTGTTGATACCCATTAATCGCTACGGTGAAAGAAATATGTGCTATAAAAGACATGTTACCACATATATAGAAATAATTTGTATGTTTTTTGTTTCGTTTATGTACTTTCTTGATTCAATCGCTCAAATTTTACGTACTTACATTGCTTGTCCCTTCCTTGATCATGTTCCTTGTATAAAAAAGAAGATATTTGCTTAGACAATCTGATGATTTCTATTTTCGTATTCGTCGCCCGTTGCAACGCACGGGCATTTTGCTAGTCATATATACATCTGTTAGTTTTTTCCTCAACACAGCTCAACAGAAGGTCCCCTCGCAGAAGCACCAGCACGTTAACCAGATCAATCGATTTGTCAATAAAAAAACTCCCACGACCAGTTCCAGGTGGCAGAAGGTGCTATACCAGATGAGCGACTGTAGATGCAGAGTATGACAATGAGGACTCAATCATAATTGTTCCCTTGTTGGCGCTATATGCTCAAATGCTGAAGTGCTTACATTTGCCATTGCTCAGTATTCTTGTAGGCGCGAATTTGCTCAATTCAGAGTCAAATGTTCGAAGGTAAAAAAGGGATGCAAACGGAGGTACACAAGTGTATAATGATGTTTTCAGTTGATGGACCACACCGGGAAGAAGATACTGTTGAAGTTTGAGAGGAGAAGGGTACCAAGAAAGCTCCAGGGATACTACATGGTCTCATGGAAAGATTACATGTGCTAGGTTTGTTATTTTTAGCAGATTTTGTTACAGAAGAACAGGTTTATTCTTTGATGTTCACCAAAACAACCCACTTTTCTTTCCCGGGAGACCCCAGTGATCGTATTTCATAGATAATTTCCATATCAATGACCTGGTGAAACATCTTAATTAATCACTAGACAGAAAACTTTTATATGATGGAGGGCAGGGCACATCATTGATATAGCACGAGGACATGCACATAAAGGGAATGGCAAGTCTCATAGGAGACTTCCAAGCATGCAATATACTCTATTAGTGGAGTTAGGAGGATCTCTGTAGAAATAATTGCTAATATTATATTGTTGGCCAGTTCACTTCAGCTCATAATCCAATTATGCTCTATCAGTGGAAATGGGCACATCAATATCCAATCTGCAAGGGCTGTGGACATAGATGCCAGAATGGCAAAGAGGTTGATCCAGAATCACTACAAGCCTATGTTGAAGAAAATATGGTAATTGCATCTTCACTTCTTTCATTCTCTTGTGGCGAATAAGGTAGGGATTTATATTTTTTGCCCATTTAGGGGGGAAATATAAATTAAAACCGCTTAGTTCTCAACCGATTATAGGCAGTTAAACGATACTAGCTCTTCCATGTCCACGTAGCAACCAAAGGCTGCATTGTCTAAATCTGTGAGGCCCATGTCCATGTGTTTCAGAAAGTGCCAGGCCAGTTCTGTTTTGCATACTCAACGTACATCCTTAAATCTATAATCTATGTAGGTCAAAGATCGGTTCTTTCTTTTTCTTTGAAACTCAAAAGATCAGTCCTAACCAAACTGAAGTTGCCTCATCTGGAATTGTCACAACACATACTAGAAGGGCGAGGTCAAAGCATGCCTACTGCAATGGACATACTAGCCATGAACACTACAAGAAAGCTCAGTGTGAACTTCATCCTTATGTATAAGATCTATTTCGTGGGTGAACTTTGTTTAGTGGACTTGTCTGGTTGTAGTGTGGTTCCTTTGGTTTGTTATCATGCTGAAAATTTGTCGGAGATAATGGTCAAATTATTATGTGTGATGGATTTTCATGGAAGTACCAAATTTACTTTTAGAGATTTAGTGTATTAAAACAGCACGATGCTGTAAATTATCATATCCGTGATCATGCTGAAAACTATCATGCTAAAATTACAATATTCGCAGTCATACTGAAACTTGTCATTCCAAAATCACAAAAACAAAATGCCGTTGAAATTGTTTGATGTAAAAAATGTTGAAATTTCAAATCATCTTGCTTATTTGCCATCAAAGGCAAAGCCTTCTTTCTACCATTTAACAGATGGAGTTTTAACAGCTTCATCTTGGCAACCAATTCAGTTATTCAGTGGTAAATAAGCAACACCATTTTGAACTTTTGAATGGCCAATAAGGAACTATTCAGAAGTAAATAAGCAATTTTCTCAACAAATGGAAGGTGTGTACAGAGAATATGGGAATCAATAAGCAACAATTTTACCTTAACATGAATAAAACAAGCCCCTGCGTCGTGTGCAACTGCTTTTGCTATTAGTGTTTTCCCACAGCCGGGGGGTCCAAAAAGCAAGACGCCAGATTGCATGTTAAGTCCAAATTTCTTGAGAGGAATAAAGAAGACATGAAAACATAAATAAAGGATAGAGAGAATATTAAAGAAATTGCTTAAAACCAATATTCCAAATAAGAGCCAGAGACAATGTCTTATGATTGGATTAGCTATCCCATACTCTGAACTGGTGGCTTCAACTTTATGTGGCCAATCACCATTCAAACCAATAACGGAATTTAAAAAAAAGAGCACACAGTTAAGATGCACCTTATAATATTCGGGGAACTTGATACATCGAACGATGCAACGGTCCAATTCCTTCTTTAATGAATCAAGACCTCCGACAGAAGCCCATGTGACATCAGGCACAGAAGATAATCCTTCTCTCCTCAATGATGGTTGAACCGCTTTGAGTGCTTCCTTAGAGATTGAAGTAACAAGGTACGTTAGACTGAAAGCTAATAATAAGAGAAGAAAACAGGATGGGAAGGCAGTGCATACAGCACAAGAAGAAAAACGGTGCAGTATGAAGGACAAAATGAACATGTTATTAACACACCCCACATATACTTAAACAATAGTAGTATAAGAACAACCCACAGTCAGATAAGAGAGAGAAAAAGGTTCATTAATTCTGGAATTAAATAGTAAACTAGATGAAAATAAACGAAAGAATTCTAGTAGGGATGCAGATGTATAAGGTGGAAAGCTTAATTACCTCAAAGTCATCCATAGTAATACTTAGGCGCCGCATCTCGTGTTTGTCCCAAGGATCCCTCAACCAGTCATGTGTGTTGTTTCTTTCCTCCTTCAAACGCATGTCTCTTCTTTCATAAACTATTCTCTTTATAGCCAGACTTCCTGCTGTATCGACCAGCGCCTTCAAGTCGGCACCGACAAATCCTGGTGTGGCCTTTGTGATCTTCAGCAGGTCAAACTGGCCTTCCGGTGGCAACCGAAGGTTGTGGACAAACCTCTCCAATATCTGTTTCCGTGCATTCTCATCTGGAACATCGAGAACTATTTCCCGATCAAACCTTCCTGGTCTTCGGAGAGCTGGGTCGACAGCATCTGGTCTATTGGTAGCTCCAATAACAAGAACATGGTGCGGCTTCTTCTTTTCATGTGATGACTTTTGTGAATCATCCATGTCGTCAGCATCCCGTGACTGAATGTTCTGGTGGAATTCATCCATACATGTCATTAGCTGTGTAACTATCCGTCGTTCCATCTCTCGTTGCATATTCTCCCGCTTGGATGCGATTGCATCTATCTCATCTATGAATACAATCGAGGGAGCAGACCTGTACGCCTTGTTAAACAAGGTCCTGATGTTTTCTTCAGAAGCTCCTACAAGAACAAAAGAGCAGTGAGTATTACTATTGATGTTTTACTCTTGTTCCAGGGATGAAATAAAATATAAGGAGTCAAAACACAAAGCTAAGCTGACAACTTTTGAAACTTTGGTGCAAATAATAGAATAAGATGCATACCAGAGACCCCATTCACGACCTCGGTCGCCGAGATGCTGTAGAAGGGCACGCCAGTCTCGTTGGCAATTGCGCGGGCAAGCGTGGTCTTCCCACAGCCGGGCGGTCCGTGCAGCAGAATCCCAGCCACGGGTCGCACCCCAAGCCACAGTGGCAGCTCCGGATGGCATAGAGGGACCACCACCTCCATCATCAGCTGCTCTATCACCGACTCCATGCCGCCGAGGTCAGCAAACCTCACCTCTTTCCCTATACTGGAGCCTCTCTCAGCATTAGTCATGGTAGCCTTATCCCCACTGGAGCATCCTTCAGCATCAGCCATGGTAGCCTTCTCCCCACTGGAGCATCCTTCAGCATCAGCCATGTTAACCTCCTCCGCGGTCTCGAGCGCATCGGGGGCTCGTTTGGAGTTTTGGGACGAGTAGCCGGAGCGCAGCAGCGATTTCGTGACGTCGAAGGCGGGGGGAGGCGGCGAGTGGGTGGTGGTGGAGGACGATGTGGTGTCATCATGACTGCGGCGGCGGGAGGGATGGGAGGCGCTGTCGTCGGACCCTACGTCGACGGGAGGAGGTAGGGAGGAGAGGGCCCGGCGGACCACGGAGGCGAATAACTCCAACTTGTAGCGTTGGTACTCGCGGTGGCGGGAGCGGAGGGCGTGGGCAACGTCGACGGCGGAGGAGCCGGGGACGAGGCAGGCATCTGATTGGATGCTGCGGCGTACGCGGGACTCAAGCGAGAAGGACGAGCGCGGGCGCGGCGGCTTCGCCATTGGCGGCGGCGGCGGCGACTAGTGGGTAGGGTTTGGGGAGGACAAGTGCGTGTCGCGTGAGAAGATATCTAGTGATACAGGCTGATACAATGCATGTCAAAGAACATGGGCCATTCGATCTCGTAAGCAGGGACAGGATCAATTCGTCGCTCACCTCGGTGCCTGTTATGCTAAAGACCCCTTGGGTTATTCAATATTGAGCAAAGAAACGCGTCTTCTTCCTCTTCCTGTACCTGTTCGTGTACCTCCTGTCCGATGTGCAAGAGAGGCCTCCAAAGCCAAATGGAGTTCTAGGGTTAGCTTTGGGTCATCTACAATAGGGAAGCACAGATGCAGCCCGAGCAGGACCTTGCGCCGCCGTCTCCGTCTCCGCCTCCGTCACTACATCTTGTCCTAGGGCCTCCGCCTCCGTCACTACATCTCGTCCTAGGGCCTCTGCCGCCTCCGTCTCCGTCACTACATCTCGTCCTAGGGCCTCCGCCTCCGGAGCACGAAGCACCTCTTGCGTTCGCCGGATCTGGACCCGCCCCCTCCACCTGCGGCGCTGGACCTTCCCGTACTCGTCCTCATAAACAACCGATCCCGCGCCCACCTCCTCAAGGTAACAAACTCTCCCGGCCGCCCCTCTCTCTGTCTACCTCCCTCTTGGTTTTTCTATCCAGAAGCTGCAATATGTTGCAACTGGTTGTTATTTGCTTCGATTGATAAAGGCTCCATTGCAGAAGCACGGCGTCGGCAGCGACCTGCCTCTGAAGAAGCCTGACAGGACTCTTTAATTGTGCAGCTCCTAGGGCTTGATTCAGGTCAGAAATTCTATTTGTGGCAGTGGTGTATGTTCTTTTCTTTCAGCGGCTTGATTGCTATGCACTTAACTCCCAATTAGTGGATCACGTCTTGTGCTGAAGCAGTAGTAACTGCCAAATCTTGTGCTGGTTCTCAGTATGAAAGCTCTATATGTTATCCTATCTAGGAACATTACTTACTAACAAGAGGGACACTTGACTTAAGTTACATTTAATCAGTTCAATTTGCCCTAAATTTTGTTCACACATACTTGTGTTATTCTGAACGTAGTACTGTCTTTTTTGTCCTGTGCCAATGGTATGTTTTTTTTTCTGTTGGAGCCATGGAATACCAGCTGTTCACTTAAGTATGTGTTATACTAATCTGAGTGTGTACAGAACTATAGATTAGTTGAGCCATGGAATACGAGCTGTGCCTCCTTAAAATGTACCCTCCATCTGCGGATATAAGTCATTTTTTGTTTCACTCAGTCCACACTCCACAATGCAAGATTTTTGCTACTTATTATATGGAGTAGTGAGAAGTTTTGTGCTAGTACATTGGAAATATCAGTATTGTTGTGGCCGGTGCCCTTTGGTAGGATTAATTGAAGGATAGCGCTAAATTACGCTGATGGCTCATGGATTCATCCATACACTGATATTACAACAATAAAATGGCTGAAGACATTTTTTCGTAAGCCCCACGGAAAGCTATAGAATTTGACCTGAGCTGCAATCAGCATTGTTCCAACCGGATATTTTATTTCAACTTTTTTGCTTCCAAATTTGATGTTCTATCGACCACATTAGGAAATGTAATGGCACCGTCAGTACATTATTGTCCTAGCTCCTGGGTGTTATTTCCAAATGTTAAAAGGACTCTAGGATCTACTCCCTCCGTTCCAATTTAATTTACTTGCTATACACCAAATGTGGATGTATCTAGACATGTTACATGTATAGATACATCCACATGTGATGCATAGCAAGTCAATTAAATTGGAACGGAGGGAGTAGGTTGTAGTGGACGTTCTAGAGTTTTTTTTTTTTGTTTGGTCATGGAGGACTAGAACTCCGCCTATGTCTTCTAGGCATAGCCGGTCCCAAGCCCGGATAAAGGAGGAGGGTTGTGATAGGCTTGGCAAGCCAACGTAAAAACTAGCCAGTCCCATGGATATGAAACCCACGAGAGTAGTACTAGGGTGGGTGACCTCCTGGAAAGTCCTCATGAAAGGTTTCATATCTAAGGGTTGTGATAGGCTTGGCGAGCCAACATAAAAACTAGCCAGTCCCATGGATATGAAACCCATTTGGGCGAGAGTAGTACCAGGATGGGTGACCTCCTGAGAAGTCCTCGTGACAGGGTTTCATATCTAGCCTACCCCAACTTGTTTGGGACAAAAGGCTTTGTTAAGGTAAGGTAAGGTCATGGAGGACTAGAAAATGCAAAATCACATCAGTGCTTCACTATGGTTTTGAGCTGTAAGTAAAAGATGTGGGCCGGGCTCTACTATAATCAGCTATAGTTGTAAGCAACTTTTCGTAGTATTCCATAGTAGTGCCAAATGCTGGTTCATTGTATTAGGTATCCTCGTTCAGTATTGCAGTGGGAATGGAGCGAACAATCTTGTCATGAAGAACTAATTGTCTGGAAGATGGCTTTTTAAGCAAATGAAAGTTTATTTTGTTTTGCCTTGTTCCTTTAGTCTTCATTGCGAGCGAAACACTTTTTAGAGTTCATTTTTTCAGCCTGATACCAATTGTAATTTTGTGATGCTACCAAAATGTTTAGATTGCTGATCTGGAAGACACGATGGAGTTATTTATGGAGCTTCAAGTCATTGGAGATCGAGATGTAAAAAAACTTGCATTTTCACACATTATACACAGTATCAGAAGGATGAATCAGAAGCACAAGAATGAGGCTAAGAATCGTAAACTGCAAAACATCCTTTATACACTAGTACAGGTTTGCAACATCTCACACCTTATTTCTTAAGTATTGCTAGGTTGAAAATATTGGTTCCCACTTCATCTAATTATATCCTGTTTTCAGGGTGAGGAATAATCGAGAGCAAAAAGGTCTTTTACTATCTTATGCGATCTTCACCGTCGAAGGGTCTGGTTTGATGATCGCACAGCAAATGCTATATGCAATGCTTGTTTCCATCCTTCTTCGAGGTACATATTGCAAAACAATACTAGGTGTTTTATGTTGGTTGGTTTTTGTCTAAAAAATTGTATACTACGTGCAGGATTATGACAGCTGATATCTCATTCCTCCTTGGGTATGAAAATGTCTCAATTTTATTGGTAGTTCTCTTATGACACATACCTTCAAATGTCCACCATATTAATAACTTAAGCTACTTAGGTTTGTATGTACAACATGATGGATGTGGAATGGTGGCGACACCAAGGTCGCCTAGGTAGCGGTGAGCTACCTTATTAGTTCTTAATTTCTGCACTAATTTATCTTCCATCTGTTTGCTTACTTTTTGATTCATAGGCTATGGAAGACACATGGGTCAAACGAACATCTTCATGGAGATAAACACAAGTCTGAGGAAGAGGGTTTGCAGGAAAAGGTTGAGCAAGATCAACCACAGAAAGACTTTGATTCTACACAAGTCTGAAGTGATAGTACTAGTTAGTTGGAAAGGGAAGCTCCCATTGTCAAAAGGAGGCCAGGATTCAAGGAGATGGCAATACCATTTGAGGAGCAAGAATCAGCTGTTACTGAACTGGATGCGTCTGTGCTAACTAGTACTATCACTTCAGTTCATGTAGGATCAGTCGAACACTTTCCTTTGCATTTAACAGTATGTAAGAAACATTATCAGTTTATGTTGGATCGTGGAACAAGCATGTTCTCTAACTTGCTATATTCACATTGAAAATTTGTATCTATTCAAGTACCCTAAAGTGCTATCCTACTTGTTGCACACATTCCTTTGATTTCCTTCAGTTGAGCCGATCCCTTCGCTTTGCTCTGATGGGAACGCATTATAGGCATTTGTGAAGTGAGGTTAGGGCCATGTGGATGTGTCGAAGCTGGCTGGTTTTCATCATTTCATGACTTACCTTGTGCGCCTTCCCGACACATAAATTTCACGAATACTGGTGCAATACAATGAAATGGATGTGAAACACTGATAGAAAATCAATGGAAGACATGTGGATGCTTAATCAAAAAAGATCCTATTTCAAGTTGTCATACAAATATCAATAATTTTTCTTAGCCTAAGAGGCCAGGATACCAATATTCCCCTACAGATATTTCATTTTACTGTTCAGATCAATTCATCTATTCCCCTCTTTTGCTTCACGTACTATTTGACCGACACAACATAGACGAAGAGTAAAAAATGGCAGAAACCATATAGATGGAATTATCAACTACCAAAAAGTACGTTCAAGAAGCAAATCTATCTTGTAACTGACCTCAAAGCAAATATTTCTAATATAATTTATCTTAGCGAAGCATGAAGAACATCTTCACAGTTAGTATGGAATCATTCAAACAGACTAAAAAAGATATACAAAGGAGCCGGATGACTCAAGTGCAAATAGAAAAAGCTTAACAAAAATACACACAATCTTGATTCGAATTTGACCAAGGAAACATTTACTCAAATAAATTTCTGAGCATAGCTAGTTTCAACCTTGCTTGAATGTACAAAGCTAAAATTACGGTTGTCAACAAAGAGCAATATATATAGCTCAGGAGATCATAATAACATGAATTAAGAAAATGTCTACTAGTATTCATAATGGTTATTAATCTTGTCGAATAAATTAGAACATCAATACCATACACTGTTTGCAAGCACATCAAATTGCTTGTAAGTTCAGAATAACTAAATATAATACACCTAATATGGATCATCTCATTCCACGCCATCCACCTCCAACACAACGGCAAACCTACAAGACAAAAGCAAGAATAAGAAACAAAAGTATTTTGGAAACAAGCCATCATAATCAAAAGCATAATCGTCACTTTACGTGTAGTTCTTTATTCCAGGTGGCTGAAGAATAAGAAAATTACAAGCCACCTATTTTATATAGTTCCAAGTTACAATGGTTCAAATTAAAGCATACTCGTCACTTTACGTGTAGTTCTTTTATTCCAGGTGGCTGATGAGTTTCTATGATTCTCAAAGATCTAACAATAGCAGAGTGATCTTAAGCATGTCAGCTTTGCGCAACAACTTTCAGCAAGATATTATGAGATTTGCTGACAAACTCCTCTCTTCTGTATCCAACAGATGCAGATGTTTCTTAGCAATTTAATCCAATAACTAATTTCATGTTGACAACACAACCGGTAACGGTAAGTATAGCGCCATATCTTTAATAATTCCTAAGACAACATGTTAATAAATACATATTTTAATACATTGCTCTGTTCTCGCAGAAATCGATTTTCAAACACCATTGACGTCGCTTCCTAGATTTCCAAAACACTCAGCCTTCCCTCTCGAGCCTTGTCTATTGTTGTTGGTACGTGGTCAATATTTCAGGACTACACATGGCCAAGCTATACTCTAGAATTAAGTGTCACTTATCCACTTTAAATTCATTTTAAATTTACGGTCAGAATTTATTAATGATGTCAAACATTCAAGTTCCAACGAAGTATAGATTCAGAAACAGCATTTCATAAAATGGAAGAGTGGAAGTCACTTGAAAAATTTATCCTAAGAACATGTACCTTGAAACTGCTTTGAGCATCATCTGCTAGTGTTATTGCAGTGGTTGATCCTACACTCTGAGTAACGCTTTCGAATGGCTCCATCATGGGCTGTTCAGTACAGATTAAATAGAGAGACAATTTAAATAAGTTACAGGTGACATACTTGAAGCTTCACATTGCTCATACTTGAAGTTAGAGGTGACGTTACTGGAATACATGATATATGAGAAAGTGCAAACAATGAAGCAAAAGATTATTTAAACTATGTTTAGGTCCCAGAAAAAACGATCAAATTGATCAGAGATGCAATCCTGGTGTTTAAATATTAACATATCTAACAAGCTAGAAATAAGATTTAGTACAGTTAAACTCTTTGTATTTGGAAAAGGGGAGCCTGCACCCATAACTACTTAGCTACCGAACGAATTAGAAAATGAGAAAAAATATTGAATCAGGTCATGATGCTGCAGCCAAGAGCTGCCTGATCTGCTATCTTGATGTCCTATAATGACTTTGATTAATAACGTGCACTATACCTGTTATTTGTGTGAGAGCATAGCAATATACAGTACGGAGGGTAGTGCTTTCAGACTTTGTGTGGGGACCCTGGACTAGCTGTCCGAAATACCCTTGTGCCTACAACATCAGCGATCCCATGATCAGTCTGCCGCTGAGCACAATCAAACTGGTATCAAGAGAACATCCATAAATACCGAAGGAATTTACTTACTTGAGTGAAGCCATAACTTCAACAGGTACTTGCAGCGGAAATCTCCAAAACAACGTGGAGCCCAAGTCACTTGCCAACCCTACATGCAGTTGATTGGGAAGCGCCCTAGTTCGCATTGACGTCGTTGAAATCTTCTTCTTCAAAATCTGGCTAAGACAATAGCCAGGGACGAAACCAATATGAGTACATTTGAATATACTCGCAAACTACCCCCGGAATGAGCATGCACTACTCTTTTTATGGTATAAATAAAACTTTCTTTGCTTTGAAAACTCTACATCCTTATTGAAAAAGAGAAGGATAGACTTTTGTTTAATAAACTTTTGTTGGAAATTCCTATAACTTTATTTGGAAAAGGAAAGAAGGCTTTAGAACTTTTTCCCATAAATCTGTCTTTGTAAGAAGTCTCTTTTAAAACTTTTTCCCAAAAATACATCTTTGTTGAAAAAGGTAAGAAGTCTCTTTTATAAACTTTTTCTCCAAAAATCATTACCAGGTTTTGCCGCTGAGCACAATCAAACTGGTATCAAGAGAACATCCATAAATACCGAAGGAATTTACTTACTTGAGTGAAGCCATAACTTCAACAGGTACTTGCAGCGGAAATCTCCAAAACAACGTGGAGCCCAAGTCACTTGCCAACCCTACAGGCAGTTGATTGGGAAGCGCCCTAGTTCGCATTGACGTCGTTGAAATCTTCTTCTTCAAAATCTGGCTAAGACAATAGCCAGGGACGAAACCAATATGAGTACATTTGAATGTACTCGCAAACTACCCCCGGAATGAGCATGCACTACTCTTTTTATGGTATAAATAAAACTTTCTTTGCTTTGAAAACTCTACATCCTTATTGAAAAAGAGAAGGATAGACTTTTGTTTAATAAACTTTTGTTGGAAATTCCTATAACTTTATTTGGAAAAGGAAAGAAGGCTTTAGAACTTTTTCCCATAAATCTGTCTTTGTAAGAAATCTCTTTTAAAACTTTTTCCCAAAAATACATCTTTGTTGAAAAAGGTAAGAAGTCTCTTTTATAAACTTTTTCTCCAAAAATCATTACCAGGTTTTATTTCCCCAAAACTCCTCCTTTTCCGACCATAGCCATTCATGGTCATTTATCCTCAGCAAACTCATACCAGCCCTTTGGTAGAGTTGCATAAACATTTCCACTTCATTTTTGAAACACAAAACTTTGCACTTCTCGACCATAGCCCTTCATGGTCAAATCATTCTCCAGCAACCTCATACCAGCCCGTCGGTAGAGTTGCAGATACAACACATCTCCATTTTATTTTCAAATCTCAAAACTTTGCCAAAACTTGCACATAGGTCAAGGTAGGGCCTCCCAACTGTCCATATCCGAGGACTCGGCTATTCGAATAGTTTTACCCTCTGCAGAGGTAGCACGCTTTTCCCACATCCATCCGGCAACTCATCGTGTCAGCCACGTCCCGCCATACAAGGTGTATGCGAAGTTGAGTCACCGACCATAGCCTGTCCTTTGCTCATGCTAGTATAGGACCCTGCCGCTATGACACTTTCCATCAACACTTAACCCAGCCCATCGGAATCTAAGTGTGAGGACTCATAGTTCTGCCCGGCGACCGTAGTCTTCAATCCTCTTTCTCCAATACACTCATACCGGCCTCCGGTAGACTTCTCTTAAGAGGACCCAGGTCAGGGGTAGGTCACCAAACCATCCCCTCATGGAACGGAGTCATCTCCGTTGTTGAGGCATCCCATACTAATATGAGCAAATTATATGACTACGCCCTTGCCCATATGTGGGTAAATATGGTCGCACAGGTTATCGACTGGTCGACGTAAGTACAAGGACACAATGTGCTTTTTATCAAAACCCATCATTCTCCATTTCTCCACTTCAACACCGACATCTCGGCATTCCATATCCACACAAGTATTTTCAAAGGAGTTTTTGAGTAAACAATATTTTTCCCATCCTATAGTTTGAAAAAGAATTTCCATCTAATATCTCCATATAGGGTGTCAAAATAATATACTTGTATTTTGGAAAAAGTGTTTTCAAAATCATAGCTTTAGTGGCAAACACCACATAAATCATATATGCTCTTTATAAGTAAAACATGTGAACCAAAATAGATGTATATAGATGCAAGCTCAGAGAAGTAGCTTGCTTGATTCCAGCATAATGTCCCTGGATTTCTCCTCACTGATCAAAGAAATAAGCTCTGATTCATCTTCAATAAATCCTCTCCAAATACCACTCAGGTAGCGTTTATATCTAGCGTCGCAAACATGAAAATAAAACAACACACAATAAGCAAACCAAACCACAAGTGGTATACAAACAAGGAATCATACCAAAACATAGCACTACTTTAATCAAGCAACAAACTAAATCTACTCTATGAACACTTCAAGGAAAGCTGCCTTAATAACAAGCCTAGCACAATTTATTTACTAAAGCTACAGCAATACTAAATAAAAGATACTAGTTGAACTAAAAACAAGCACTTAACAACAATCACCACACTTAGCTAGATGCTAACAAGAAATTAATCCAAATATGCAAAACATCACATAACCACATGTTTATCTATATGCTAATAAAACAATTTACTTAACAAGCCAATTTACCCAGACAACATCACAAGGGCATTATACTAGCAGGAGTATAACACCAAACACCTGCTAAAAACATAGAGCACCTAGACATCCTCTATTAAAGGTACCTAACAAACATTTTTCCCTAAACAGGAAATACTTCAGACAAAAGTTAAGTCACCAACTATTCTCTGTAAGTGAAAACATCACACCAAGCTAGGGTAGATACATTAACAAGATACTTAAGCTAGTACTCAACTCAAAGACCATCAAGTTCATCAAGCGATGCAAACATGTTACTCACACCAACATGTCTAACAAATACCACTAACAGTACTAACATATTATAACTGCTAGACAATAGTAACATGCAAGCAACAGTATCACAACAACCATTAACCAGCAAGGCATACATATTAATCACACACAATATTCTCACCTCAAAATAAACAAGCTTAACAAATTCCTAATTACTAGGAGAAAAGCTATATAGGGAATAAAACCCTAACAAACACATGACTCACAAATAGCTCTCCTAACATACTAGTAAAGATAAGGAAACATGCCACAACAGTGGATTACCACCCTACGCATGCTAGGAAACATATTTGTAACAATAAAGCTATAACACAACAATTCATAAAGGCCTAATAAAAATAGGCAGAAAAGACCTAAACCTTATAATTAGCACCACAGTCAATCAGTGACTCCTAAATTCAAACCAAGCTAGGGATATGTTCTCCTACACATGTAGAAGGCAAGACAATTGGATTTACTCCAAAAATCATCTCACAAAAATCTACAAAAATCACCAAAGAGCCACTGGTGTGTTTACAAGAATGAATAGAACTTTTGTTTTAGACTTCATTTGCATACAAGACCAACAGATCTGGAAATGTATCACTTCAGGCTTTCCATAGAATTTTAGTTTGCAAATTTTGGAGTTATAAAACTCTAGATATTAAATATTTAGTGAAAAAGTATCTTTTTACAAGATTTATCCTAGACAAAACTTAGAAATGTATTTTTGCAAACAGCCAGTTCTGGATGTTTAAGAAAACACATGAGAACACTACAAAATTTAAATCACTCAAATTGCTAGCACACATCAACCACAAATGAATTAAACCTATACTGCAAAAATAACAGGAAACTAAAAGCATATATTAGATCTACTAAAGAAAAACATGATTGGGCCAGATCTGGCCCAGATCTGGCCGTGCGACGCAGATCACGGCCCATCCAGCGGCCCAGTGCGCGAACGAAGCGATACGCCACCTTCTTCTTCCTCCCTAACAGGCACAGAGGCGCGAGGCGAGCTGGAGCTCCGGGACGGGAACGTCGTTGGCGACTCCGGCGTTCCTAAAAGAAAAGATGATGTCCCTGAGATTGCTCGCGGTGAGGGGACCTCAGAGAAACAGAAATGGCGAAGGATGATGGACTAAATCGCTCGCGAGCTTCCTGGAAAGGTGGCGGCCGGTGAGGAAGAGGATGCAGATGGCCCGCTCGTTTCACGGCTTCACAGCTCGATTCCTTGGACGAGGATGGAGAGGACGACGAGGCAAATCTTCTGGTGGTCTTCGATTGGCTCGGGGACGCTTCAATCGACGGTGAGATAGGGTTCGGCCAAGGGGAAAAAGAGAGAGAGGAAGGAGAGCGAGGGGGCAGGCAACTGAGGGAGAGCAGAGGTGCGGCGGCGTCGTTGCGTTCTTATCCTCCTCGCAGGGTAGCGGAGAGGAGGGGGGTCCGGTGCGTGCGACGCGCGGGAGCGAGGACGAGGAGCACGGCGGCACTGGCGCCATGTCGTGCTGCGGCTACAGGAACACGATGTAACTTTTGCAGAAAACCCCTGGACTTCCCTAAAATTCCTCTGTTTCATTTTCTTTTAAAACCAGAAGCATTTTAGGGATTTAATTGAGGCATTTAAACTATTTGAAAATTCTGAAATTATTTGTGTAGGCTCCCCTTACCAAGTAGAGCCTCCACAAAAATTGGTGTTTCAAAATAAAATGTTTTGAACAACATTTGTTCATAGAGTTTAAATATGTCATTTTTTGGATAAAATCAATTGGACAAATTGAAATATCTTTGTAATTGGAGATTTGATATTTTGAGGAGAGAGTAATATGATAATGAGATGGTTATCATCTCATTCCTGGATTTTATGAGATAAAATAATTGTTATAACAAAATTGAGAAATAGGTGGGGAGGGAAATTAAATAAGATCCTTTCTTTTTACTCAAGATTTTATTTTGAGAGTGAGAGTAATCATAGAGGTCTTGTTTTGTTTTCAAGTCACATTCCAAATTTGTGATCAGTGGGTTTTCATTTTAGTGTTGAGCACAACAGAGGAATTACCCACACAAGCAATAAACACAACAAGATCAACATCACAATTAAGACCACACAAATCAAATCACAAGAATTAATCATACCACCATTTACATAATTAACAATACTATCTTATAAAAATGATCACACTTAATTATGACAAGATGATATTTAAAACTATCTCAACTCCACCTTTGTATTTTTGAAAAAGGTTTTGAGCAAGACAAAATATGTGGGGTAATATATTTCCCACTTGTGTCCCTTTTTAAAATAAAGTGATGAATAGAGGTTCCTAAAATAGGAGTGGTAAACACCCGCAAAATATCAAGGTTGAATAATAGATAGGAGATAGCATATAGACCTCCACATTTTTGGGGACACATAGTTTTGGAAATACTTTTACTTTCTCAAGAGTGGGTAATTTGGTGGTTGCTAAACCAAGTATACTGAAATGGAATTTGGCCAAACTAAGATTAGAAAAGTATATGGATTGTTACATCTTGTCATGACATGATCACCCAAGTTTAAATATATTTTTATCTTGGTTGAGTTCTCAGTTTAATATTTACTAATCAACAACTCAAACAACAAGTCACACAAGGTCAAACACAGCAATGGGAAGGAAAACACAATCATTAGTGAAGTAATTCAAAAAGTTTTTGTTGGTTCTGAATTTGGGTCTTGTGAAACTAAGTTTTTCTTAGTTCCAAATTTGGGATGTGACAGATCCTTCCCACCCCTTAAAATAAATCTCGTCCTCGAGATTTGCCCGGTGGGTAACAAGGGAGTTCGAGGGCACGGGTTTTGGGCTGACTATACTTCCGAAGTCGATGCTTCTTAAGTGAGGTTGCCATGTGAGATCTTGACAAATTGATGCTGCGAGGCTTTCTTTGTCGATAACTTATGTGCTGAGTTCAGATTCTTGACGATAGGGTTGACTTAACGATCGACTCCGATGGATAGTCGTGGTTGGCTGTTTCCAGATACGATAAGGTTAAAGCGCAAGGAACTAATTATTAATATGTTCTTGTATACCTACTGCAGGTCTTCCCCCTTAAAAAGGGGTTTTTGAATGGTCATGATGAGGGTTGCATCTGGGGTTGACTTGGAGGCATTGTTCTTCTTGGGTAGCTTGAAAATCTTCGTCTTGGGTGTCATTCCTTGGTGCCTGGGGTTGGTGTAGATATCACTTCCTGATATTGTCGCCTTACGAGGGTCGCAGGTGGGGACGTGTAGTTTTCAGGATGCGCTGATCCTGTGTACTCGACTCTCTCCGGGTTCTAGTTAGTAGAGGGAGGTTAAAACTTCTAGGTGCGTCTGGACTTGCTTGGTGGTTGATGTTGTCCACAGCAGGTGCTTCCGTCGTTTGATTCTTCTGGGCATTCTGTTGGTTGATTGTCTTCATTTTTGTCCTTCTTCAGCTGAGTAAAGAAAGAACTTCATTGTTGACTTCCCTGGGTTCTTGAGCTTCCTGAAGCTTTGGTAAGAATTTTAAGAGGTACAGTCTAGGGTATCGAGCTTCCAGAGGAGCCTAAAAGTCAGTTCGAGTGTCCTGAGGTAGGCGATTTTTGTACGATGCTCAAAGAAGGTGCGAGGGTCGCGTTCTCAGTTAGTCTTAAAAGTTAGAGAAAGAGCTTCATGTTGGCGATCGCTGTTTGTGCTTTCTTGAATCCTCCTTCGGTGTGATTGGTCGAGGCAAGTTGAAAAGGATGATGGCTCGACAGGTAACGTTGATGGTGCTTGCTCCCTGGGTTAACTTCACGTGGATGGCCTTCGATGTTGGATGACTTCGGCCTTGATGATGGCGATCTTCTCACTACCAATTATAGGTGATTCTTCGCATGCCACCTCTTAATGGACCCTAGAAAAAGTTAGTGAAGAGCCTTCACACCAGTTGTTTTCCAAATGGGTACCTTTTTCTTTTCTTGTTTCGGAAATCATCTCCTTGGCAAAACACTATAACTCTCCATGTGACTTTCTTATTTAGAACTTGAATATTTCCTAAGTTATACACTTGATTTAAGAAAATTATTATTGTCCTTTATTTGGGTTCTAACATCATTTGCCTCACCCCTGCGGTGAAGACATCCACTAGTCCAGCAAAGCTTTCCATTAGTTAGTTGTATAAGAATGTGGGTGTCCTTTATGACATCGAATTGCCTTAGTCATACAAGAAGAATTTGTTAACAAGGTAGCTAGTCTTGTCATCAAACCACTTTTCATATTCCAGAGGCTGAGATGTACTGGATTATCTGACGTTCCGTTTATTTGTATATGACACACAATTGTTTGAGCATACAAAAGTGATTTGTTAACAAGTTCGTGAGGCTTGTTACCAAAGTACTTCTATATAACACGAACATTGGAACATCACATTATTTTTAGAGAGATTAATAATATAGATTCTGATATAAGAGTTTCCAAATATTCCATGATAGTCTGGTATATTACTTCTTTGCCAACCTAAGAAATCTCTCTTCAATGTCTTCTTGTCGTGGTTCCTCCTTCTTGCGGTCTTTGAGCTCGAATCTTCATAGCAACTCTTATACACTCCTTGAGTTCCTCTAGTTACCAATCCTAAATGAATCTCCTTATGTCCTCGTTTCTTGTCAAGGCTCGCAGACCCGAAAGGTTAGTTGGTACCATCGTGGACTTGAGTTAGATGTTAACCTAAAGTTAGAGACGATAAGTTAGTGTGGTATTCTTGTAATTTTCACAAGTTAATTTGGCGAGGTGAGGCTCGTGTCTTCACGAGGTTGGCGTAAAATTGCAGTTTCCTTCGAGATCTTGACGCACTTGCTCCAGATGGTGCATGAAGACCATTGTCTGACTTGCCGGTTGGGTTGCAACAATCTCAGCTATTTGGTTAAAGATCGGGGGTCTTTTGTATCTTGCGGAACTATCAGTTCTTATCGGGAGATGGTTTAGATGAGAGGAAAAATATCTTAGAAAGATTTTCCTAGGCGGGTTTTCATCTGCAACAAGATGCAACTATGGCGAAGAGGTCAAAAATGGTTTTTGTTAGGTGGCAAAAAGGAGTTTTATAAAAAGAGAATTTTGAGGTTACTTTGTGTTGCCGTCAAGGCGTGATTATGAACACACAAAAAACAACACACAAATAGAGAATTCACAACAAACAATACACAAGCAGAGTACACCCAAGCAAAGAGCACACAAACAAACAACACACAAGGTACCTTTAGTACCAAGGACGTCTAATACTCGTGGTAGTCGGTAGTACAACCAAGGTTCCTATCAGGTTTATCCTATGGCCTCGGTTAAACATGGTTGGTGAAGTCTTCACTTTATCGCTTAGTATTCAGCTGGAGAAATTGAGATTGTCGAAGTTGCAACTTGAGTAGAATTATTGATGTTGAGTTGAGGTCTTCGAGGTCTCTTGATTTATTGATACTGACGATCTTGGTATTTGCAGATCAATCACCTTGATGTTGAATGTTGAACATTCGAGATGGAAGCTTCTTCTTGTAGGTGCTAGCTAATTAGGTCTCACTTGGGTTCATCGTCAAGTATTTTGAACGGGTAAGAGGCAGTAGAGAAATCCTTGGAAAATCTTAAATAGAGGGATAAGACTCAGAAATATTTGAAAAGGTGAGAAAGTGGAAGCTATTTTCTTGGGCTTCCCTCGATAAAAATATATTTTGGTAGTAATATATTTTTAACAAAATATTTCTTTCCTAACTAACGTCCATGCTAACTAAGGTCTCCTATAGTCAACGATGGCTCTGATACCAAGTCTGTGGGGACCCCGGACTAGCTGTCCGAAATACCCTTGTGCCAACAACATCAGCGATCCCATGATCAGTCTGCCACTGAGCACAATCAAACTGGTATCAAGAGAACATCCATAAATACCGAAGGAATTTACTTACTTGAGTGAAGCCATAACATCAACAAGTACTTGCAGAAATCTCCAAAACAACGTGGAGCCCAAGTCACTTGCCAACCCTACAGGCAGTTGACTGGGAAGCGCCCTAGTTCGCATTGACGTCGTTGAAATCTTCTTCTTCAAAATCTGGCTAAGACAATAGCCAGGGACGAAACCAATATGAGTACATTTGAATGTACTCGCAAACTACCCCCGGAATGAGCATGCACTACTCTTTTTATGGTTTAAATAAAACTTTCTTTGCTTTGAAAACTCTACATCCTTATTGAAAAAGAGAAGGATAGACTTTTGTTTAATAAACTTTTGTTGGAAATTCCTATAACTTTATTTGGAAAAGGAAAGAAGGCTTTAGAACTTTTTCCCATAAATCTGTCTTTGTAAGAAGTCTCTTTTAAAACTTTTTCCCAAAAGTACATCTTTGTTGAAAAAGGTAAGAAGTCTCTTTTATAAACTTTTTCTCCAAAAATCATTACCAGGTTTTATTTCCCCAAAACTCCTCCTTTTTCGACCATAGCCATTCATGGTCATTTATCCCCAGCAAACTCATACCAGCCCTTCGGTAGAGTTGCATAAACATTTCCACTTCATTTTTGAAACACAAAACTTTGCACTTCTCGACCATAGCCCTTCATGGTCAAATCATTCTCCAGCAACCTCATACCAGCCCGTCGGTAGAGTTGTAGATACAACACATCTCCATTTTATTTTCAAATCTCAAAACTTTGCCAAAACTTGCACATAGGTCAAGGTAGGCCACCCAACTTTCCATATCCGAGGACTCGGCTATTCGAATAGTTTTACCCTCTGCAGAGGTAGCACGCTTTTCCCACATCCATCCGGCAACTCATCGTGTCAGCCACGTCCCGCCATACAAGGTGTATGCGAAGTTGAGTCACCGACCATAGCCTGTCCTTTGCTCATGCTAGTATAGGACCCTGCCGCTATGACACTTTCCATCAACACTTAACCCAGCCCATCGGAATCTAAGTGTGAGGACTCATAGTTCTGCCCGGCGACCGTAGTCTTCAATCCTCTTTCTCCAATACACTCATACCGGCCTCCGGTAGACTTCTCTTAAGAGGACCCAGGTCAGGGGTAGGTCACCAAACCATCCCCTCATGGAACGGAGTCATCTCCGTTGTTGAGGCATCCCATACTAATATGAGCAAATTATATGACTACGCACTTGCCCATATGTGGGTAAATGTGGTCGCACAGGTTATCGGCTGGTCGACGTAAGTACAAGGACAATGTGCTTTTTATCAAAACCCATCATTCTCCATTTCTCCACTTCAACACCGACATCTCGGCATTCCATATCCACACAAGTATTTTCAAAGGAGTTTTGAGTAAACAATATTTTTCCCATCCTATAGTTTGAAAAAGAATTTCCATCTAATATCTCCATATAGGGTGTCAAAATAATATACTTTATTTTGGAAAAAGGGTTTTCAAAATCATAGCTTTAGTGGCAAACACCACATAAATCACTTATGCTCTTTATAAGTAAAACATGTGAACCAAAATAGATGTATATAGATGCAAGCTCAGAGAAGTAGCTTGCCTAATTCCAGCATAATGTCCCTGGATTTCTCCTCACTGATCAAAGAAATAAGCTCTGATTCCTCTTCAATAAATCCTCTCCAAATACCACTCAGGTAGCGTTTATATCTAGCGTCGCAAACATGAAAATAAAACAACACACAATAAGCAAACCAAACCACAAGTGGTATACAAACAAGGAATCATACCAAAACATAGCACTACTTTAATCAAGCAACAAACTAAATCTACTCTATGAACACTTCAAGGAAAGCTGCCTTAATAACAAGCCTAGCACAATTTATTTTCTAAAGCTACAGCAATCCTAAATAAAAGATACTAGTTGAACTAAAAACAAGCACTTAACAACAATCACCACACTTAGCTAGATGCTAACAAGAAATTAATCCAAATAAGCAAAACATCACATAACCACATGTTTATCTATATGCTAATAAAACAAATTACTTAACAAGCCAATTTACCCAGACAACATCACAAGGGCATTATACTAGCAGGAGTATAACACCAAACACCTGCTAAAAACATAGAGCACCTAGACATCCTCTATTAAAGGTACCTAACA
Source organism: Poa pratensis (assembly GCA_947311845.1). Taxonomy (NCBI): domain Eukaryota; kingdom Viridiplantae; phylum Streptophyta; class Magnoliopsida; order Poales; family Poaceae; genus Poa; species Poa pratensis. Next base: position 23,044,901 of record CAMZMU010000092.1, on the reverse strand, counting down.
AACATTTTTCCCTAAACAGGAAATACTTCAGACAAAAGTTAAGTCACCAACTATTCTCTGTAAGTGAAAACATCACACCAAGCTAGGGTAGATACATTAACAAGATACTTAAGCTAGTACTCAACTCAAAGACCATCAAGTTCATCAAGCGATGCAAACATGTTACTCACACCAACATGTCTAACAAATACCACTAACAGTACTAACATATTATAATTGCTAGACAATAGTAACATGCAAGCAACAGTATCACAACAACCATTAACCAGCAAGGCATACATATTAATCACACACAATATTCTCACCTCAAAATAAACAAGCTTAACAAATTCCTAATTACTAGGAGAAAAGCTATATAGGGAATAAAACCCTAACAAACACATGACTCACAAATAGCTCTCCTAACATACTAGTAAAAATAAGGAAACATGCCACAACAGTGGACTACCACCCTTCGCATGCTAGGAAACATATTTATAACAATAAAGCTATAACACAACAATTCATAAAGGCCTAATAAAAATAGGCAGAAAAGACCTAAACCTTATAATTAGCACCACAGTCAATCAGTGACTCCTAAATTCAAACCAAGCTAGGGATATGTTCTCCAACACATGTATAAGGCAAGACAATTGGATTTACTCCAAAAATCATCTCACAAAAATCTACAAAAATCACCAAAGAGCCACTGGTGTGTTTACAAGAATGAATATAATTTTTGTTTTAGACTTCATTTGCATACAAGACCAACAGATCTGGAAAGGTATCACTTCAGGCTTTCCATAGAATTTTAGTTTGCAAATTTTGGAGTTATAAAACTCTAGATATTAAATATTTAGTGAAAAATGATTTTTTTTACAAGATTTATCCTAGACAACACTTAGAAATGTATTTTTGCAAGATTTTGCAAGGATCTTTTTACAGAGGCGCGAGGCGAGCTGGAGCTCTGGGACAGGAACGTCATTGGCGACTCCGGCGTTCCTAAAAGAAAAGATGATGTCCCTGAGATTGCTCGCGGTGAGGGGACCTCAGAGAAACAGAAATGGCGAAGGATGATGGACTAAATCGCTCGCGAGCTTCCTGGAAAGGTGGCCGCCGGTGAGGAAGAGGATGCAGACGGCCCGCTCGTTTCACGGCTTCACAGCTTGATTCCTTGGACGAGGATGGAGAGGACGACGAGGCAGATATTCTGGTGGTCTTCGATTGGCTCGGGGACGCTTCAATCGACGGCGAGCTAGGGTTCGACCAAGGGGAAAAAAGAGAGAGAGAGAGGAAGGAGAGCGAGGGGGCAGTCAAGTGAGGGAGAGCAGAGGTGCGGCGGCGTCGTTGCGTTCTTATCCTCCTCGCAGGGCAGCGGAGAGGAGGGGGTCCGGTGCGTGCGACGCGTGGGAGCGAGGACGAGGAGCACGCAGCACTGGCGCCATGTCGTGCTGCGGCTACAGGAATACGATGTAACTTTTGCAGAAAACCCCTGGACTTCCCTAAAATTCTTCTGTTTCATTTTCTTTTAAAACCAGAAGCATTTTAGGGATTTAATTGAGGCATTTAAACTATTTCAAAAATTCTGAAATTATTTGGGTAGGCTCCCCTTACCAAGTAGAGCCTCCACAAAAATTGGTGTTTCAAAATAAAATGTTTTGAACAACATTTGTTCATAGAGTTCAAATATGTCATTTTGTGGATAAAATCAATTGGACAAATTGAAATATCTTTGTAATTGGAGATTAGATATTTTGAGGAGAGAGTAATATGATAATGAGATGGTTATCATCTCATTCCTGGATTTTATGAGATAAAATAATTGTTATAACAAAGTAGAATAGGTAGGGAGGGAAATTAAATAAGATCCTTTCTTTTTACTCAAGATTTTATTTTGAGAGTGAGAGTAATCATAGAGGTCTTGTTTTGTTTTCAAGTCACATTCCAAATTTGTGATCAGTGGGTTTTCATTTTAGTGTTGAGCACAACAGAGGAATTACCCACACAAGCAATAAACACAACAAGATCAACATCACAATCAAGACCACACAAATCAAATCACAAGAATTAATCATACCACCATTTACATAATTAACAATACTATCTTATAAAAATGATCACACTTAATTATGACAAGATGATATTTAAAACTATCTCAACTCCACCTTTGTATTTTTGAAAAAGGTTTTGAGCAAGACAAAATATGTGGGGTAATATATTTCCCACTTGTGTCCCTTTTTAAAATAAAGTGATGAATAGAGGTTCCTAAAATAGGAGTGGTAAACACCCGCAAAATATCAAGGTTGAATAATAGATAGGAGATAGCATATAGACCTCCACATTTTTGGGGACAAATAGTTTTGGAAATACTTTTACTTTCTCAAGAGTGGGTAATTTGGTGGTTGCTAAACCAAGTATACTGAAATGGAATTTGGCCAAACTAAGATTAGAAAAGTATATGGATTGTTACATCTTGTCATGACATGATCACCCAAGTTTAAATATATTTTTATCTTGGTTGAGTTCTCAGTTTAATATTTACTAATCAACAACTCAAACAACAAGTCACACAAGGTCAAACACAGCAATGGGAAGGAAAACACAATCATTAGTGAAGTAATTCAAAAAGGTTTTGTTGGTTCTGAAATTTGGGTCTTGTGAAACTAAGTTTTTCTTAGTTCCAAATTTGGGATGTGACACTTTGCTGTTCTTAATAGTTGTTTCTAGTGTAAGATCTAGTTGTCTTCTCAACATCAGCCTTTCTAGGCGATGTTGCCACTTTTATTTATTTATTATGGCCCCTTTACCCTGCCTCAATGATTTTGCTGGAACAGCTACCTATTTTTGTTTTAGCCTACTGGAGTCCAGAACTTGAGATGCCGCTACAAATCACAGTGGTAGTCTGTTTCCTCTCATTCTATTCCTGCCTGGAAGGTCTCCTATTCTTGGCTTCCCACAGCTAGACAATGCAGCTAGAGCTTCCCACAACACAGGGGAACTCGAAATAACAGAGTAATTATGCAGCAAACAAAGACAACAGTGGGAAAAAAAAAGGAAAAACAAGTTGCATTGCATCTCCATTTAATTTCTTCATCCCCATCACAACAACACCATGTCAATTTTTACACTTTGAGGAAAGCAACTAGCAGATAACTTCAATGTACAAGCAGCGTTGCAAAATTTAAAGGGATGACTAACCAAATTGACTTATGCTCCTCCAAACTTGAAGCTACTCATCGAGGAATCAGTTGGTGGTGCAAGCAGAGCCCCATTACGGGAAATTCCAGCGCCGCAGGTGGATGGGGCGGGTCCAGATCCGGCGGGCGAAGGATGAGCTTCGTGCTCCGGAGGTGGAGGCACTAAGACGAGATGTAGTGGCAGAGGCGGCGGCGGCGCAAGGTCTGGCTCGGGCTGCATCTGTTCTTCCCTATTCTATATGCCCTAGCTAACCCTAGAACTCCATTTGATATCGAGCTTCTCTTGCAGTTCGAACTGGAGGAGGAACAGCCGTATAGGTACAGGTAGAAGACGAGACTGTTCGAGCAATATAGAATAAATCAGGGTGTTCTTTGCATACCCGACAACAAGTGGACCGAGCCTCACAAGGGTGTTGATCCTGTCCCCTCGTACAAGATCAAACGGGAGTGAAATGCATCTATGGTCCTCGAAGTTGTTGGTCATGTCCAAAACAGTCCCAAACTCAGGATTTGCCTCATTACAGTCCTGAATGTTGCTCTGCATGTCCATCTACGGTCCTAAATACGAATGGCTAGCGTATAGCGTTGACATGGCAATAGAACAGGCTCACTGTGGTCCTCAAAGTTACCGACGATGTCCAAAATAGTCCTAAACCTCAGGATTACCTTTTTTTTAACAATCCAATAGATTTGACATCTATTTGTTATATTATTAAAGCTATTTGCATTATCCCCATACTCTGAGTTGTTCTGTATTGATACTCTAACTAAACACACGAATAGTTGTTCCTAATCGACATCAATTATTTTTCTTGCAGAATTTAATAGCATTGAATAATATGAATATATATCAAATCCAAGATAATATAGGTTTATGAATACTAAATATAATAATTTGCGGATGTGGGAAATTACTGCATGTAAGTTGATGGTGTTTTCTATTACCCGAGAGTCTTTCCTACTCCAATGATCATAGTGTTGGGATGTTCACGCGTGTCAGTAACATGTCTTGTGGCTCTCAATTTTCCCAGCATTTGGTCATTCCTTCGATTATTGAAGCGTCACAACCGTATCAGCGTAGTTGTTCTTTTATTTTTTGGAATTATGAATTATTTATGTTGTATTTCCCGGGTCCATGTGGAGTTCGAAATGATGAAACTCCACACTTCGTTTCCTATCTTTTTAACGGTGTAATAGATAATCTTTTGACTTGTTTATGTGTGATTTTTATGGATGGATGTCTTCGGATCATGGAACAGTGCATGTAAAGCTGATCCAGTTCATAAAATATCCTGCACCTTATCCATGGAATCTAGATTTTTCCATCAGCTGTACGAGTTGCATGCAAACTCTTTTTTGGCCTTGGTCTGTTTTGTCTGATCTCTTCTTTTAATCTATGTGCAAATTAGTTAAATGCGTGACCCGGTGTCTGTGTGTCGTGCTGCATGCAAACTCCTTTTCCACCTTGGTGATCAAACGTGGTTTATATGTAAAAAATAAATTGCATTGTTTTAAAAAATGGAAATCCTGAGGTTTAGGACTGTTTTGGACATCGTCGGTAACTTTGAGGACCGCAGTGAGCCTGCTCTATTGCCATGTCAGTGCTATACGCTAGCCATTCGTATTTAGGACCGTAGATGGACATGGAGAGCAACTTTCAGGACTGCACTGAGGCAAATCCTGAGTTTGGGGACTGTTTTGGACATGGCCGACAACTTCGAGGACCGTAGATGCATTTCACTCATCAAACGGCTCATGTTCTTTCGAATGCATTGTATTAGCTACCAGGTTGTATCACTAGATCTTCTCTCCGTGTCGCGTGTTCTTTCGAAGAAACACCGGCAGGCGGGCTCCATAGAGCTCGTTTTTTGAAACAAAATTAAAACAACATTTTAAATTCCCAAAAATTCTAAACAAATCTTATGACATCTACGGTCCTTGAAAGTTTTCAATCCTAAATGATTTTTATTCAACTATACACAAAAATGATAAATTCTAACACATTTGAAAAGAATTTGAATATTGCATTGTTTACATCTCAGATCTAGAATTTTGCCATTTTTACAAAATCCAAAATACATAATATTTTGCATTTATTTTTTCACACCGGTACACATAATCATTGTCTACAGCTAGTATTTTTTCACAAATTTTTGAAACTTATAAAAGTTCTTTTTGAATTTTTTTAGAAAAGGCTCCATGGAACCAAAATCACCGCACTCGGAAACCAAGGCTCTATTAATATTTTTACTGAACAAAGGGCAACATATATTTTCAAAAATCACAGTAAAAGTAAAATTCCAAAACATGTGCACGCATGTGTGCCAGCGGTAGCCTAAAAAAGTGTGTCATTGTAGGCTTTTCCCTACTAGTGGTGTCTTATTACCAGGGTATCCATGTAACTCGGGTTCAAAATGAAAGGAGTGACTTTGAGAACAACCGATCAAGAAACATGATTGACACGAGAGAGTTTACCCATGTTCAACCCCTCTGGGAAGAGGTAAAGACCTACTTCTGCTTTGGCGTATAGTGTTGAGAGTTTCCCTCCCTTTGATGATGTTTAGCCAACCACTTAAGGCTATCTAAATGTTTCGACAAAAATTCTGCAAAAAAAAAAAATGGATTCATATGGAGGTTTCCTACGTACGCATCAAGTTCGTTTAGAAATATATTGTATTTATGCTACACAAGAAAGACAAAGTTCAGGAGAGAATAAGAGATTGTTTTTCTACTTTATACAACCACATATTTGGTTTTGATATGTATCCCAAAATAAAACGTCTTTTCTACCGAAACTTTGCATAAATATACATACCACGTATATGCATTCATGTAACAAAATTTGAATTTTTGAAACTCAAAATTATCATTTTAAAAAAATCAAAAAGGTCACTAGAGCCCGGGTGCACCAAGTCCGTGTTCCATGATGTGCAGATAATCTATCTATCTATACTTCTTATAAAACAAAACCCCCACTAACTTACAATTAATGATTCTATCTCAACATGCAATCTATCCACATCACTTACTGTTTAAGCCAACCAATTGTCCACGTCATCCCACTACCATCCAGTACTTATTATCCATCTCTAAATGCAAATATCCACATCATTTTTTTCTTTTATCTTTTAGCCACTAGATTGTCCATGTCATATTTTTTGCCGTTCTAATGAAAAGATCACACAATCTCGCGATGTAATTACAAAATTAAATCATGTGTGAGGGGAACACCTGAATTAGTTTGTCAATCAAGTGAACTTTTTGCCTTACATATTTCTATAGTCTGCTTCAAATTTTATGCGTTTATTAGGTTTCTAGTTGATAAGAAAGAGACAACCATCATATAGCAATTTTAAGGAAAAAAATGAATGTACAAACCGAGTAATAAATGGTTTGATGAGACCATTTATGATACTATCTTTATATTACTCTCTCTGTTTTCCAAAGTTCTTGACATAGATTTATCCAAATACGAATATGTGTAGAACATTAATATATGGTCACATCTATGTTAACTATTTTGAAAGGGAGGGAGTGCTTTGTACTATGGAGATATTAACCTAGACTAGTAACTTATGTGTGTTACTAGTTACTCTCCATTATAACCAATCTAACATGAAAAATGTAATACTCCCTTTGTTCCAACATATAAGGCGCCCATATATTTCGCTGGTCAATGACATACGATTTGACCATAATTTATACTTATAATATGTCCACAAATTAGTATGATGATATATGAAATGAAAGAATTTTGTAAATAATCCGAAGGTACCATTTATACATTCTCAATACATATAATTTATAGTGGTATATATCATTGATCATCAAAAACCAGTACAAACATAGCGCGCCTTATATTTTGGAAAAGACAAAGTATGGCAATTAATTAACGAGAAGAAGTGTTGCGATAACATAATATGTTGAGATTACTCGTTCCTGTACGGTTTCGTGGACACGATTCCAATCTTATGCAGTTTTGTACTCTAAATCATCAGCTATTAATATGAGCATGTGTCAATGCTAGTTTTTTAGTGTGGTTTCATATGCATTTTGCTGACGTGGCATACTAGTTAATGAAAAGAGAACGAGGTTGTAACTTAGCTACTTACGTAAGCTACAACCATTGCACGTGGCCATAGGCAAAAAATAGTTCTAACCCAATCATATGCATACATGAACCCCAAATCATTAAATGTAGATACAATAAATAAATAAATAATACATTAGACTAATTGTATCTTTTAAATATTTAAACCGTGCAAAGAAACCGTGTCTTGCCATAGGCCATAATTGACCTCATCGTTCCTACGTACTCCCGTCCATTCCCCTTGCCCTTTATTCTAAATTTAATGGATTTGCATGCGTGGGGAGAGAGCAATTGACCAAAGCATGTGAATTGTGGACCTTGAATCCCCTAATTAAGCATCGAAATTGATGGGGGGGAAATAGTGGGAGATGCTCCGGTTGTACTGCCAATCACATATCACCGTTCCATATTCTATTAGATGACTAAATATGGATATACGGATGTAAGATCCATCATGAAAGATGCATCCATATCTATGATGCATATGTGAGTCAACTAAAATAGAATGAGAGAGTATGTTCTAGAGTATATAACCTTTGCCACACGCAACATATTTATTACTCCCTCCGATCCATAAAAAGTGTCGGACATTTAGTCCAATTTTTAAAAATTGGACTAAATGTCCGACACTTTTTATGGATCGGAGGGAGTAGTATTCATCATGGAAGCACCATGACTCCATGAGCAGCCTAATCCATACTTTATTGCCCAAAATTACAAGTTAAGTTTGACAAAAAAAAAACAAAGTGACATTGCATTTAAAAACGGAAGGAAGGGAGTAATAAACTTCACGATTCCTTGTGCACAAACTCATAAGGTGGGAAACATCGAGAATATTCCAGCCTTCAACTCCATCGATGTTTAAGTACAACGGTTATTACATCAGTACGGTCTCAAGGAAGACACCAGATGGCGGGAGAGTCTGCAGAATGAAGGTCCGGCAACACATTTTCGATGCTGGTGTCATGAAAGATTTGGATTCTTGGAGTGCCATCATCCCCCCAGATAATTTTTCTTCGTTCGTCCGGTGAAATTCTCCAGCATCCGGTGTCACTGCAAGAGTAGGGTCCAAGCCCACGAGAGCTGTCCCTGAAATGCCGGTCATCCAAAAAGAATATGCAGGTTCCTTCGCCGATTCCAACAAATCCAGGAAAATGTGCCTTGTTGTATGCCCTGCTACAGCCTTTCCCAATAAACAAAACCACCTCTCCTAAATCTTCCACCTGGGTCCACTGGTGGGTTACAAGTCCCTGTGCTTGCTCAAGCTCAACCAACTCAAACAGTTTCAATTCGGTAGCAGAGAATTCACCACTCCTCCTCACGACCATCAAGAGTTGCGCTTGTAAGTGCAGGATGTACCTTCCCCCAACTCCGGGGAGGTTGCTCACAGGATCCACATAGAGTAACTCAGTTGCAAACTCTAGGCCACCACCTAGCTGAGGTCTATGAACATTGACACTGTCTGTGTTCAGTAGCAGATAAAAAGCCCCATTATGGCATAATATATCTTCATATTCCCCCCTGTCAAGCTGCGGAAAAGGTCGAAATACGGGCATTGGCTGAATACTGCCCATAGGCCAGAAGGCAGCATGCATGAAGCGTCTGCCATCCACATAGTAGACCACCAGAGCACCACCAACACAATTTGGGGTATCCGGAGGATGAGATAGTGCTGCTGCAACCATAGCGCAAGGGATTGTTTCAGTATTTGATCTAATGGCTTGGGGAAGATTGAAAGTTTTCCCGGTCCGCAGAGAAAGAACCACATTGCCCGTGTTTCCTGCAAGTGACATGAATACGTGCCTTCCTTCGACGGATCCATAGAAGCGAGCTCCAATGCTGCCATGTGGGAGGCGGGTACGGTGATTACGGCAGATACCAGTGGATGGGTGGCGGCAGTTGGGGCTGATGCAGTTGCATTTTGTCAGTCCGCTCAGGCAACAGGTGAGCTCCAGGAAAGAAACCTCACCATCATCTCGGCGCACGCGCAACAGCCAAGGAAGCTGATCAGCTGGAACAGGTACAGGGGGCACAGGTCCGAGGGCATTGCGCCAAAGACGGTTAGCCTTCGCCAGGGAGAAGCGGTCGATTTCACATGATACTTGATCACAGATGTGGTGCACAACTCCCTCCGGAAGATTGACGAAGAAAGGGGCACCTCCTCTCAGACGGAGGGCAAGGTCAACTGTGGAATGCTTCTTCAGATTGTACTCAGCAAGGGCCCTGCCATCCTTTAGCGGCTTTCCAGCAAAGATGAGGTGCTGCTGGTCCAAAGGGATGACCTCCTTATCCTGGATCTTGGCCTTGACGTTGTGGATAGTGTCCAATGGCACTACATCAAGGGTGATTGTCTTGCCAGTGAGAGTCTTTACAAATATCTGCATATGAAGAGGAAAATCACAAAGAATATCAGCCACAATGCAAATCAAACAGCAGAGTTAGCAGGTAAAAGAGTAAAGGGTTTCTTAGGAATCAAACAAATTATAGGCAATAAAATGCATGTGCAAATTTGAATTATTTCTATGAGTTTACAGTGTTTTCAAGTCTTAAGTGTCCAGTGCATATGTATTCTAACAAGTCAAAATAGACATACAGGCAAAAAATAGTCAGATCCACAATTTTTTTACAGTTATTGTGTTCATAACAGCAGACACACACCTGGTAATGAGGTCGAAATTTCGCAGAACAAGCCTTTACATCTTGCTGACCTACAATACCACCCAATATTGCTGACATTGGGTTCAGAATAGCTCTAGAACGATTGAAGACATCAGTTTCAGCAAGCCCAGATTCAAAGTAGTTGACAATGGTAATGTGGACTGCCTCAGCTGACATAAGATCATAAATAACCTAAAGTTAGAAAAAAAAAAGTAGCAACCGCAAAGTACAATTCCTAAGAGCAAGAAAAAATACCTTGGTGATGATGCTCGGCGCAGGATAAATCATCATTCCGGTTGACATTAACATACTGTTCATCCAAATCCTCCAGACGCTGCACATGCATATATTTCAGTCAGATGAGTGGAGACAATTCACGCAGAAGTCAGGAGACAGAAAAGCCCATCCATGTGGCGATTAGCTTATAGCATGATTTAGCCACCACTATTATGCATTTAATCAGATTTTCAGTTTCCAGAATCCAAAGATGAAAAGGATTACCATTCCCTGGAACTTGGCAGTGTCAATATCCGTGAAAAGCATGGGCTGCTCCACCTCCATATTCATCACGTTCCGTGGCAGTGTCACTGCTTCGTACCTGCAACAAACAACACTTTCAGATAAAAATGGACACATTGTTTTCTTTTATTTACGACATATTGTTCTCTCTCCATTATTTTGTACCCACTGTATGTGAAAAGGGGTTCCAGTATGAAAGATATAACAACTCTTGAATATAACTCAATGCAAATGGTACAGTAGCAAGAAGTTAAATGTCGCATATGGAGTGCTAACTGCTAACCCACTTTCAAAGGTGAAGGAAAAGGCTCACATCAACATGAATTGTCCTTTGAACATGGTAGAACGCTAAGAAAAATTAACATTTTCACAAGGTGATCAAATCCACTTTTAAGATTGGGCTATTCATCAAGTGCCATACTACCCTCGTTATCTCGGATCTTCAAAATTGTCGAGTCTCAAGAGATCGATTCATACTTGAGCAATCAAATGCAAGCAACAGATACAAAAAATAATAAGTCAACACTGAATTAGCCCAATACTAATTTATTTGTCCTTGTGCCAGCCAGACACCCCGGTATTAAATTGTTAAGATAGCAAATGGACAAACTATATCCTACAAAAAGGGATAAACTCTAAAATGTAGAAGACTTGCATCATAAATACACACATGTATTGACAAAACAACCTTGCAACCTGGAGCTTATTCAAACTGACTAACCGAGACATCAAAATCAACCCTGCATCAGCAGCTATAACACCCAAACAGTCTCCCTTCATCCGGATTTTCAATTCATGAATTTGGTCAAACAATTGAAAGATTACAACAGGAGAAGGAAAATCATATGAGAAATTATATGAATAGCTGCGCCTCACAAACACAAGAACAAAGTCAAATTACAGCAGGATCACACAGCAAGTACCAACAGCTAGCGCCCTGCGTCTCAATTACATGTTGCAACAAGGAACAATCAATGATATGGCATCAGGAAATTTTTTTAAAATGAAAACACCACAATGTAGTATCGGTGCAAGCTCATCGAAGAATCAATAAGGCTCAATGCAGCACCTACCAAGCAAGCTGACAGACTGACAGTAGTATCAAGCCTCTAAGAAATTTCATAAACACACAAATCTAAGTTGTCCATGCGGCCATCTTGGCACCTTGCAATAGCCCCCCAATCTAAACTATCAAACTAACGCCACACGGACTAAACGCAAATGAAAACTATACTTCCAGAGAGAGAAGGACACCAGCTCTTCATTTTACGCAACCCAGATCCCGTTCGGCTAACGTAAAGGCAGCATGGAACAACCAGTGATATGGCAACATGAGGAAACTTGTAGAAAACACCACAATATACTAACGTTCCAAGTTCATCATATCATCACAAAATCAGTACTGCACAATGCACCACATAGCAATTCGTACAATGTAAGCTGACATTACTTTTAAACATCTAAGAAATTTTATACACAACCAAAGTTAAGTTGTCCATAGGGCCACCTTGCAATAGCCCCCAGTCTCAACAATCAGACTAACACCACACAGTCTAAATCACGGAAAAGCAAAATGGACACCAACTCTGCATTATCACCAGAGCAAGCCAGGTCTCGCTCAAGCAGGACTTCACATAAACCCGGCTCAAGCACGAGCATACAGAAATTTGTAGAAAGGGATGGAGATGGAGAGAGCACTCACTTGGCCTGTGATTTCCCCTCGGGGAGCACGGTGTGGTCCACGGCCGGCCTGATCCTCCATGCCTCGTTGATCTCACCCTGCAAAAGAAATTAGTGCGATCATAGCTCAGAGCCGAACCGGCAGGGGTGAGAGCGAGCACCACGCAGAGAAATTGGGCGAGACTCAGAAGCTTACCAGGAGCCGGGGCACATCATCTGCGAGGAAGAGACCACGCACACACAGATTTGAGTCGGTGAGAACCCAAACATCTCAACTAAAAAAACAGTGAAGAAACTGGGGGGAAAGGCGGGAGGGAAGTGACTGACCGTAGAGGAGCTTCACCTTCCTATCGTCGTGCACGATCATGACGCCACCTGATCACGCACCCCAAACACAGACAGGGACACGCGTCATGTAAACGATCCAGAGGCAAAAATCCGAGGAGAAATGGAGCGAAACCGCTCACCGATGAGGATTCCGGAGAGACTGAGCGCCATGGGCACCGACGGGTTCAGAATCTCCTGGCTGCACCGGAGACACACATGGCACGCACGAAACGAACGCAGAAATTAAAATGAGGTGGAGACCGCATCAGATAGAGAGACGGCTGAGGGAATAAGGTCGCGCTCACCAATTATTGTTGATTTCGAGCTTGTCAAGCCGCTTGCCGTTGATCATGGCATGGATCGTCGTCTCCAACCTGCGCGACAGGGGAGATTCGGTCAGGCTGTGGCCAGATCGAAGCAGCGGCGGACGTTCGGCACCCGCATTGGGAGTCGATCGAGAGAAAACAGCCGAGAAAACTCGGAAACACCAAACATTCCCCCAAATAACTCGAATCAAACGCGTCCCGACGGAAAAAAAACCCTAATCGGAGGCGGCGGCGGGACGACGAGGTAGAGAGGGAGGGAGGAGGGGAGACACACCATATCTGGCCGAGCGGCGCATTCCGCGCGAGGGCTTGGTGGAGGTAGCTCATCCTCTCTCCGCGCGTATAGACGAGGCGGAGAGGAGGACGAGGAGGAGAGGGAGGAGGGGAGTTGGGTGGTGGTTTTGTGAGGGTTGCGTGTGGTATTCGGAGTGGGAGGAGGCCTGTACTGGGGAAGAGGGAGTGGCAGATCGGGAGAAAAGTAAGCGTGCGGAGGGTAGTATCGAAATTCCAAGTGCCGCCGAGAAGATAAGGTCGATCGCGTTGGCTCCCACCCGCTGTGCTTGCCCGGTTTACCGTCACATACCAAAAAACATACGGTGTTGCCCGTCTCTCTCGTCTCACATCCAATGTTTCGCAAGAATACGGTGCCGCTGAACTGGTTTTATCGATTTCGTTTAGATAAATGTGAATATGGACAAATGTAAAAAAAAATATTTTTTATTTTTAGAAACGGAGAGAATACCTCGTAGTTCTCCTATTGATCGGGAGAAAATCTCATCTCCCGAGAGACATAAGTTCTATATAAACGAGGTGATTTTGTTATGACGACTGATTTCGAGTTTTGTTGGCCATAGTTCTCCAAGGGTTTTGGTTCATAGAGATTAATTTCGTCGTGAATGGTAGGTTTTTTCCAAATTCGTTTAAACAATGGCTTTGTCCGCATGACTTTGAGCATCAAATCTAACTCACCCATGACAGAGTTTGAACCCACTTCTTCTTTCGTACCTCCTCGAAACAGGTTTGCGATCCGCTATATTAATATAGCAACAAGCAATACAACTTTGAGACCACTGTTGGGCCAAACAACACAAAAACACCCATGAGAAAATCAACAGAAACTAGTGACAACAACGGTAGATCGACTAAACGAGAATGACCCGCAACCGCTGCACCCTCCGGAAATTTCCACCATGCTCCTAGCACTCCGAAGCTCCGTGTACCAAGCATTCAAGAAGGAATGCGAACCATGTTGCTCCCCGGACTGGTACTAGGGTTTCCCCCGGTACGCGAAGGGTATTGGGGAAGGGGTACACCCAACGCTTTTCAGGAAGGAGGCGGCACCCGCATGTGTCACCACGTCGGAGCCGGACGAGCCGCCAGGGATTTCTCCCAACCCACATACAACCACTACCACGGACAATCCGTCGGACTCTACCCAACTTGCCGCCCACGAGCATGCGCCACCATGGTCTTGACGTCAACCTCCTCGTCTCACTAAACTAAATTCGACTTTGTTAGCAAGGTGATGCAGGAGAGGCTCAAAACTAACCTGCAAAATAGGCTAACCTCGGTTGCCACCCATGAGCTTTGCTCTCTGTATCTTGTTACAGGATGTGCTTCTATCGACATCACAAGACGATAGGCGCATGCTAAGCGGGAAAGCCTACTCAAACCCCGCCTCTCAGCTTCAGGATGATCAGCTAGCAGTCATATGGGATTCCTTCACGCCTTAGAAGGTCAAGATTTTGGGATGGTACTTCCACTACAACAGGAACCCCCTTACAGCAACGTAATCATGTGTATCTAAATGTCCATATAAACGTTGCTAGCAACTCTATCAACGAATAAGAATCCGTTACGTATTGGGCGTTGCAAAGACATAATGCAACGCATATACGTGTGTTGGTAACCAATAGAATAACCGTTGCAAAAATAGCTACAAATTTGATGCAACAAATGTATCCGTTGGTAGAGATATCACTTACGATTGAAAATTATATGTAAATATTATTTTCTGGATGGTTGATCAGTTCGGAATATTACAAAAGTTTTTCTGAGCGAGCGCACATAGTTCACAGGTGACATACCACGGCACACAAATCATAGAATATGAATGCATTTGAATAAAAAATCCACATTTATTATTAGAATTGACATTCGGTACATGAAAATATAAAAATATCCGGCGAGTAGATTGTTTACATCAAAATATGACATTCTACCTAGTCCTAGCTAGATATATATCCATTCTAATATATATTTTGCCAACAAGTTCAAAGCAGATATCTAAATATAGCAAGGATCTTCTGATGTATGAGGCCTGCATATACAAAAGGTTTATTTTCAGTATCAAACTGGAAAACAACAATGAATCATTTTCAAGAGCGGACATATCGGTTTTAAGAAGGAGAGGCTAAGCGGCCTTTTGCAACGCGTTTAGGTACACGCGCCAAAAAAGGCCATCCACCAAAAAAGAAAAGGATCACTCGCCAACCCTCCACCTATCTACGGGTCCTAAGCTACCCCCTGAACATCCTCGCTGCCCGTCAAAGGTGCTGCTTGGCACTTGACGACTCGGTGTTCTACGAGCGTGGTGGAAAGTTTTTCTGAGCGAGCGCACATAGTTCACAGGTGACATACCACGACTCACAAATCATAGAATATGAATGCATTTGAATAAAAAACCACATTTATTATTAGAATTGACATTCGGTACATGAAAATATAAAAATATCTGGCGAGTAGATTGTTTACATCAAAATATGACATTCTACCTAGTCCTAGCTAGATATATATCCATTCTAATATATATTTTGCCAACAAGTTCAAAGCACATATCTAAATATAGCAAGGATCTTCTGATGTATGAGACCTGCATATACAAAAGGTTTATTTCCAGTATCAAACTGGAAAACAACAATGAATCATTTTCAAGAGCGGACATATCGGTTTTAAGAAGGAGAGACTAAGCGGCCTTTTGCAACGCGTTTAGGTACACGCGCCAAAAAAGGCCATCCACCAAAAAAGAAAAGGATCATTCACCAACCCTCCACCTATCTACGGGTTCTAAGCTATCCTGAACATCCTCGCTGCCCGCCAAAGGTGCTGCTTGGCACTTGACGACTCGGTGTTCTACGAGCGTGGTGGTACTTCTTGAGAGGCGCAGCGGTTCCGGGTCATCATCGCTTAGTCAAATCCGTATATGTCTCCATTTTATTTCTTCGTTTCTTTCCTTTGGGTGTGTTTGCTGCTGCCCCAGCATTTCGTTCCTTTCGAATCTCGTGTTGGTTGTGTCGGTGGTTGCTATATTAATACAGCAGGCTACGACCTATTTCGTCAAGTTTTAAAGCTTTTGAAATGGCCATGTTCGATGAATTCCTTGCTGCTACTTGTGTGTGCAGTGCGTGCTCTGCTTTGATCTAGTGATTCGAGCTTGCTTGAATTTATAGTTTGCAGCAATGAGCAATGCATTCAAGTAGAGTATACTAGGATAGTGAGGTACGGTGCTTGTACGAAGTTGCACCTGCGTGGCTGTGAAGTACATCCGGCGGCATAAAATCCTTGCACTCGACGTACACTCACGCAGTCCATATACAAAAGAAAATATAAAATGATTATATATCAAGCCATTTTTGAATTCAGAATTAAATTACTGAATCGTTTAAATAATCTTAGTTCCATTTGAGTTCGATGATCCTTTTATCAAAACTAGAGGCTGGGGCGCCCCTCGGGGCGCCTCCTGGCCGTACGGTAGCGTCCCAATAATTTCAGTTGTATAGTCAGAGTATGCATATATAGGGCATAGTTTTAATAGCATGAAGTAAATGGACTATGGACTGAATGTAACAGATAATGAATGGGAGTTTACACAATTATCTTGATTAGGTGCTGGTGTAGCTACAAATAAAAGATCAATGTATGAAGTAAAATACACCCATAAAAAATCTATTCTCTTGGAAATGTCAGACAAAATAATAAATTTGACCAGTAATATTTTTTTTTGCAAAATCTTGCAAGTTGCCATGGAGTTTATGCCATATTCAACTCACTATTGTATCTATAGACATGCGCCTCCATAGATACACTTTCACCTATGCATTCGGTTGCTTCCCTGCTTCCCATTTTTCTATAACCATCAAACGCCTTGGGGAGACCAATCTAACCTCTTGGATAAACCGGGACTGCATCCAATGTCCTTTTCCTCATGCCATTCCAGGTGTTGATGTTGTCCTTCCTGCTGAGCAAAACAGAAGGCGCAGAGCATTTTCCAGGGAAAAGTAACCATAAGCAAAACAGAAAAATTCTAACAAAGTTTACTTCTTTAGCACCCAATCAAACATTCAACTTTGAACACACCAATTCATGACCAAGTCCACTGACCTGTTCACCATATCTGGAAATAGGAAGGTTGGAAATTAAGAACATTGAGCTCCAAAAACCCAAAGTCCATTGACTGGATATCCACAGAAGGTGTGTCATCCATCTAAAATACTTGCCATCAACAAAGATAGAGTACTGCGTGTTGATGTTGCATTGTCCTTGTAATACCAAATAGAGAACAATATTACTTCGGAAGCCAAGAACACAGAAACTATAGGAGTCCATTTAGAAAGCTAAATAGGCAAGCAAGCCAGATATCGACACAACATCACCACCACAGTTCTAATTTTTAGAACAGGGTACAATATGTCTTCATAGATATGTATGCTCATAACTGCTATACACAACGGCCTGAACTAATCCCTAAGGTTGATGATCTAAATTGTGTTGCTGCACATATATACACTACCAAACATTTATTTAACTACCTTTGTTTCTAACCTCTCTCAATTTCTCACATGAACATCAAAAAATGATATAACCCATGTTTAATGATTACTCCAAAAATCTCAATTAGCGTGTGTGTGCATGTAAAATATTTATACCAGTACAAAATCTGAGACTGGAAGGAACAAAAGTTCCTTGAAACCAAGCTAAGCTAACTGAAGCTACATTTATATACACTGTTCTCTCTAAACAATACATTACGTGCGAATCCAAATTGTCTTGCTGCACATAAGATAGCTGAGTTGGAGCATCATCGTCACAAAAACCACATTAATATGAAAGGATAATTTACTTCATAACTGAAAGTAATGTGTCACCAGACATTCTTTGTTAATCGATCAAAAGCTTATGTTCGTTGCAACTTGTTATTCGTGAATAGATTGGACATATAAGGGGACAGAACACTTCAGCTTCATTACTTCTTGAATACTATCACTGACTACAAGAATACAACAAGACTATATGGAGGAATCACATGCACAGATGCAAATATTGAAGTCAGTAGCACAGAAAGTGAATAAAACAATCAAAAAGCATTGCGGAAAGCCAGAAACTTACATAATTTAGAAGCTTGACAACCTGGATTCTCTACCACCTACAAAAAGCACAATATTTCCAATGGGTCACAGAGAAAGGCTAAAAATAATTAGAACATGTATTAGAAATCACTCCCAAAAGAACCGAAACAATGGCATGTGCATTACCGTCAAACATGACGCTAGGTTGCCTTGAGCCTAAAGTAACTTGTCAGAAGTTGAGTGTGTGCCTCTCAACACATTCAGAAAACGGTCTGCACATAAGATAGCCGAGTTTGAGCATTATCGTCAACAAAAACACAGTAATACGAGAGGATAATTTACTTCATAACTGGAATTAATATGTGTACAAAATATTCTTTGTTAATTGACAAAAATCTTCTTTTCATCGCAACTTGTCATCTGTTAATATATTGTACATATAAGAGGACACAAACACTTCAGCTTCATTGCTTCTGAATACTATCCCTGATTACAAGAATACAACAAGACTGTATGGAGGAATCACATGAACAGATGCAAATATTGAGACCAGCAGCACAAAAGGTCAAAAAAACACTCGAAAAGCATTGCAGAAAGCCAGAAACTTACATAATTCAGAAGTTTGACAACCTGGATTCTCCACCACCTACAAAAAAGCTCAATATTTCCAATCGGTAAATGAGAAAGGCTAAAAATAATCAGCACATGTCTTAGAAACTACTCCCCAAACTACTGAAACAAGGGCATGTTCATTACGGTCAAACATGACGATCTAGTCAATCTGGTCCGACATTCCGTCAAACTTCCGATGTGCATCATTCAGGACATGCCGCTTACACTGAAAGTAGAATCAAGGAGAAAAATTCAGAATATGAAAAGAGACATGGTAGATGTAGTTCTTTTTGCATGCCAATATATTCAGAAAAGAGCAGCTGAGTTCCAAGCAGCAAGAATTAAATTCGTCTACCACTAAATCATGAGCAACTGACAACGATAGTCAGGTGCACCATGGTATGATACACCTGCATAGGTAGCTGCACAGCCAACATATGAGCCCAGAACGCATGATCCAGAAGGGAGACAGCCAGAAGCACAACAGGCTGGCTGGATCAAAAGGCTACCTTTTAAAAACTCCATGTAGTGATTGGAGAAAAGACACTTGGAAGCAGATCGTAGGAAAAGGATAACGCCCTGATTTAGCCCATCTAGATCTATGTGTTCTCATTTTGTAAACTCACTGGCGACGGCGTATCCGAGCGTATTCACGCGTGACGACAGGGTAAAACCCGGGCCCTGGAGCGGCAGTAACGTGAGCCCAAAAATCAAAGCAGCGGTAAAACAAAATACAACAAAGGCATATAGCCACTCACCCATAAATCACGAGGTGTCGACGACCGACGATTTATGGCGCGGATCAAAAGCACAAAATAAGAAAAGGCGTATCTAGCGAAAACAGAGCACGTGCTACACGAGAACAACCAAAATTGCACCGCCGAACAGATAGACACGAGCGGAAATCGCCGTAGCTCAAGACCGCGACGACCCAGGAGCATCGTCCATTCAAACCTGCTCGAACGAACCTATGCATCACAGGCAACAACCGACCACACAGCAGAACGAAAGCAACTCGTACAAGAAGCTAACCTTTCAGACATAAAAACAAACAGGTAGAGTGCAAGGCACAAACATGCGACAAAGCACATATAGAAGCACGCAAGGATATCTCAGAAGAATGAAAGCGGAGGAGGCGGTATACCTCAGCACACGAAGAACACAGAAAACCAAGAAACGACGAGGCCGGAGGAACAAGACGAACCTCCCCACGCTCCCTCTCGACCTGAGGAAAAACAAAAGAAGGACGAACTGTCAGGCAGAAAACGGAGGCATGTGCACGCAACGTCGAACAAGCAGATGAAAAGAAGAAGCATACCTCACGAACGGCTCACGAACCAGCTAGCAGCGGGCGATGAACACCGGACTGCACAGGAATCCCCAAATTAGGATACAGGGAACTAAGCAAGGGAGGGGGAAAATGAAGTCACACAAAAAATTAAGCCACAGACCTCAACCAAATCCTCCATTGCAGAGCAAACTCCGGAGGGCTGAAGATCGGCCGACGGCAGGGCGAAAGATCTCACTCTTCAGTGGGCTCAAGCGGAGAAGTTCTTGAGGAAAACGAGGCGAAAAGGAGAGTCTGGGCGTGGGAGAGAGAAAGGGCCTATAAAGGCTCGGTAGGGAGGCTGCAGCTCGCCGGACTCGGGTGGCGATATCCGCGCGAGCACCGCCATAGCTGCTCCCTTCCGAGACCGACGAGCTCGACGCCACACGGCTCTCCAAGCAGCCCTCTTTGCTCCACCTCCGCCATGTCCCCCATCTACCGCCCCCTCATGCGCAGGCGAAGAGGCCGGAGAGGCGGAGGGCGGTGGCAGCAAGAAAGGGAGATGAGGCCGAGCTCGGCCGGCGTCGGTGTGCCGCTTTCCAATCGGGCCCGGTGCGTGGTGGAGGTCGCAGTGGCCACCGCTCGCCGTTCTCCGCCTCCGGCTTCCCGCCATGGAGAAGCGCGAGGGGAAAGGAGAGAAGAGATAAGGGGCTACTTCCCAGATCGAACGGATGGGGATGGCATTTTCCGGGCTCGCTACGCGACGTGGCAGCGCTGTTGTCTTTTTCCTCCTTGCCCGCACGTCGCTCGCCACGTGGATAGCCCCCCTGGGCGCCCAAGGGGTGGGCGATTGCTTGTTCTCAAAGTTAAGTTGTCCTAGTCAACAACCCCTACACAAAAAAAGGTTAGTCAACTTGTTCGGCCTGGCATCATACCTAGCGAAGAACTACGGTAAGAATTTACAGATGACATCGGCATGCCATACAAAGAGAGATAGCGGCAGTGGCAAATGCCATCAAGTAAAGCACATATTCCTATTTCTCATTATGATTTCTTCTGCTCGACGCAAGGGTAATTTGGCATTAACAGGTAATGAAACAATACGTGGGCACAAGAAGAATTTAGACAGCAACTGCAGTACTCCTCCTCAATAAACACAGCTTGGCTGTTTCTTCTGCCTTCTACATATTCTTACACAGGACCAAAGTTACACGTAGCTGATAACTGCGCTCGGACAGAACAGAGACCCCCCTATCATAGTTACATCTTACATGGAACAAGTATACACATCTGAGTAGTCGTATCTCTTACAGGTCTTATATCCATCTTTTGCGACATTTTTTGTTCTTGCTGAATCACACTGCAGGGCTGCAGCAATCTAGCCATGATGGATCACTTCACTTTCCTCCTCCTTCTGCGCCATGGGACAATCTTACATCTGCACATCGAGGATTTCCTGATCCAACAACTACCACTGTGCGAGTACAACTCAGCATTTCCAAAGAGGCCAGGTTTTCTCACCTTATATACTTCATCGCGATGGAACTTCAATGAAACCTTCCAGCACTTCTGGAACTTCGGGATGGATAAAACTGGCGAGTAAATAATGGATAGAATTACTCTAAGAAAGTTTTGTTATCCTCTTCTTCTGTATCTAACTCGAGCCCCTCAGCGGCGAGAAGTCTACTGATTTCATTATTCTTGTCTTCCTCTTCTCTCTTGCGCATAAGGTCTCTCTTCCGTAGTACAAGGGTATGTTTTTTCAGAGTTTTTTTTTTAGAAACTAGTGGGGCAAAAGATTTGCCCCATTTGATTAATTGAGAGAGAATGTTAGACACGAAGTCCAATAGTACAAGAACAACACGGCCACAACACAAAAGGCCTACTCTCCCGGAATTAAAACACCCAAACTCCTCGCACCCGCGAGAACCCAAAGTTTAGCTTCGAACTTGATCTTATCGAAGATGGTAGGCGGCGACGCGTGCTTGTTGCGGAAGACACGGGCGTTGCGCTCGTTCCAAACCTCCCAAGAGACAAGAAGCGTTATGGAAGCCATGGCCTTGCGATGGGGTAACACGCCCATGGTCATATGTCTCCACCACTCCATGGTTGAGAAGGTCGTCCACCCGGTGACGTCAAGGGCATGGAGGCCAAGCCAATTTTTTATCATATCCCAAATTCTAGAAGTGAACCGACAATGAACGAGGAGGTGAACGATCGTCTCAGGTGCCCTCTTGCAAAGGGGACATAGACCACAATTTTGTCGACCCCGTCGTGCTAGACGATCCGCCGTCCACACCCTATTTTGGAGAGCAAGCCATGCAAAAAACTTGATTTTTGGAGGAGCCCAAACCTTCCAAACAAGTCTATTCATGTCGGTATGGACGATGTCACGGAATTGAGCTTGGTATGCCGACTTAGCCGAGTATACTCCATTGGCCGAAATGGTCCAAGTGATGGTGTCCTCTAAATCTTCATGAAGTTGAAAATCATGGATTTGAACCCAAAGGTTGACAAATTGAAGAAGGTGTTGCATGGAGAAGCCCTCATCCATCTTAATTTTGTGGAGCCAAGCATTGTCGAACAAGGCGTCGTGGATGCACCAATTTTTCCTTGAGGATATCTTGAAAATGAGAGGAGCAATGTCCCTTGGCTTGCGCCCAAATACCCAAGGGGCGTCCCAAAAAGAAGTCTTCTTTCCGTTGCCAATGGTGATCAAAGTGGAGGCATAGAAGAGGTCCATGTCCTCACTAGTGCAAGGGTTCTCCAAGCCGGCCCAAATCTTGGTGGGGTCATTCCATTGGAGCCATGGCCACCGAAGTCGAAGGGCCCTTGCGAACTTGTCCAAGTTTAGAATGCCAAGACCTCCAAGATGAGTTGTGCTGTAGAATCCCATGGATGCCTTCCTTTCCTTGGCAATTAATCTTCTTTCCTCCTCCGGGTCAACCTGGATCAAGTAGTTTGAAGTAAAACAGAGTACATGTGATTCAGAATAAAAAGCATGAGGATAGCATGATGTGCACGCCATGCAGAATAGAAAGAAGTGCTACCTTTGACCTAGAGAGACGTCGAGCCCGTAGCGTCAATTCTCGTTGCTGTTGTTCAGCCCAAGCAGCTACCGCCATGTCACCACGTTTATCAAAAGCTTTTCGCTTTTTCATCACCCACTCCATCCATGCCTGAGAAGCCTAATTAATGGAAAACACAGTTTTCAGTATGGCAAGAATACCTCTTTTAAGCTGACAGTGCCTTCAATGCACTTCAGCACTCTCAATGCAAAGTATCATAGTGATAAAAGAAATTTAATCTTTCTCTGTGTTCTTCTAGTTAAATATGAGACAGTAAAATGTTTAATTATTTCAAGATGATACATGGGAAGTGCTGGTTACAATCTGACTTTTACTGCTATCTAGTGCTTGTTGCTGAATGCCACTATTACCAGCCCAGTTTAGCAGTAATCTATACCTCTTATAAGACAAAACCCCACTAGGGGTCATTTAATTTGTCTATCTTGACATGCAACCTAGCCACATCATCAACAAATGATAGCCCTCCAATTCTCATCTCCATCCGTCCATTTTTGTTGTTGTTGAGAAAAAACTCTGTCCGTACAAAGTATTGGCCTGCGTCTATGAAATCTCAAGAAATCACGTCCCTCCTGTCCCCGCCACATCAGCGTCAATAACCAGACCTGATTTGTGAACCAATCACGCGCTTCTGGACGTTTCCGGCAACGCATGTTTTCGCCGACCAAAACAGATTTGAAAAGGTTTGGCTGTTCGCTTCCCATTTCTGACGTTCTAAAGCTAATGTTGCACCTGCTAAGCTTCCTCTACCCCACTAAGTTCTGTAACAGTAGAGAAAGTAAAGTCACTAATTTAAGAATGTGAATACTAAATGCTTTTTAATCTCCTCTTCATCTCTACCATATAAACCTCTGCTTGATCCCAGCGAGTGTATCACAAATGTGGAGGGTTTCTCCACTAGAGGTGATGATTGGTTACGGTGGACTACTGACCCAAGCAGGTGGCGCTCGCATACTGTTCGATGGAATGTGCAAGCAGGGGTTCACGCACTCAAGCTTGCTGCCTAGGTTGCAAGGACTATGCGCTAGAATTTGGTTCTGGGTCATTTTAGTTTTGTCCACTTTGCTTTTCTTATTTTCATGAATTTTGTTTCAAGTTTTGCAGGAAGAACTATATATGTCATATGTTTTGTTTCAGATTTTCCTTTCCTGGTCTCAGGTGGACATCTATTTCTCAACATATCAGTGTTTGAGTGTTAAACCCTTTTCTCAAGAAAACCTGGCATGATGTATTAGGACAAGCTAGCTGAACAAACCCGTCTATTTACACTTTCTTATTTTCTGCATTATGATCTCATTTTACTCTACAGGTCAGTCTGTTGTTCACTGCAATACAAGCCTCTAGCAGAAACTCATCTTCTGCTTTATGGCTAGAGAATAAGTTAGATGCATGCGAGCTTGATATGCACATATAAAAGTATATTTCAATAGGGTCTACCTTGTATTTCGCAACAAGTTCCTGCCCAAAATGTCTATTCATTAAATTTGGAAAATGTTTCTATTTATTTATTTACTTATTGCTAAAAGCTCGCCTTTTCTTCGCTCGAGTCACCAAATTTCCAAGGTTATATATGCTCGTATATCTACGTATATAGATGTAGGTCAAGTACGAATCATATGTATCTATCATAAATCGACATGAATAAAGAGTGAATAAGGACAAATATATCTCTACATATTCAATATAATCACAACCAATGGATGTCGTGGGACCAAGTGCCATTAGACTACTCATAGTGGGAAGTAACATGAAGTAGTAACATGCACATGTTACTAGCTTATGTTACTACCTCTATAGTGGGTAGTAACATAAGAGTGATGTCATGCAAGTCTACATTAATTAGGTTGTAGACTCACATTGCATTGAAGTATGTGAGCTTCATAAGAGAACCTTGCGATGCTTTTAATTTGGTTTATGACATGGTGTATGTTAGTGAGCATTCTGAAAAAATCTTAGTTAACCAAAAACAAACACAACCAACTTGATCCAAATCGCCTGATTCGGTGTGTGGCAATGTTGGCCAGGCTGTTGGCATGGGCCGACATGGGTTTTGGCGTTTGTTTGCGGCGAGGGTTTTGTTGATGCTTGTCGAAGGTGAAATCGGATTCGCTCGCTCGAGGAGGAGTGATGACAACAAACTTCGATGGCAATCTCGGCGGTGGTCCTTCAATTCATTGATTGTGTGTTTCATGTGGCTGGCCAGGTCGATCGGTGGTTCTCACTGTGGTCATGTTACATGACAATATTGGTGTATTTTATAGCGGTTTTTTACCTGTTTTCCACGTCAATTCTCTTCTTCTTAATTAATAAAAGTTCTTTTGTCTTGTTTCAGAAAAGACAAGAGCATCGTACAAATTATTCCAATAGTGAACAAACACTACCTCTTTGGTTTGCCGTTTGCACCTGTCGTATTACATGCTTGAGCTGGATTGCATGCAGACCTCAATGTAAATATGTGTATAAGATCTATTTGTCATTAAATTTTCTTGTTATATGTGTCATGATACGATATCTACCTACTCTAATCCCCTCTCTCTTCCTTAATTGCCTGCCACATAAGCAGTTTTGTGGGGTCCAAGTTACATGATATCAGCTAAGATACTAGCACTATGGCTAGTCTAAGAGAACTTTAATTTTCATAGGCACTTTTTATTTTTTTTCCTAGGAACTTTATTAAAACATTCTTTCTTATGACACCTGACTCGATTTTAATGCAATGCGAAAAAAATGTGGTTAGGATACTATTTGTCACAGGGCAGCCTATGCCAGGAGGGCCCGTGGGTCACATTCGACTGGTCATCTGCTCAGTTGAGTCGCACGTACGACACTGCAGGGGACTATGCGAGGTGGGTCCTCGTAGTGGACGGAACGGGTAGTTCCGACTTGGAGTTTGCTGCACACTGGCGGCAGTCTCTCTACCCGTCGTCGTCTCTGGCAGGAAGTAGGTGAAGCAATTGAAGACCACAGGCTCGACGACGGCGACATGGGATGATGATGGGCCAAAAGGTTTCGTGCACGACTCCGGTTCCTGCGGACTGCGGTACACACGCCGTGTATACCGGTCGCAGGTCAGCGGCTCAGCGTTCACCGACGACGAAACGCAACGGCGGTCGGCGGCGGCCAACGGCGCCAGCTCCAACCAGAACGAAAGGTAGAGCAGGGAGAGGTCCTGGAAGACTAATAGCTCACCAGGATTAAGCCAAAGGGGTCGGAGAGGCGAGGCAAGGTCGAGCCCGGCCGGAATCGTGATTGACGGCGGCGGACCGAGGCGGAAGAAAACGGCTGAATGCGTCGGGCTTCTGGCTTCCCAGCAACTATGGCTTGGCGCGGATTGAGAGGAGAGCACGACGGTTCTTCAGAGTTTTTTGCCGGAGCTCGGCGTGGCCGGAATCGACGGCAATCGCCGACGACCTGAGAATTAGGTCTTGGTGATTTGGGGAAGAAGAAAAGGAGATGGTGGCTAGGGCTTCTTCATGGCGGCGGAGGAGGAGGAGGGCAGCGCGGCGGAGCTCGCTCCGGCTTTGGTCTAGGCCGGAGACAGGAGTGACAGCGGCGAGGCAAAGGAGGTCGGGCGTGAGTGAGGAGAAGAGAAAGAAGAGGAAGAGAGAGCAACCGGGACGACGATTCATCCACGCGCTAGCTCACGTGGTGACCGGGTGACCGGTGCGGCCCGTGCTGCTGACCGGGTGACGTGTCGGCGTGCGGTTGGACAAAAATCAGGCATGAACAGTAGTACACGCTTTCGGTGAAATCTGGGCCGTTGAACGCGTTGATCGGACGGTCGGGAATGACTGCGCGACGTGGACAGCCTGAGAGGCCCTGGATCCTTCGCGCTTTTATATATAGTACCTATTTGTCGTAGGGCAGCCTATGCCAGGAGGGCCCGTGGGTCACATTCGACCGGTCATCTGCTCAGTTGAGTCGCACATACGGCACTGCAGAGGACTATGCCAGTGGGTCCTCGTAGTGGACGGAACGGGTAGTTCCGACTTGGAG
Organism: Poa pratensis; assembly: GCA_947311845.1. Lineage (NCBI taxonomy): Eukaryota > Viridiplantae > Streptophyta > Magnoliopsida > Poales > Poaceae > Poa > Poa pratensis. Next base: position 23,017,819 of record CAMZMU010000092.1, on the reverse strand, counting down.
TTTGCTGCACACTGGCGGCAGTCTCTCTACCGTCGTCGTCTCTGGCAGGAAGTAGGTGAAGCAATTGAAGACCACAGGCTCGACGATAGCGACATGGGATGATGATGGGCCAAGGTTTCGTGCACGACTCCGGTTCCTGCGTGATGTAGGCCGAGTCACGTCCATCACCATGTCAAGTACTCCAACACTCCACAAGTCACCATGGACATCAAGGTGAACTCCTTCCTCTATGTGAACCTCGATATGACACTTTGGAATGGTATACTACTTGACCATCGTCACTTTGTATTGCTAGTCATGACGAGTACGAGACCACGGGAAGATGGCCAAGGCGCAAGAGGAACGAAGACCGACAAGACGGTGGCTTGGAAGAGACGAAGGAAGAGGAGAAAAGACCCAGGCGGCGGTAGTACCGCTGGGTTAGGCGGTACTATCGTCAGGACGCTGCCGCCACCACTACCGCCAGGGCTACCGCTGGAACGGCCCTTCAGACCGCATGTCCGGTACCAACTGGTACCGCTGCAGCGGTACCAACCGGTACCGCCGAGGTGGGAAGATGCGAAGACAGCCCGCACCAGCGGTACTACCGCTGGGTTAAGCGGTAGTACCGCCGCTGCGGGAATCAGCACGGGTTGGAGGCCCATGTAACCTCCCCCACCTACCCCCTTGTTGGTCAACACTACAAATAGGAGTTCCCCATCTCAGATCTAGATAGACAATGTTTTGAGATTAGAGTAGAGCTAGACTCCCCACCTCAAGACGGTCTCCTTCCTCTCCTTGCGGGGATGGTTCTTCCCCTTGTGGAGAAGATCCCTTCGTGGATTCAAGACCTCTACTTGTAGTTTGACTACTTGCCAATCTTTCATCCTCGGGTGACTTTATTGGAGCGGTTCGGTTGACCGTTGGAGAAACAACCATCCAAGATCCCTTCTTGTATCTACTTGCCGATCTCCCACCTTCGTGTGGATTCTATTGGGCCGGTTGGACCGACCGGTAAGGGAAACGGTTCTTGTATCTTGTGTGTGTTCTTGTGTTCGGGGCGTTCTTCTTGGTGTTCTTCGTGTTCCTCGTGTTCTTGCGTGCGTTCGTCCACATCCTCCGTCAATCCGTAAAGATCGGGCCACCCTAGAGGTCCAAACCTCATCACTGCGGACTGCGGTACACACGCCGTGTATACCGGTCGCCCGACGCGCTGGTCAGCGGCTCAGCGCTCACCGGCCGGCGCGCGCGTGGCTTGACGTGGCTCATCTCGTCACCCGTTTTGTCTGCGTGTGAGAGAGAGACCAACACGAGCACTTTGTGACGGGCTGGGCCTCGAAGGTCATGCGAGTAGCGTGCTGTAGAGGCGAACGGTGTCTACTCCCCCGCTAGGCCAACTAGGCAACTACTAGTACTAGACTACTTTTTTTTTGGAAAGTGTAGGCGTGTTTGTGTTATCCGCCCAATTTATGGACGAAATTTCTTTCTCTTCTCTATCTCTACTCTCTCTACTATCTACTATAGTAGTTTTGCACGTGAAACACACGATAACTATAGGAGTGTATGCTTTGTGCAATGAATTTATGAGACACAAATGAATTCGTCATTCACTTTTTGTAAGATCTTTATTTTCCAGAGAGTACGCGCTACTATTTTTTGAAGGTGGTTGACCGGACCATGAAGTCTTATGTGCCGCCCAAAAGCCTAATCACTCACAACATATGCAGCTGCTAGCACATAGTACCGACTTCTCAAGATAGCTGGAGGCATAATATCTTAACTTTGTACAAATGACAATTAATCGTCATGCATGCCTTATGCTTATCATCCACAAAAATTGTCTGGTAACATGTACTGAATGTAAATCTGGACAAGAACTTTCTGAACATGACCTTTCTTGTGCACTAAATACAGACAAAATTTGAAAATGGCCGTTGATATATAACATTTTTAAGAGAGCATCACGGGGCAATGATATTGAACACACATGTCTTGGTTCACAGTGTCCAGGTTTCATACATGACCATGATTCTGTAGGCACAATTGAGGCATCTTGTTGCACAATCAATATTGCATTTCCTTCCCTGATCCATTGGCAATCGATGAACATGTAATGGATTCAGGAAAATAATCTAATGTCTGCACCAATAACATGTTTATTAATCTAAAGTAATGACACAACTAAAGAATTTAATCAAGTTTGGCAAGGTGAAGCCCACCATTATCAGTATTGATCCATGCAAACGATGAAACAATTCTTGAAAGGGAGAGGCTTCAGCTGTCATTCTAGCATCAGCTACTGTATACTAGGTCTTTGCAGCAACTTTCCACAAAAAGAAACCACAAAGAAAATTCGTATAAGAAGCAATGCAAATTAAAGACAAAATCTGTCAAAAACAAAACAGCTAGTAAGGATGAATTTTTTCGAGGCACTTACATAACTCGAAACTAATGAAAGTTAGATATAAAGCTCAGGTTGACGCACAAAAAATTACAGATCCAAATGACGTTCTGGGATTTTTCGAGAATTGTTGCAGCGGGACACAGAAATCTTTTTCTGGACAGCAAACCAAACTTTGCACTTTCTTACCATTAGAGGCTCTTCTTGGCACAAAAACTAAAAACTAAAAGATACAAAGGAGGTGTTATAGAGGTAAGAACATCCTTGACTCAACAAAAACAAAAGAAAACAGAAAGCAAAAATAATATGGGTTGTCTCCCACAAGCGATTTTCTTTAAAACCTTTTAGGCATGACAATTTTAATGATGCTCTCATATGAATAAGAGTTGAACATAAGAGAGCATCAAAAAGAAAATATTAAATACATTTAAGTCTAACCCATTTCCTATGCAAAGGAATCTTGTAAGAAAATAAATTATTGAAGCATGAAGCTGCTAGCATAGAAAGACAAAACAAGTACAACTTCAAAAATTTCAACAGAAAGAGAGTAAACTTAGTATTATTGAGATATCTAGAGCTATGTCTTCCTCTCTCATAATAACTTCCAGTAGCATCATGAATAAAATCCACAATATAACCATCACATAAATCATTTTTATCATGATACACATGCATAAAAGTATTAATATTTTCCACATAAGCAAAATCAATTTCATTAGTAATAGTGGGAGTAAAACTATCACAGCCATCATTGTAATCATCATAAATTGCAGGCATAGTATAATCATAATAAACTTTACCCTCTATAGTAGGTGGCACCAAAATACCACTATCATTATAGTCATCATAAATTGGAGGCAAAGTATCATCAAAGCAAATTTTCTCCTCAAAGTTTGGGGGACTAAAAATATCATATTCATCAAAACCAGCTTCCCCAAGCTTAACCTTTTCCATAGCATTAGCAATAATGATGTTCAAACAATTCATGCTAATAGTACATCATGTGAGGAGGAAACCACAAGAAGAGAGTTTGACCTCTCTTAGAAAAGATAAGCCGGTAAAACTTTCAACATAAAAAACGCAACAAGATATGCATATGAAATCCATTTTTGATGAACTTGAACTTGGTATGGAGATGAACACAACCTCTAAATTCTCACATGGATAAAAGGCAAATAACAACCAAGAAAGATGATATGCCAAGTATGCAAAGGTTTGAGCTCTCCACAAAAATGCGATCAAGTTAATCACTTGAGAGCCCCTCTTGATAGTACGCCGTCTATCCTATAACCCGGTCTCCCACTAACACCATGAGACCGGTAAAATAGAAAACCTATCAAGATCATACTTTTGCCTTGCGCATTCCGCTTGAGCTATATGAAGACGATCTTGACTCCCTCAAGTTGGAACACCTTTCTTGATTGTGCTTGCTAGCACATGCTTGATGAAGACTTCTTCAAATACTCCCCTATACTCCATTATGGGAGAGCCTTGCTTAGCTCCGTCTTCATGTATCCACTTGCACTTCATCTTCTTTTCTTGACATATATGATGGCTTGGAGATAAACATGAATGTTTACTCAATCTCCTTTTCCAAGCCACTCTTGCAATAAGCTCAACTCTAGATGACCATTCTTCATATAAACCCTTGGATAGAACCTTGGTCATCATATGGACAAGATCTATAAGAATATCTCAATGAAAACATTAGTCCATAGAGATTGTCATTAATTACCAAAACCACACATGAGGGCTCATGCACTTTCAGATATTCTATTTGAATTATACTTATCATATTATCTAATTGTGTTCGAAAGTGTTGATAATTAGTAAAGGTCATGTCGAAGTTTGTAGCACTCAACAAGATGATCTATACCATAGTTCATCGAGTCGAGAGAAACAATGATCCCTTTATCTATTTTATTAATCACGCCAAAATTTCCCTGGGTATTACATTGGCCTTGGGTGGCGGGGTTCCAGGTCCGTCGTCCTCCGTCGCAGCCGCCAGTGCAGGCGCCAACAATGCCGGGTCTGCACGAGCCACCCGGGACGACCATGGGGACCAAGGTTCCCATGGTGAGTGATGTCTACAATAACTTCTACTAGTTGAATGCCTGTGCTTTGCAACGGGTTCTCTATTTTTGTTATTGCACATGCAAACTTAAATGCACATGAATATCGTCGATGATGTCGAGATGCATTAGATAGGACTTGGTATGTATTTCTCAAAATTTATTTGGTTCATTTATTTTCCTCCAGGTTATCATGCACCTATATTTCATACTTGATGCATCTTTAACTCCTGTCGCGGGACAAAGAAATGTAAACGGTACCTGGCTTAGATGATTTATGCATATATATCTCGATTACCTACATCCTACGATTAAATAAATGTTGTTATGTTCTATGTTGCAGCATTTTCCATTCAGAGGGTTGACATTCCAAGTAATATTCGGGTTCCATATTTACTGTGATATGTTGATTAATGATTACTCATGCCTTAATAGATTTTGATAGCATGACAATCATCCACCCAGCTCCTCATAATTAGTGTTTCTTTTTCCTATTTGGTTTACGTTTGAGCTTTCAAAGAGAGGAATCACAGGTTCTACCTTGGAATCTCAAGAAGTTGGCAATATTTTTGTCTCTTCCAAATTAAACTTTTCAAAGCCCGTGAAAAAACTCTCCCCGTTCTTGTGAGGTCCATGATAATCCTTACTATTTGGCCCTAACTATTACCAGTTTTTTATCAGTTTGAAGATTGTATTTGAGCCATTTGTTGGGTATTCAATGAAATACTTCAATAAGTTGTTGTGTTATCTTCTCATGAAAAGTTTAACACACACGATACTCATTCAACTACCAGTTATGCATTGTAGCAACGAGAGTACAAATGCCTCTGGTTGATTTTCATCATTGTGTCGTTTCCCCCTCAAGACATTTGATGGTTCTCTTATCAATTTCTTCTAGGCTTCTAGCTTCGAATTCTCTAGAATATATTTATACAAGTCTCCGCAATAACGTGCGGGGTGTCATGTAGTATACGAAAACATCAGATGTTGACTGATGACGTGAAACACACGTTCGTTGGGAGACCCCAAGAGGAAGGTATGATGTAGTCAGCAGCAAGTTTTCCCTCAGAAAGAAACCAAGGTTATCGAACCAGTAGGAGCAGCAACTCTTCAGAAGGTTGTCAACGGCGCCAGAAAAATAGTGTGTTGATGGGAGTCTGGACTGTTGACGTGGAATCTGCACACAACACAATCAAACTACTTTGCCCCAACGAAACAGTGAGGTTGTCAATCTCACTGGCTTGCTGAAAACAAAGGATTAAACGTATGGTGTGGAAAATGAGTATTAAATTGCAGAGAATGAAAAAGGAACAGTTTGCAGTTTGTGGTTGTTTAATCAGTGTAAAAGAATGGACCGGGGTCCACAGTTCACTAGTGGTGTCTCTCCATAAAAGATAACTAACATGTTGGGTGAACAAATTACAGCTGGGCAATTGACGAATAGTGAGCGCATGACAATGCATATACATGACATGTTGACTACTATGATATTTAATTGGGCATTACGACATAATACATAGATCGTTATCCAACAGCATCTATGACTAATAATCCACCGCCGGGTTGTCATCCGAGTCCCCTTGGTATTAAGTTGCAAGCAACGGATAATTGCATTAAGTAAAGTGCGTAATGTAAACAAACACATATGTCCGTGGACATAGCATCGTTAGGTTATCCCTAGTGGCAACAGCACATCCACAACCTTAGAACTTTCTGTCACTGTCCCAGGTTAAACGGAGACATGAACCCACTATCTAGCATAAATACTCTCTCTTGGAGTTACAAGCATCTACTTGGCCAAAGCATCTACGAGTAACGGAAAGCATGCAAGATCTTAAATAACATATAAGATAGATTGATAATCAACTTGACATAATATTCAATATTCATCGGATCCCAGCAAACACAACATGTAGCATTACAATAATATGATCTTGATCATGTAGGGCAGCTCACAAGATCTAAACATGATGGCACAAAGTGGAGAGACAACCATCTAGCTACTGCTATGGACCCGTAGTCCAAGGATGAACTACTCACGCATCACTCCGGAGGCAGGCATGGCGATGTAGAAGCCTCCGGTGACGATTCCCCTCTCCGGCAGGGTGCCGGGAAGAGGTTCTGAACCCTCCCGAGCTAGGGTTGACGACGGCGGCGTCTCTGGAACTTTTCGTGGATATTTGCTCAGGTACTTAGGGTTTTCGCGTCGGGGGGAATAAGTAGGCGAAAGGGCGGCGGCTGGAGACCCCGAGGGGCCCACACCACCCCAGGGCGCGGCAGAGGGGGGCCCCGCCCTGGCGTGTGGGGCCCCGTGGCTCCTCTCCTCGCTCTTTGGTCCGTCAGTGGTTCTGGAAAAATAGGGACCCCGTGTAGTTTCGTCCAATTCCGAGAATATTTCCAGACTAGCTTTTCTGGAATACAAAAACAGCAGAAAACAGGAACTGGCACTTCGGCATCTTGTTAATAGGTTAGTCCCAAAAAATGTATAAAAGTGATATAAAGTAGATGCAAAACATGTAGCAATTGGTATAAAACAAGCATGGAACATCAAAAATTATAGATACGTTTGAGACGTATCAGCATCCCCAAGCTTAGTTCCTACTCGTCCTCGAGTAGGTAAACGATAAAAACAAATAATTTTTGAGGTGACATGCTACTATCATAATCTTGATCATATAATATTGCAAGGCACATGTAAATGAATGAAGTGATCCAAGTCAATGGTCTATAATTTGCTATCAAATAGATAATGAGTAAACAATGAATCACACAAGCTAAACGTTTTCATGAATAGTACTTTCGAGACAAGCATCAAACAGTTTTGCATAAGTGTTAACTCATAAAGCAATAGTTTCTAATAAAAGGTATTTAATCAACACAAAGGAAGAATTTAGTTTCAGCATTTGCTTCAACTTTCAACATATTTATCTCATGGATATTGTCAACACAAAGTAGTATAACAAGTCCAATACATTGCATATAACGCATGTTGTAACAAAGTTGACACTAGTGTTTGCTTGTGGAAGACAGAAAGAATAGGAAAACTGACTCAACATAAAAGTAAAAGAAAGGCCCTTCGCAGAGGGAAGCAGGGATTAAATCATGTGCTAGAGCTTTTAGGTTTTTGAAAGCATATAGAGATTGCATAAAATATTTGATACTCCTCCCAACCTTGCTAACACAAGCCATGGCTAACCGAATCCTCGGGTGCCTTCCATCAATCACATACCATGGAGGAGTATCTATTTTTGAGAGGTGTTTGTTAATTGTCAACGAATGGTAGCGGGTGAGAACAGTATTCTACCTGTCGAACGGACTTTTAAGAGCGGCTCCCATGAAGGACGTTATTTCTACCAGCAAGGCAGATCATCCCTCTTTCTCTTTGGTTTACACACATTCAGGTATTTCACTGTTTGTCATTGCTTACTGATGAATCAGGGCAAAAGTGTGAAGAGAATTAATTGGTTAAAGTTGTAATTAATTGGGACTGGGCACCCCGTTGCCAGCTCTTTTTGCAAGTTATTGGATAAGCGGATGTATATGCCACTAGTCCAGGTGTAAAAGTCCACTCGACAAATAGAATAAAGAATAACCACACTAATTCCTCATGAGCTAGTAAACATTGACACAAAAAGGGAATAATAACATTTTGAATAATTTAAAGGTAGCACATGAAAAATTTACTTGGAGTGGCAAGGAAATACCACATATAGGTAGTTATGGTGGACACAAATGGCATGGATTTTGGCTCAAGGATTTGGATGCACGAGAAGCATTCCCTCTCAGTACAGAGTTTAGGCTAGCAAGGTTATGTAAGCAAACAAGAATATCAACCCGTACACCAAGTTTTATATGACAAACATATTGCAAACGTTATAAGACTTCATACCGTCTTCCTTGTTAACCAAACCCTGTTATTAGAAAATATCTAGACCTTAGAGGTACCACCGATGCAAACCAAATTTTCAACAAGCTTTACGGTAGTTCTTCACTAATAGGCTTAACTCATGTGATGCACAATTTAATCATGATCTACTTGTTAACTCAAAACAATTGACAAGCATCAAGTTATCCATTTTAGTGATCTACAAGATTAAGCAAGTTTTTCCTTATACCAATTACCACATGCAACATTTTCTGAACCAACCAAACACCAATCAATTTATTTCATCAACTCTCCAAACAAATATAAGTGAAGCAAGAGAGTACTTTCTACAAAAGAAAGCTAATAGCTCTGACAAGAGATACATGAAAACAAGAGCTAAAAGCTGAACAGCGCTAGATATGAATACTCAACAAATATAAGTGAAGAATAGGAGTATTCTCATGAAAAAGCGGAGCGTGTCTCTCTCCCAATCAAGAATGCTAGGGTCCAGTCAAGCTTTATTGAAAATAAAAATGCAATACTGAAAATAAAAAGCACACAGACGCTCCAAGAAAAGCACATATGATGTGAAAGAATTAAAATATAGTTTCACTAGAGATGACCTGATAATTTTGACGATGAAGAAGGGGATGCCTTGGGCATCCCCAAGCTTAGACGCTTGAGTCTTCTTGAAATATGCTGGGGAGATCCATGGGAGCCTCCCCAAGCTTAAGCTCTTCACTCTTCTTGATCCTATTATATCATCCTTCTCTCTTGACCCTTGAAAACTTCCGTCACACCAAACTCAAAGTAGATCTCATTAGAGGGTTAGTGCATAATCAAAAATTCACATGTTCTGTAAAGACGCAATATGATTTGTTACTTTAAACATTAGCTACAGCCACTGATGTTATGTGAAGCTCTTCCACCCAAAAAAGAATTTCACTCAACACTAGTAAAAGAGAGAATGCGAAAAATAAAAAGGCATAATCTGTCTAAAACAGAACAGTCCGCAAAGACGAATTTTTTCGAGGCACTTACGACGCTCAGATCGAGAAACTCTGAACTAATGAAAGTTTCAGACATTCATAAAGATTACGCACAAAAAATTTCAGATTTTTTTAACAATCTGGTGATTTTAGGAATTTCGTACAGTGAACAGCAAAAATCTGTTTCTGCGCAGCAATCAAAATTAAGCATCATCTTATCATTAGAGGCTACTCTTGGCACAACAATGCGAGAAAATAAAGATACAAAGGAGTTGCTACAGAAGTAAACAAACTCCTTGACTCAATAAAAGAAAAATTGCAGAAAAATAAAATGGGTTGCCTCCCATAAGCGCTTTTCTTTAACGCCTTTTAGCTAGGCACAAAGCATGCATCAAGTATTACCAAAGACATTGAAATCTCCTAACCTTTCGGTGGGATCGTCCTTCTTAATTGGAAAGAAGAACCTTCGATTAATAGGGGTATTGAATTTCATAAACCCATACTTTGCATTAATAAATACCCATTGTTCTTTAAAAAGGGTCTTCCAAGGACAATATTACCAGGAGATTTTGCAAGAATCATAAAATTAACAGGGACAGTCTTATTCTGAATAGTAACCTTAACATCGTTAATAATCCCTATACTTTTTATGATTGTTCCATCCGCATGAAAATGAAAAACAGGGTAACTAACCATATTATCATATTTTAATAAATCATAAACCATTTTTGGCATGATGGACATTGTAGAACCAAGATCACAGTAGGCACGGAACTTTTCATTACCAATATTAATCTCAATGAATGGTTCCCAATCATTTTTTAACTCAACTAAAGGTTGTTCTTTAGATTATGGCTCAGAGTTAAATCATCAATTGACTTTTCTATTTTATCTAGCTTAGAGAATATCCCAGTTTCATCCACTTGTGGAAAAATTGCCAAACCACTCAAAATATTATGAGCTTTCATTGAATCAATCTCAGAAAAGGTTTCCCCTACCATGGTATCTAGAGCAAGTTGATAAACAGAAAATAAACCATGGTAGAAATTTTTATAAGAACTCTCAAGTCCATCTTAGGTTGCACCTTCTTGTGCAATTCCAAAATTCTCGCCCAGGCATTCCTAAAGGATTCCCCACCTTCCTGCCTAAAAGTAATAATTTCTCCCACAGGTGGCACTACGGAAAAAGGAGCAGAGCTAGACATGATGACTAACAGAAAACAAAACTGAAAATAAACTAAATGCAAGTAACTAATTTTTTTGTGTTTTTGATAATTGAAAGCAAACAAGATAAAATAAAATAAACTAAGCAAGACAAAAACAAAGTAAAGAGATTGGAAGCGTGAAACTCCCCTTGCAGAAGACTGCTGTCTCCCCGGCAACGGCGCCAGAAAAATAGCTTGATGACGTGAAACACACGTTCGTTGGGAGACCCCAAGAGGAAGGTATGATGTAGTCAGCAGCAAGTTTTCCCTCAGAAAGAAACCAAGGTTATCGAACCAGTAGGAGCAGCAACTCTTCAGAAGGTTGTCAACGGCGCCAGAAAAATAGTGTTGTTGAGGGAGTCTGGACTGTTGACGTGGAATCTGCACACAACACAATCAAACTACTTTGCCCCAACGAAACAGTGAGGTTGTCAATCTCACTGGCTTGCTGAAAACAAAGGATTAAACGTATGGTGTGGAAAATGAGTATTAAATTGCAGAGAATGAAAAAGGAACAGTTTGCAGTTTGTGGTTGTTTAATCAGTGTAAAAGAATGGACCGGGGTCCACAGTTCACTAGTGGTGTCTCTCCATAAAAGATAACTAACATGTTGGGTGAACAAATTACAGCTGGGCAATTGACGAATAGTGAGCGCATGACAATGCATATACATGACATGTTGACTACTATGATATTTAATTGGGCATTACGACATAATACATAGATCGTTATCCAACAGCATCTATGACTAATAATCCACCGCCGGGTTGTCATCCGAGTCCCCATTGGTATTAAGTTGCAAGCAACGGATAATTGCATTAAGTAAAGTGCGTAATGTAAACAAACACATATGTCCGTGGACATAGCATCGTTAGGTTATCCCTAGTGGCAACAGCACATCCACAACCTTAGAACTTTCTGTCACTGTCCCAGGTTAAACGGAGACATGAACCCACTATCTAGCATAAATACTCTCTCTTGGAGTTACAAGCATCTACTTGGCCAAAGCATCTACGAGTAACGGAAAGCATGCAAGATCTTAAATAACATATAAGATAGATTGATAATCAACTTGACATAATATTCAATATTCATCGGATCCCAGCAAACACAACATGTAGCATTACAATAATATGATCTTGATCATGTAGGGCAGCTCACAAGATCTAAACATGATGGCACAAAGTGGAGAGACAACCATCTAGCTACTGCTATGGACCCGTAGTCCAAGGATGAACTACTCACGCATCACTCCGGAGGCAGGCATGGCGATGTAGAAGCCTCCGGTGACGATTCCCCTCTCCGGCAGGGTGCCGGGAAGAGGTTCTGAACCCTCCCGAGCTAGGGTTGACGACGGCGGCGTCTCTGGAACTTTTCGTGGATATTTGCTCAGGTACTTAGGGTTTTCGCGTCGGGGAATAAGTAGGCGAAAGGGCGGCGGCTGGAGAGGCCCGTGGGGCCCACACCACCCCAGGGGCGGCAGAGGGGGGCCCGCGCCCTGGCCACGTGTGGGGCCCACGTGGCTCCTCTCCGTCGCTCTTTGGTCCGTCAGATGAGTTCTGGTAAAATAGGGACTCCCGTGTAGTTTCGTCCAATTCCGAGAATATTTCCAGACTAGCTTTTCTGGAATACAAAAACAGCAGAAAACAGGAACTGGCACTTCGGCATCTTGTTAATAGGTTAGTCCCAAAAAATGTATAAAAGTGATATAAAGTAGATGCAAAACATGTAGCAATTGGTATAAAACAAGCATGGAACATCAAAAATTTTAGATACGTTTGAGACGTACCATTGACATAGAGTGGATAATAAAAAAGAAGATTTTTTTAGAACAGTAAAGATGAAATAAACATGCATTTAGAAGATAGTGTCCATATGCAGTAGTTAATTGCAATGCAAACCAGAGAAGTGCATGTGAAAGCATCAGTCTTGCAAAAACTTACGCATAATGGAAGGATGGTATTTGCTTCATGAAATCAGTACATCAGCAATAGAAATGATACACATGTATTATCACTTGATAAATCCTAACAAGATGAACAATTGTTTTATATATACAATGCATATTTTCCTAGCTTAAACTTTTTTTTTTACATTTATTTTTTCATATAAATTGCTCCTATCATCTTACCAGAACTGTGCTATTGAATTTTGTTGAATGTTAGAATTCCAATGAGAGCAACTAACCATGAATCAGATCAACAGATAGATGTTGTATTACCAAAGAGTGTTTATACCCAATCAATAAGGAAACATAAAGTCCGGTGAGAATACAAGTAGAAGAATACATAATTTCTCCCTAAGATAGACATTCTCAAACCACATATACCGCTCCCAAATACAAAGGAATTTGTTTTGTGCATAATAGGTATATTTATTGCAAAATCAAGAGGATTTTTTTTTAAAAAAAAACTTCAGGCTATGTCTCATGGAAAGTGTCTACATCAGAAAAATACAAACTGAAATTTTAGAGCCAATATGTATGCAGAAGTTAATTACACTCTGATAACCCAGCGGATATTATTTGATCGCTTCCAAGATTGGACGTTACCTACATGCCCTTCTGAATTTTTGTAGCAGCAGACCAAATAATGGAGAGCAATGTGGCGAGTTAGGACAGACAGACATTCAAAGTAGGAGAGCGAACACAATATGGTCAACAGAAAACTATGACGACGCACTACCATCACACCTGATCTCTAAACTCCTGCTCTTGTGTGTATTTCTACGCTCTCAACATCTAATAGACAATATCTAAAAAACATCTAATAGACATATGGTCTGATAAGAATCAATTTGAAAAGTGGAATTCAACCGATTCAATTGGAATCTCCCCATAATTGAAGAAGACGTCCCAATCTGGCAACATCATTCTCATCAATCTCCAATTAGGAAATGTTATGGTAAAATTAGTAGAAGAGCCCTAAACCTGTTTCATTCAGTACAAGAAAGAATCAACCCTTCCACGCCGCAGATCAGGAAATGCTATTATATAGATAGGAAATTGTATCGAGTAAACTCTGAATACTTAAGCGAAAACGGCATATGCTGCAATACAGGTGCTTCTATGTTTCACAGTGATCAATCAAGAGAATGAAATCTATATGTTGGTTCAAAAGCAGGGGATACTGTATAAAAGCACTGCAAATTGCAATATGACTATGTCTCAAATATCATAATGCATCGGTAACAAAAATTCTTGCGGAAACAACAAAATACGAAAATCTGCGTGTATGTACACTCCATCAGGAAACTGGTAGTATTACTTGCACGCAAACAAAATAAAATTGAAAAACAGCAATTTCTTTTGCATTGTGTAGAGTACGAAAATGAAATAATTTTTCTCCTCAAATGCGCCAAATAATCCTGTGCTCCCTTTAGCATGGAATAGTAACCAGTTTAACACAATATAATGACTCGCTGATTCTTATAATCACTGAAAAAATGTACACGCGTGCAAAAGTACACCTTCTATCTTTGGATGGCCATAATGGTGGCAGCATAACGCGCAACAATGCACAAATAATGTGAGAGAATGAAGCTACGACTCACTCTTAATCTTGCATCTCTAAAAGGTTTAATGTTGGAGAACATACCCCTATTAAGTATTAATCCTTACACATTTTTGTGGACATAAGTACAATGAGACTCAGGATTCTCCGGAATAAAGCCGTCAAGGTAATCTTGCAAAGTCAGTTAGTGGAACAGGATCCCATGTTCTCACGTACTTACTACGTACCATAAGAAAATTGGAGACGCCATATACCACAAGAACGAAAGTAATGAAGGAGGCGCTCCGAGGAGCGGCAGCCCACGAGCCACGACTCACCTTCTTCCTGAAGGCAGGCGGAGATTTGTGGTCGAACCGCTTGGGACGAAGTCGACAGTCTCTTTGACCATGTTATCGTTGGAGGCGTGCAGCAGCTCGCAGATCTCCTCGAACCTGTAGACGGGGGAGACCTTGTCGTCCTCCACCGTGACGCCGTACAACATCCGTGGTGCTGCTCAGGTCGACGCCGCTCATCACCAGGTCCAGTATGTCGGGGACGCACGCGCCATGCAAGAACTGGTAGCTCCCCAGGAACACGTCGTCGGCAAGCATCACGGAGTCGTCCGCCGCCGCGGCCGCCCAAGCCTGGCCCTGCGCGATCCCTCTCCTCCCGCCGTCCGGAATCTGCAGCGGCTGTGAGGTAGCACCGAGTAGCCTTTGGCGACGACGTATTTTGCATCGGCGCCTGTGGGGTAGAGTCGGAGGATGTTTGTTCGCGAATCTAACAAACTCACGGTTATTAAGGTTGAAGGTTAGGCATAATCCAACAAACTCACGATTTCTTAAGTGATTTTTTCCGTTGGAGATAATTTAGGAGTCTTTGTTGCGGCCCAAGCCTATCATGCAATCAGGTTTGACGACGCAAAATAAGGAGAGAGAATTACGGCAAGGGGTGATGAGTGCGGTGGGTTAGGGGAGACGTACCGGAGGAGGGTGGCATTTGCTATGTAAATAGTTAGACGTGTGACACCATACCACGGACTCTCCTTTAATAGTAAAGATTCTTGTAGACAGTGTTGGGCCTCCAAATGCAGAGGTTTGTAGAACAGCAGTAATTTTTTCTTAAGTGAGTAACCCAAGGTTTATCGAACTCAGGGAGGTAGAGGTCAAAGATATCCCTCTCAAGCAACCCTGCAATTAAGATACAAGAAGTCTCTTGTGTCCCCAACACACCTAATACACTTGTCAGATGTATAGGTGCACTAGTTCGGCGAAGAGATAGTAAAATGCAAGTGATATGGGTAATTACAAGTGGTAATTGCAATCTGTAGTAAAAACTGCAGCGAACAAACATGCAGCAGAACTGGAGACAAACGGTGTTTCAGCGCTTGGAAACAAGGCCTAGGGATCATACTTTCACTAGTGGTCACTCTCAACAATAATAATATAACTGAACACATATAAATACTTCCTCTTCAATATGCAAGTTAGGTGCTACTCGGAACTATTCTTCTGCTGGATAACGAACATCATTACTACTACGTAGGGCTACAAAAGCACACCTTAAAGTCTGAGTAAACAAACACCATGATTTCACAATGACATCCAACACAAAGAACAATTCATGGTAAATATCCCTCTAATCTATTATCCTGGTAGAGTCACACACGCCACCCGCACTGTCACCAAGGCTTTGTGTTCTCAACAATGACTCCGGAAATTATAATGATAAAACCAATTGAGTAGCATATCCATAACATAATTAAGGAGAAACATCTATAAATTCAACTAGATTACAATGCTCATGATCACATAAAGATCACACCATGTGAGAGAGTGATAAACCACATAGCTACCGGTAGGGCCCTCAGCCTCGATGAATAACTACTCCCTCCTCATCATGGGAAGCAGCAACGGCGATGAAGATGGCTCCGGGGGCACTTCCCCGTCCTGGCAGGGTCCCGGAACAGAGACTTTTGTCCCCCGAATTAGGGTTTTTGGTGGCGGCAGAGCTCGGAGTCGAAACTGGGAAAAGTCTTCGGTCCTCTCACGTTTTTAGGTCACGAGTGATTTTATAGGCAAAGAGGCGGCGTAAGGCGGTGCTATGGTGGGTCTGGCGGGCCCACGGCGCGGAGGAGGCTCTGGCCGCGCCCCTAAGCCGTTTGGTGGTTGTGGGGTCCGCCTGCAGACGGTCTTCTGGCTCCGTGGCTTATTTGTGCTAGAAATAATTCAGGTAAATTTTCGTCCAATTCCAAGCACTTTCATTTTTGGGCCTTTTCTGCAATAAACAGACAAAACAGACAGAAACTGGCACGGAATTAGATGATCTTTGATCATGTCAAAGCCAAGTTTGCTGCCAGGCGTAGCAACTTTGTCCATGACATTCAGCTGCATGTTCGTAGGATGAAACTGAAACTTAAAGGAAAAGCTCCTTGACTGGATCGCTAAGTTTGCCTGTATATCTTGGATCGGAGCGAGTAGATACTATATATAAAGGAGGGAAAGATTCGCGGCCTCTCAGCGCCCACGGTACTGTAGCTACTGTAGCTAGAAACAGTGGCTACAGTACCGAATCCTGGCTGTCCGATCATGGATCGACGGCCCACATCTACCCCCACCCGGTGAACAGTGCCAGTGAACAGTAATCTGCGCATGAAACAGTACGAGCGAACGGTGCCGGTGCATGAACAGTGCAGTGATCAGTGCCGGTCACTCCCCGATGAACAGTGCCCGGTCACCAGCGAACAGTGAACAGTAACCAGTCGCCAAAAAATGAACAGTTCCGGTCACCACTCCCCAGCAGCCGGTCACCCGGTCTTCATCTGTGCGCCCGCACTGTAGCAGCTACACTGCGCGGCCCGTTCCGCGCCGTCGATCGCGGATCGGACGGCCCACAATTTTCGGAAAGTCCAGGGACCTTTTCGCAACGACGCGGTCATCGCCGTTCCGAACGTCGGAGGGACTTATTTGCAATTATCGGACAGTCCAGGGATCTTTTCGCAACAACGCGGTCATCGCTGTTCCGACCATCGGAGGGACTTATTTGCAATTATCGAACAATCCAGTGACTTTTTCACAACGACGCGGTCATCGCCGTGATGAAGAGGGACTTATTTGCAATTGTCGGACAATCTAGGGACCGTTTCGCAACGACGCGGTCATCGCCGTTGGTGACGTCATCACGACGTTACAGTAGGCCCGGCCTGTTAGGATTTTTTCTTTCCAAAAACTTTTTAAAAAAATGTTAAATCACTGACAGGTGGGACCGGTTTATTTAAACAATTTCCAGAAAAATGAAAAACGTTCAAAAATCAATATCTCTAAATATATCCATCAGAAAAATATGAATAATATATCAAAACGATCAGAAAAATACATGCTAACTACTTATGCTAAAAAACAAACAAATTTGTATAATTCAATTTGGTAAATATTTGGAGATAATTCAAATGCATTTTTCTCTAATTACAGTTAAATATTCATAGAAAAATTTAAACATATTTAAACATTCCAACTTGCTAGATATTTGGATATTCTTTAAAATATATCAAAAATGCTCAGAAAAATAAATGCCTACTATTTATGTCAAAATACAAACATATTTGAACATTCCAATTTGGTCAATATTTGGATGCAATATAAATGAACTTTCCCTAATTGTGGAATCAAATCCAAAAAATGTGCATTTCCACTAATTACGTACTTATGGGAAAATAGAGGCATAGTTGAACATTTCAATTTGCTAAAAATTTAGAGATACTCTAGAATATATCAACATGTTCAGAAAAATAAATACTTTGGAGATAATTCAAACGCATTTTCTCTAATTACATTTAAATATTCATAGCAAAATATAAACATATTAGAACATTCTAATTTGCTAGATATTTAGATATTCTCTGAAATACATAAAAAATGCTCAGAAAAAATAAATGCTAACTATTTATGGCAAAAATAAAAACATATTTGAACATTTCAATTTGGTCAATATTTGGATGCAATATAAATGAACTTTCCCTAATTGTGGAATCAAATCCAAAAAAGGTGCATTTCCTCTAATTATGTATTTAAACTAAATATTAATGGGAAAATAGAAGCATAGTTGAACATTTCAATTTGCTAAAAATTTAGAGATACTCTAGAATATATCAACATGCTCAAAAAATAAATACTACCTATTTATGGCAAAATACAAACATATTTGAACATTTCAATTTGGTTAATATTTGTACATAATCTAAATGAACTTTATCTAATTATGGATTTAAATTTAAAAGATGCTCACATAATGCATTTTCTCTAATTACGAAATTAACTTAAAAATTTATGGAAACATACAAACATTTTTGAACATTTCAATTTGCTAAATATTTGGAGATACTCTACCTGACAAATTCCAACGGATTGTAACATTTCGAATCACGACGGGTGCGGTGTGTCGCCGCGCCAAGATGCCTGGTACGTGTAATCGGCCAATCTTTTTGCGCGCGCGTAGGGCAAACGCTTCCTCCAGCTCCTTTTCGCGCAAGATCTTTTACGTGCGGAACGAAAGAATGGAGTGCTCATCATCATGCTCATGGAAAAGCTATTGTGCCCTGAGGGCGATGGAGATTTACTTCTTTTATGCCTGTGCAGTTGTGCAAGAAGACACCTCCGCAATCTCGTCTCCTGTCACTCGTTCTTTCGTGGTCCTCCGGCTCTGGCTGACCGATCTTTCAGTGCCCCTTTGGACTAGTACTTTTTTATACTTACACAAAGAAGGGCTGTGGGGCTTTTGCCCTACAGTAAATAGTCAAAAGAAAATACTACTCCATAAACAGGGTTGAACCATAATTATTATACTATCATGCACAAATGTTCAATTTAGAGACATCTGTGTCAATATTCTACATCTCAGAAGACTTGAAATGCATACTCTGGCATAAGAGTAGGCAAACAGAAAGCAAATTACAGATTTCAATACCAACATAAAAAAACACAACAGTTTACTTAGAATAGCTTAGCAGTTGCTTCAAACACGCTAACCTCCCAAAGGTCATGTAACAGCAAAGTTTGCCCCCAAATTACTCAACCAAAATGCAATATCGTCACTAGATCTTCAAATTAGAGGGAATAATAAATAATTTCACGTTGCAACAATCATCAAACAGGGTCACACACTTGCACAGGTAACAATATATATTATTATGATTTATGCATTGTGGGATGATGTGTTGAGAATTCAGATATACATGTGTGCTGCACAGGTATACTAGCGAATAATGATAATACTATCAAACAGGGTTGGTTCATAATGATATACTATCGTGCACAAATGTTCACTTTAGAGACACCTGAGCCAGTACTTTATACCTCAGAAGACTTAAAATTCATACTCAGCATAATAGTAGGCAAATAGAAAACAACTGAAACACAACAGTTTACTTAGAATAGCTTAGCAATTGCTTCAAACACTCCAACTCCCAGAGGTTCGTCTACCAGCAAAGTTTACTCAACCGAAAAGCAATTTTGTCACTAGATCTTCGAATTAGAGCGAACAATAAATAACTTCACGTTGCAACAATCATCAATCTCAATATCCTAGAATCCAAATTGACTAGTAAATTAGACTGTGCTTTGTACCAAATCGTTCCTGACCACTATTTCCACACCGAAAGAGCTCACAGTTTGCTGAAAGTATGACAATTGCACCACTTCCAAATGTGGATATATGGAAGTCAATTAATTTGAAACGGAGGGAATATGTTCTAAGGCCATACAGTGACTAAACAATGAGTCACAGACGATTACAAAGTTCACCTGAAACAAAAGCGCAATTCCGAGTACAAACATCACGAATATGGTATTTATCTGGTTTTCATCACACTATCATCATTCCATACTTCATAGTTCATACATCCAATCTTAGAAGCCCAACCCCTGGAAGGGTGAAACCCCTATATGACACGCGCAAGCAAGCAGGAAAGAGCAGCTGCGGCTGGCTAGTCAGTGCCGCACCTCGTCCTCGTGGAGGAGCATGTTGGGGACGCCCTTGAGGATGGGGAAGGAGCGGCCGCTGTCGGGGCAGACGAGGGTGCCCTCCTCGACGTGTATCTCGAGGAGCGCGTGGTGGAGGCGGCGGATCGCGCTGCCCTCGACGTCCGCGGCGCCCTCGGCGAAGAGCTCGGCCTCCTGCGGCTGCTCCGCGGCGAGGAGCTCCGGGAACCCCGCAGCGGAGGTGGCGGCGACGAGCTCGCGCCAGTCGAGCTTGGGGAGGATCCCGCGGAGGAAGTCGGCGTTGAGCTCCACCTCCTTGATGGAGGACTTGGCGACCTCCAGCGCGAGCGGGTAGCCCGTGCTCACGCCCTTCACGTTCGACGCCAGGAAGTTGTGCGTCAGGAGCCTCATCTCTCTCGAGCTCCCGCCGGGCTGCTGGTTCGTTTCGAGGAGCCGCCGCCGCCGATACTGCTGCTGCTGGGGAATAAAACCCTAGCGGCGGAGTGGTGGATTGGAAGGAAAGAGGGGAAGTGAAAGTTTTTTTTTTTTTTTTTTTTTTTGAGAATTCCTGGTCTTTTACAGTACAGCTGTAGTATCTGAACTCACGCACAACTCACTCCACACACACTCAACGCCACACGCACGCCACCTGTGCGCAAGCTAGACCTAACCAGGCTATACTAGTCTTCTGGGCCCCGTGAGCCTAAACCTACCGGGAAACCCCTGCGGTGGTGGGTGCACCACAATACCTCTGATCGAACCACGGTGGAATTGGCCCAGAAGCAGGAGCCGAACACTGTTCACGCGAAACACTGTTCACGTGAACAGTGCTGCTCGGTGAGGCAACCCGAAATTCGTTCCACTGGAATCGAACTCGGGCGGGCAGACGGGCCACTGCCGCGTCTTGCCATCGCGCCACAGGCGCGCCCAAGAAGTGAAAGTTTCGGGACGGGGTTTTTGGGCCGGTTGCGTTGATAAGCAAATGGGGCATGGAGGGATTGGACTACGTCAACATTGCTCTGAAAGCGTAAACATTGAGAATCCGTTAACAGCTTTAGCAGGAGGGTGCGTAAGGGCATCTCCAACGGCCTGCTAGACACCAAATGTATCTGTTTTGATCCATTTGAAACGGTCCATGAACATGCCAGAGGCACATGTCCGTTTATGGTGGGGATGAACCCAAGGGCCCCTGGCAAAAATGATCCAGGGCTGCCCAGAAAAACAATTTGGTCGAGGTTACCATTTTTGCCTCGATGTTATTTCCGTCGACGTGTCCAGCGAACCAAGACGAGACGGTGCCCCTGCGGCCGGGAACATGGAGAACGATGTCGTCGAGAGAGTGGGCGAGCCGGACCGTGGCGGCTTTCCTTTTGCGGGCGAGATCAAGCTCGTCGCCGAGGCCACGACAGCGATGGGGACGAGAGCGGCGCCTGTAAGTGCGGCGTAAAGGACCTCCCCTTGAGCATGAGCACAGCTCGGCGGCGGACTGGGTGGCAATGGCATCCGCGCTGGCATGGGCCTGGAGGGCGGCGGTGAGTTGCACCTCAACCGTCCAAGTGGAGGCGGCCTCGGCCGCGCGCTGCTTCTTCCTCTCCCTCCGGGCTTGCCTCTTGTCGGACTCGGGGAGCCGCTCCTTCTTCATCTTGGCCATGACGGCGGTGTCCGTCGGGTTGGGCAGGGCGATGTTCTCCATCAGTGGTGGCTGCGGCGGCGGTCGCGGGACGGTTTGGGTGGTGGGGACTGGGAGAGGGGTAGGGGCCTAGGGGGTTGTGTGGCTGTCGACCAGGCCCGGGACGAGAACACGGGAGGACAAATGCCGGACGCGCATGCTGTCCATTTCGCACCAAGTTCGGATCAAACTTGGGCCGAATTTGGGGCAAACGGACATGTCCACCCTCACCAGTTCTCACCCTCACCTGTTCTTTTGCGGTGGGCCATTGGAACATGCTCCATGTCCACAGTCCACGCGGAAAGAAACGGACATGTCCGGTCCGTTTGCGGGGGCGTTGGAGATGGCCTCCGTTTGCGGGGGCGTTGGAGATGGCCTAACAGGTCAGGCCTTTTTTCCAATTCATGGCAGAAAAGCTGCTCATTCTTGGGAGAAAACCTGCTCTAATAAACCTCATCAACATCACAAAATCTCGTTGCTCTTGACTGCTCTAGTAAAAACATCATCAACCGTCCAGGCAGTCAGACTGCTGATGAACTCTTGGGAGTCAGCAGTCTCTCGTTGCTCTTCGACTCCCTGGACGGTTCGAATACGTGGCTCCACCTCCAACAGGAGATGCTACGCACAGGCGAAGAGCGACATGTTTTCTTTTTACAATGCGAGCAACAATATCTAAAATCTCATTTGCGCCCATGCCTTAGAAATAGTTGCATTTTTTGTAAAACAAGAAAATATATGGCATGTGTTTGTTTTGAATCTTTCTCAAGCTGCTAAGTGCTACGAGCAAAATGAAAATGCATCGATGATCAGTAATACAACTACGGCTCAGCCATGGAGCCCAACGGCAAGTTCTTGCATAACAAGACGATGAAATGGCCACCAAAGAACTATGTAAGATCCATGTATTAGCTATATTGAGTCCAATGGTGAGAAGTGAACATCTAGCGAAAGAATTTACAACTAGTCTGGTAAAACGAACAAGTCACAGCCTAACTGGTCTAGTAAACCTCATCAACATCACAAAATAGTGGACATTGATGTGTCATCATCCCCGCACAAGTCCTCCAAATCAGCCATGAAATCGCTTCCCTCGGCATCAGCGACATCACTTAGCATCTTATCCTGTATTGCCTGTCCAAAGCCATAAAATATGAATCGAAGTTAGATGACCGTATCATTCATTAGCTCTCAATCAGAGCACTTATTCATGTGTATTGTCATTTTTCGATTAGCAGGTCAATGCTTAAGCAAATGAAAATGAGGAAAAACAATAGGAGGGATAAGGCCAATGAGGGTATGTATGTGAAATCTCCTTCATTTACATGTCATGATGGTCTAAGATGCTAATAATTTGTTATGAGAAAAGGAAGCGAACCTTGGACTCTTGTAGTTCTGTAACACAGGCTTGCAGCCTACTGTATTGTTCTCTTGCTTCTGGGTATTGAGTCATTGATTTCACACGAGCTAATGACCTTTGTAGCCTGCCTTCAGCCTGCTTCCTGCCATCCTTCAAGTAGTCATATTCATCTTCCTCTTTTGCAGGTTCAATCTGCGAAGACCCTTCAATTTGTTTCTCAGGTTGGAAACCACGCAAGCCCCTTCCCTTTCTCCTCCATCTCAGTATAACTTTCTCCACGATACCGACTGACCAGACTACCTTCCGATAGTTTCTCCTTACTTGGTGTCCTCTTACATGAGCCTAGCGAACAGATAATTCCGTAAGTCATATAACATAAACAGAAAAGCACTTCATATAACATAAACAGAAAAGCACTAGCGTTTATATAGTAGTTGACGACCTAACATAACTGGAATAGCTCGTATCAAGACAGTGTGACATCTGCAACTCAAAAGTCGAGACCACTCAAGGGTTGTTCTACACAGATCTCAAATTACTACTGCGGCAATCTGTGGCAATAGGTTACCTTTTTCCTCATCTAAAACTAGTTGTTAAATAAACTCACATCTGCTTTGAAGTAATGGAAATTGGAATAAGCACAAGCTCATAACGACAAAATACGACAAAGGAATCGAAGGAACAGAGTACTGGTTCTATAAAAATGTATGAAGAATTTGGAATAATCACGTGTTTGCAATGACAACTTACCGCCCCCTCCCACCGCGCCAACCCCCCAAAAAAGCAAAGGACAAGAATACTGGTAATATGCAATGTCTGGAGTATAAGGCACAGAAAACAGTTGTTTGTTCAATGGTTTAAACACATTAATCCATAGTATAGAAAAAAACATAGTTCCATCAGATCACTTAGTTGGTTAGCAGCCTGGAACGTGAATAAGAAGAGGGTAGAACTACTAACTGTGCTGTCCTCACATCAAATAGATGTGCTACAATCAGTTGAAGCATTAGGTGGTTATATGAGAATTAGCCATACAAAAAGACCAGGATTAGCTAGACTAGCATATAGAATACCTGTATCTTGATGATTTTCTGACGAATAATCATAAACTCCTTTCTTCCTTTCCATCCTCTAAACTTGTTTTGAATACGAACTGCAGCAGAATGTGGCATTTCATTCTGTCCAGATTTGGCATTTTTAAGAGAAACAAGTGAAAGTGTGCGCTCATCAGATAATCCGCAATCTTCGTCTCCATATTCAACCACCTTCTTTCTGTGGAATGATTCCACCCTAAAAGCTTGAAATATTCTGGATGCAGCTAGAGTTGATTTACGAACCGCACTAAGTGAATCTTTTAACGACTCTGCATGAGACTCTTGGCAGGCAAGGCGAGGAGAACTTGGTTCTGCAAACCCATCGGCTTCTGTTGTTCCACATATTTCTTCAACATTGCAACCCTTTGATTCTCTCAATGTGAGTGCTGAAAGATGGCTTGTCAAGGCAGACTCTGCAAGAAAACCCGCAATGCCTTTGTGTCCATTTTCTGATGCTAAATCAGCAGGCGTTCTTCCAGATGGGAATTGAGGAGTTGGATCTGTTAATGCGCCAGATGCAGCTCCATTTGTAATGAGGGCACCAACTGTTCGCTCCCTAAACAATAGAGATACCGTAAGTTCGACATAGACGAGTAAATATGAAATACTCATAGGTATAAAACATTTTTTGCAATACCTTCCACATGATGCTGCCCAGTGTAGCGCAGTCCATCCACGAGAATCCCTAAAGTTCACATGTACACCTGCAGTAACGATTGGTCTTATAGCCCAATCATAGCCAAGTGCAGCTACTAAATGGATTACTCCTTGTCCTTCCTTGCCCAACACATTGGGACCTTTCCCATCATCATGTATCTTATGGATAAGCCAATAATACAGCTTATCTTTGACCAATTTCTCACGATTCTTATCCTGACCAGCGTTAAAAACTTTTTCATCTGACGGTGATGCCAGGTTTGTAAAATTATCATCAAGCATCAGGGAACCAATAGTGCTGATTAACTCAGCTTTCTCATTTCCATCACTCATAACATACTTTTCATAGTCATCTGGTCCCAGGGAAAGCAACTTCTCAAGACGGATATGTAAATGCATTTCATTAATGCCAGTAGTATGAGGATCTGCTGCCTCCATATACTGAGTCTCGGAATCACGAAACTCGAATTCCCTTACTTCACTACATGCTACCCTATTAGAGCATGTCACATAAAACGGAACTCGTCCAGACTGATGCAATGGCGTGTAGCAGCGCAGGGAGCCATCTGCTAAAACCTCTGCTGGTACTTCAACATCCCCAAACATGCATGACCAGTTGCAACTTTCTACATGCTCTTTGTTTGTCAAGAATGTACCAGTAACTAAGACCTGACAAGAGAAAGGAAGATGATTAATGCTAGGTAATCACTAGAATTTATAAGAAGTCTATACAGAATGCTCAACATAGAAGATCATACTAGTAGGGTTCTTCTATCGTGCATACGGCCAAAAGAACAGCAGAACGAAAATAAAGAACTGTGCAAACCTTTAGTTTTGAGCCAGTATACGCCCAGCTTGGAGAAACATCAATAATGCTGAAGAGCTGGTCTTGGGAAAGCGAGGGACTGACTACATATGCATCTAGCTGCTCGTTGATAGGTATACTAGAGCCATCAGCAACATTGACAGTTTCAGCACTGCTCCAGAAAGCATCAGAACTGGACTTGATATCCAAATCAGCTACCTCTGCAAGTTCGTCACTCATCCATCTCGAGAAGCTGTCGAATTTCTTCAAACCATTGGGCTCAATATTAAAGAGATCCAATGATGACTGCTTTAATAGCGGATATCTCATGCTTACATCTGTATAACTATCATTCTGCACCTGCGAATTTGGGTAACATATCAGTTTCTGGCAATAAGTAAATACTGTGCACCACGTATCTGACATGTTGATACACTACTGTGAATTAAGGAATACATAGATGGAACTATTCGGACAACAATTCTTAAAGGTCTGCAAGTGTTACTGCTTCCATTAGTTTCTTCTCTTGCATAATAATAATATACATCAGACAGCAATGGATACTGAAGAGTTCAAAATTGAAATACCCTCTTCTTAAAGATAGTGAAACATAGTACTCCTAAATATTCCTCACGGGTTATGCATAAGTGCCATCCACACCATAGGAACCCCAAATTGCAATGTGCATTCAGATAAAAAGAAGTATATTGCCATGTTTATATGGCAATGGAAAGCAGGAAGGACCTTCCTACACCTCTGCAAGCGGGTCTGAAGGTGAAGGACTACATAGTAGGCACAGTAGGCACAAAGAAGAGCAGGCGTAGAGAAGTTGCATGATTGCCGCACAGAAGCAAACATCACGCAAGACAACAAGAAAGTTAACACAAGAAAATAGCAAAGCACCTGTGAAGACGTCATGCCTGCAGCACTCAGCGCATCAGCTTCCTTTTGAGTAAGGTTGTTGGTGTACAGTGCCTCAGTCATCAATGTTTCTAAGTGAGAGTTCCCATCCAGATTGTTAGACCCCATGGTGGCAACAGAAGAATGGAGTGTCGGCTCCATGAACCCTGTTGGATATTCTGGGAAGGGCTCACTGAAGTGCACAGAATCAAGTCCAGTTTTTGAATCACTCCTTAATCCAGCTCCAGCTTCATTGAACACACTAGCTATGCCATGGTGAGTAACAAAATTATTGCTCGTGTAGTCGTTGTAGCCTGCTTTTCATTTTGATAACCTGCAACCGTTGTAAAATGAAATCTGAGCCAGAAGTTAACATTTGCAGAATATCTCAGAAGTCGTAGGATAGAATAATCTTACCTAGATTATTGATGGACGTACTTGGAGCTGGGACACCCAACAGATTATCCATCAAGACTCCATCCACAGGCTGCTGCATCTCAACGAAAGGGTGGTATCTGGAGCTTGCTCGACAATTATCTGTGGCACCGAATTTTGTTTTACATACACTGTAAGAAGTTATGTTACTGAATATGCATCACTAAATGTATACTTAGTGCAGATGATGCAGAATGAAGATAGAGAAACAGCAAGACCTGTTTCGGCATCTTCATATTCCGAAATCTGGCCACTATATGGGCTTTCAGCATCCATAGTTTGGGAGGCTACCTGGCTCTGACTAGCTAAAGAGTTTGAACATGCAGGACTATCATCATTTGAAAATCGTGCAATATCTTCAGCTTCTTTCGTACGACTATAACTTTGTTTGCCACCCTGAAATCATTTTTTGCAACATTATATAAGGAAAAGGGATATTCGTGAACAAAAGGGTAAATCAACAAAGCAAACTGGACACAGTAAAGTATCCCCCACCAAACCTATCCAAGTATCTATACACGTGTGTGTGTTCATGCACAACATAATAATAACAATGCAGATACAGTTGCACTATGACAGTCGCAGTGTGCGGTGACCCTGTAGAGTTTTTTTTCATTCTGTATGAAGGAAACTACTACAAATGGAAGAGTGGATGTGTATTGCATAGTACCAGCAAAAGGTTTTAGTTGATACTGACACAAATTACAAACAAAATTGAGGAATACAAGTTCAATATGCATGAAACTAAACATACCTTGATATCAAGGTAGTGCACAAGAACAATATTCATAAAACCCCTGGAAAAAAAGAGGATGATTATCATCATGGCATGTTGTCATATCATTTCCGCTACCATTAGACTATCCAAATTGGTTTTAGGAAACGATTTACATTATATTCAAATAAGTTATTGCAGTAATCAGCAGTTCAGCACTTACTCTTCTAACAACCAATAGGTCCGTCTTTGGAAGTTCTCGTTCTCTTCCCCATGGGCATAATAGCAATGAAGTACATCAACACTGCCAACCTAAAAGGAAAGCGTCAGTTTCTGGTCTAGCAATAAAACCACAAGAAAAGAACAGTGGGGGCTTTTAAAAACTATTGCAACTAATTTGGCCACACCATGTAATCACCTTCATTGGTGAAAGCTTAAGACCAAAACAAATTGCTTGCTATGAAAGATGCAATACAAGAGATCCAGAATAGTTTTTAACTACTTCATTTAGTTACAGCAAGATTTCATTAATGAGAACCTTCAGACTAGCATATATTTCTAAACATATGTATTTTCATGAACTTTACAAAGATATTCTGATGTTTCTTTTTGTGAGGTGTACCTTGGGAGACTGAAAACAGCAATCTCCATGAGTAGGTATAAACGTATAAGTACTGTTTGTATAAGAAAGCCTGGACAGTATAGTATATAACAACTATACATGTTCAAGAAATAGTGATGCTACAGGACTTGAAGGGATTAATAAACAAGTAAACAACAGTATCCAT
Organism: Poa pratensis; assembly: GCA_947311845.1. Taxonomy (NCBI): domain Eukaryota; kingdom Viridiplantae; phylum Streptophyta; class Magnoliopsida; order Poales; family Poaceae; genus Poa; species Poa pratensis. Next base: position 22,989,423 of record CAMZMU010000092.1, on the reverse strand, counting down.
GAATTGTCTGATGTTTTCAAAATATAAATATAAAGCGAAAGAGCCTGCACAGACTTTCAGCTTTTCATGAGCTTCCTTGACTGTCTTGCCATCCTTCTTCTTTCTCCAGATATGTCCATCCCTCCTGAAGTATCTCAATATTTTCCGATCAAATAGAAATAATGAACCACCTACAAGAATGATATGAAAATTCTATATCAGAAAGCAGTCTCAGTATCGGTATATCATTCCCTAAGATAAAACATGTACTATGTACAGGTTCTAACACAAACAAGAACAGACAAAAAGGAACCAAGAAACAACAATGGAGTATGACAGTTGTCCCTACAAACAGGGAGTTCATATCAAAGTACAAACACACAAAACATAATTCAAACATCCACCTACTATCATGAAAACATGGTCTCATGTGCAGATATATTGTCTAGCACCGTCGTCGATGATTAGTGATTAATGAATGCATGGTCTCATATTCTGATGTTAAAGGAGCCAACTCGCATAGTTTGATTATTTATATTCCCTAGATCACCTCTACATATTTGATATAGTGACAGCCTTATACACATTTTTAATGCGAGACAAGGGAGATATTCCTTTTAGTGGATTTGTTTCAGGGTGTGTCTGTTAAACTCAAAGTTCCAACATTAAGGGGCTGCAGTTGAAATCTAAGCATTCTAGCAAAACAATACTTCCTAGGACCACAATACGTACTCTAGAAAAAGGACCTCAACAAGTAGACTTATAGTTTATTGGCATGCCACTTCCATTCTACAGAAGAAAGGATGAACTGCAAACACTTCAAATTGAATGGGTATTTCGATGAGGAGAAGGCATACTTGGAGGCCTGTTTGGTGGCTCAGGCGCAATGGAGAACTTCTTGTAATTGGACAGTATCTGGCAGATTTCGGTGGGCCGCAGCCACCGATTCTGAGCTTCCTGGAGTATCTGGGGAATATCTGCAAATCAGCAGTGACATTAAGTCAGTCGCTAACGAACAACAGCAGTAAGTAACCACTCAAAATCTCGTTCAGCACTAGCACGCGATGGTCTAGGTTCCCCTCCTGCTCCGATTGATTGCCTCCGTTCTCCTAATCAAACGCCCTAATCAACCGCGAGCCTACAGAAGGGGCTAGAATCTAAACCCAGAGAAACAAAAGGGTCTCCACTCTCCAACAATCCGCAGCAATCCAGAGAAACCGTTCGAAGCACAGCACGATGCCATGAATCTCCGCAAACAGCCCACGAAAACCACTGATCAGATCACCAAAAACTACCCTAACCAGACCGGGAAACCCCGCCAAAACCCTAGAGGAGGTGGTAGGGATCAACCGCGGCAGAAACAGAAGCCTAGCTAGAGGCGGAATCCGCACCTGGGGGCTGATTGGACAGCCCGTACTTGTGCATCTCCGCCATGCGGCGATCCGACCGCCGCACCGCAGCCTCCTCCCCCCGGTGCAGGCGCTCGCCTCTCGAGGGGAATTTCTATCCGGGCGGGCGGCGGGGCGGCTGGCTTCACGGGATTCGTCGACTCGCGGCACGGCGCCGTCGGATTGGAATATTTTGGTTCAGGAGGAGAGAGTGAGGGGAGAAGGGAAAAAAGCAGCGGACCTGCGGAAGGTTGTGAGAATGACGAGACTGCCCCGGGATGGACGGTGGTCTGGGTTGGTTAGGTGGGCTGGCACCGTCGTGTTTAGTGCTGACCTCTAGTTAGACCTGTAGTTAGGATTCAAGGAACCCAGCCAGGCCGAGACCGTGGTTGGTCGCTTGCTGCCCGTGAAGGCCGCCGCAGGTGACGACGGGTCGGATGGCGACGCGACTAGCCGGTCTGATCTGACTGGAGTTACGGTATTGCCCCTGGCTGGTTAAGGACCACCTAATCATGATTTGGGGCAGGATAAGGTGAGTTTGAGTTGCTTTCTGTGAAGAAGACGCACGTGCATCGCATGCTAGCTCATGTGCATATTTTTGGCATTTTTGTTTTCATTTTGTGTGATGGAATGTTTGCAGATAGGTCCTGTCTGTCTCAGGCCGTAGGTGGGCACGCTCACGGCAGCCCACCAACTTGCCACTTGTGCCGTTCAATGTAATCGGGCTTTCACTTCATATCCATTTCTAACTGACATGCGTAGTGGGCTACCGACTGTCCCAATTAAACCCATCTAATTCCAGCTCTACGGCTACCGTAGTGGACTCGACAGCTCGACAGTTTGTCTGCTATACCGTACGTTTCCAAGATGTTCGGTGGGACCTAGACACCTGGATGGGATGGGATAGGATTAAGAAGAAAGTTAGGCAGATCCAACGACCGATCGAGTAGTTGTTTTGTTTTATCACTCGTATACTCCTAAAAGTGAACTAGTGTAACATAACAATCGATTTGGATGAAGTGCTCACTCGATGTTGTTCGGCCCACTTAGGGCATCTCCGGTCGCTCGGCCCCCAGGCCATTTTTCGGTGCTAAATTGGTCCACCTTGGGGGGGGAGGGAGGGCATAGACTCTAGTAGCTGGGGGGCGCCGTTTCCCAGCCGTGATTACACCCAAAACACAGGCCAACATTCGAAGAAAAAATAGGACGAAATTTAACCGAACTTGACGAATTTCATTAATATAGGGGAAATTCGTACATATTTAGGCGATTACATAATAGATACTTAAAATAAAAACTTAAACAAAATAGAAAACGGCGTTCTACATGCACGTCCAACCGTGCACTACCTCTCCTTTCAATCTATATGCGACCAAACGAACTCTATGCACTACTTGAATATTCAGGATCTCGAAGAAGTGTCCACCTCATACAACCAATCAAGATACCCTTCAATATCAATATTCCCATTAAGCACTTGTTCAGTTAATCCACTCTAGGGTGGATTGGAGTGGACTAAGAGAATTTAGGGGTGACTTAGACAATATTTAATCTCGCTTAATCCAATTCAATCCCTAGCAAATTGAACAAGGCCCAAATGTAGTGATATTAACTTCCACCTTGCATGTATATATCGCATATGTAGCTTTCGGTACTCTCGGATATGCATAGAGATCATATTCTTTTAGCTTTTGGATTTTTTTTCTTGTAAGACACAAAATCAGCTAGATGTGTGATTTTGGTTTTGGATTTTGGCTCATATCATCATGCAACAATAATCGGCCAAAGGAAATTATGTAGGTTTTTTTGTTTTTCTTATAAACTAAAATCCCAAAGGCCAAAAGTAAGCCTAACCAAGCCCCCATGTAAACCTGATGCGGGTAGATCTTCATCACGCACACGCTCTGGCTTGAAGAATGCCAATACGGGTGAGTTTACGGATGGCACCTGCCGGGTTCGAGGCCGGGTTTGGCACCCCCATACCTGCCCCGCCCCCGCTACCCGCCCCCATACCTGTCGGCGGGTCGAGATCTCCAGCATACCCGCGACCCGCCAGGTTTGCGGGACCCGGCGAGTACCCGCCAAGATGCATAGACGAGCGGCTAACACACGCAAAATGTGGAGCGTTAGCGTCTCCTCTGCGGGCGGCGACGGCGGTGAGGGCTCAGATGAGCCTCCCTGCCGCGCGCCGTCACTAGAGCCCCCCTCATTGACTTAGAGCAGCCCGGCCTCCATGGAGAAGGTGCGGCGACACACAGAGGTGCGGCGGCGGCGCACACGGAGGTGGTGCAGGAGAAGGTGCGGCGGCGCCAAATGACGTGGTGTTACCACGGCAAATCCCATCGATAAGATACCTAGGGTTTCGTATAGAGGGAGTAGTTGGGCACGCTGGTAGTTCTGTCGGCTGACAAGCAAGGATTTAGCCAGGTTCAGCCCCTCATTGTGAGGTAAAGACCTACATCCTACTTGTCTGATCTGTAATGATTTGATGATTACATGGTGGCCGTAATGGTGATGGTGGTGGTGAGACGTGGTCTCGCTATGGCTACGTGTGTATGTTGTGTCCGTATGGCCCTAGTTGTCTTTCTTTTTGCCTCTACCTGGCTTTATAAAGAGAGCCAGGTAGGGTTTACATGAGTCCTACTAGACTACGTCTTGGAGTCCTTGCCTTATGCTTCAAGGAATTGTTGGGCCGCCATGTGGGCCTTCGGCTGGGCCGCCAGGTGGGGCGTCGGCTGGAACGCACCAGGTATACCAATAGTGGGGGACCCGAAGGGTATGCCCACGTCTGTGGCTCAGGAGCGGGCGAGTGTCGATGAAGGAGAAGGTGCGGCGGCGGCGCAGGTGAAAGGATCGGTATGGCCACCTAGAGGGGGGTGAATAGGTGCTACTCAATTCTTAGCTCTTTTTCGAATTTAGGCTTGACACAAAGGTAAATTCTCTAGATATGCAACTATGGTGAATTTACCTATATGACAAGTTAACACTAGACTAAGCACGATACAAGTAAGAACTAGCGAGAAAGGATTAACCGAACGGGAAGCACGCGGAGACAAGGATGTATCCCGAGTTCCTCCTTTTTAGGAGAGTACGTCTCGTTGGAGGGGTGTGAGTTTCAAACTCAAACGCCACAAATGGCCTCACCCTATTCTCCGATGAACCTCGCCGAAAAGCTCGGTTCACCTTCCACTATCGGAATCCTTCAAGGCGGAATCCGGAGCCCTTACAACAAACTTGAGGCTCAACTCACAAAAGGATTGGGGGCTCCCAAGCACCACAACACCTGCTACACAAAAGTAACAAGCAAGTAAGTACAACAAGATGCCTAGGTTTTCCTAGTGGAAACCCTAGGCTAAAATCCCTCAAGTTAATGAGGGGGAAATGAAGAACGCTTTGGTGAAGTAGTAGATCCGGGCCTTCTCCTTCAATCCTCCAAAGATCAACGAGTTTGGGTGGAGGGATTGGGAGATCTAGTGATTCTTGAGCTTGCAATAATGGAGGACTTCAATTCTGGGCGAGCTAACTTGCTGGAGGTAGGTGGAGGGGTTTTTATACCCCTTCAAGAAATGTAGTCGTTGCAGACAGGGGAGTCGGATAATCCGACACAAGTGAGCATCGGATAATCCGACACAAGTGAGCATCGGATAATCCGACAGTCGGATAATCCGATACAGACTGGATCGGATAATCCGACTACCTCCAGAGAGCCACAAAACAGGTTTCCTTAAGTCCTTAGCAGAAATCTCGAAAACCTTGGGAATCGGATAATCCGACTCATCCTGGGTCGGATAATCCGATTCACTCTTTTTTAATAGAAAGCCTAGCTCTTTTCAACTCCCTTTTTGGCTTTGATGCAAAGGTGATTTAGACATCTAAAAAATTTGCATCACTTAACTCACATATTAAATCATCACAAGTGTTGTTGCCTAACACACAAAACATAAGGGATCAAGAAATGTCCTTTCAATCTCCCCTTTTTGGTGTTAGATGACAACACTAGGATTTGCAAAGAAAGCACAATTATATTGCCTAGTTTCCAAGGCTTAAAACATGAGAAGCTCCCCCTAAAAGTGTACATATAATTAAATTGAATTGTAATACAAATGCAGCACATGAAGGTGTAGAGCAACTCCAAAAAGTAAGGAACCTAGATAAGCACGAATATATATAAGACATAACAAGATAGGTTGAGCTTTGTAAGAGAGTATACCTTGTGCACAATAGAGTAGAGATAGACCATAGCACAATAATACAAGTCTCAACCATACATAGAAATCCATATGTCTCATAACTTGACACAAGTTCACAACAAAGTTTTCATAGAAAAGCAAACCACGAATAAGTTTAGCACAAATACGATAAATGGACACAAGCGCAAGAAGAGTGATAAAAGCATATGCTTGTGCCCGAACCCATGCAAATCCCACACGGAGAGACCTAATAGAACTACTTCTCCCCCTTTGGCATCGAAACGCCAAAAAAGGAGGGAAAAGAGCGATGCTACGTCCCAAGTAGATCACTCCGACTCATCAACAGCATCAGCGTCAACATCAACATCACCATCAGTGTCCTCATACTCAGCATCAGTGTCCTCTTCATCATTGTGAGCAGGAACACGGGAAGGGCCTGCAGGAGCTGTCTCTTGGAGATGTGTTTCTAGCTGAGCCCAAGGAAACTGAGACTCCGCATTCCACTGATCATAAGAAAGAGGAGCAGTCGCTGGAGGGTCCTCTGGAAGGCGGGGGAGGCGCTTGAGAATGTTCTCCTCCCTACAATAAGCCTCATATTGCCCCCTCTGGATGTCATTGTTCATACAAAGGATGTTCCGCTGAAACCAGTTGAGTTTCTTGATCTGTGGAGCAAAGGAGGGAACACGAGCCTGACTGGTGGCACCACGGCGTGCATCTCCCATGAAGGAACCTCTAGCAGGAGCAGGAGCAGAAGAAGATGTCTTGACCACAAATTTCTTCTCATAAACCTTTTTGTAATTATGGGGCTGCATTGAATACTTTTGAAAGTTGTGGTTCTTCAAAGTGTACTTGATGAGCAACATGATGTAGGGAGCATATGGGATGGTGAGCCCACCAACCATAGAGTCAAACATCTCATGAAAGATGAAATCCATCACATCCACCTTAAAGTCACTGTCTGGTTCTTCATTCTCAACAATTTCTTTAGCAAGACAGAGTAGGTTGGCAAGAGGAGCTACAATATTGTCATTGTTACCTTCACTGGGAGCAATAGTGGACCTAAGGATGGTCACAAGCTGATCATAGAGAGGCAGGAGGCCCTCCTTCTTGCCAATAACTGCACCACTACCATACATGTCCTTCAACACGTTTTATTGGGTTTCTCCACAGAATGCATGCGACGACCAACAGCAGGATGGCCGCGGAAAGTATAGCCAAGAAGAGCAGCAAACGAGGAAGTACACTGAGGCCTTGTTTGTTTGGGCTTCTGCTTCTGCTTTTAGGGTCCAAAAGCAGAAATCCAAACAAACAACATCAAATAGAAAAGCGCTTGCGAGAAGCGCTGTGCGAAAATGCACGCGAACAACCAACCAGCGCGGAAGCAGCCAGGGAGGTGCTTCCCGCAGCTTCCACTCAAAGTCCCGAAACATTTTTTCTTATTAGGTACTCCCTTGCTCGAAATTACAAATGTCTGCCACCGTGAGCCTGTGGCTTTCCACTTTCCCTTCGCATGCGCATGTACATGTACGGTACTTGTACCACAGTGAGGCGTGAGCCCGTGCCTTTCCTCGTTAGCTTCTCATGCCCAGTACTGTAGGCTCATGCCCAGTACGGTACGTGTAGGGAGTCAAGCCATACTCCATCTCACACAAATATATTTCATCGATTTGAAATAATTTGTACACGAAATATATACGTGTCGACGAGTAAATTCCATTCCCATGATCGGTTTTGAGTTTCGTTGATTGTAGGTTAGAATTTTATACCGAAGTACGCGCCATTTTTAGAAGAATTTTATGAAATTCGTCGCATTCTGTCGTCTGTTTGAATTTTCCTTTTAAGAGTAGATCGAACTCGCTGTTTTTCATAACTTTCGTGTTGTAACTTTTTCATTTTAAGAGACATATATAAATAGATCTTGTACGTGTTTACATCTCCTAGTTGAATACAACTTCTTTAGAATTCAGGGGCGTTCTAGACATTTCACACAGAAAACCAATAGCAACAGCTGCCAACAGCACTCCTGCCAAACATCAAATCTCTGCTTCCAGCAGCTGCTTCTCACAGCTGCTTTTCGACAGCTCAACAGCTACAGCTGCTTCTCAAAAGCTGCAGCCCAAACAAACAGACCCTGAGTCCTACTAAACATCCACTTCATGGTCTTGGGAATATCACCTTCGATCACCAAGGTGGAGAAAAACTGCAGGATCAGTGGCACATTATAAGGACATTGCCGTTGCATGAGTGGAACCATTCCCATCTGTTCTAACACATCTGCAGCGAGAGCAAAACTTGGCTTGCCCTTGACATCTTGAAGTTTGTAGGGCTGCATTGGACGAATAGGGTGCTTAAAATCCAGATAGATGTCCTTGTATATATATAGATCTGCTCCATGCACCAGAAGTTTGGATCTTCGATAGTGTCGTCCCTTTCCATTTTTGCATACCAGTCATACTGACGAATTGAGGCATATTCAACCCTGGGCATGGTCTTATAGTTGGGACGAGTTGCCTTGCCCTTCCTTGATTGTCTGGCAGTAGTGATCTTCACTAACTTTTTCTTGGCTGACACTTGTTCTTTTCTAGCTGCCTCTCTTGCTTGCCTTCTTAACTCAGTTTCATCAACTCCAACTCCATCTTCATTTTCAGGAAAGTGACGCTTGCGAACATAGGTCTTCTTCGGAGGTCTACTCGAATCCCCTGTGAAATAGAGCAATAGATGGGCAGCAGGGATAAGTACACACAAGTCACAGAACAAGGAAGTACATTGTACAATAGGAGAGCATCCCTGATGTAAATCTACTAAGTCCTGGGCAAATCAAGGTGTTGCTGAAAAAACAAGCACATCGGATTATCTGATTCGGTTTGTATCGGAATATCCGACTGTCGGAATATCCGATACGAAACTACTCGGATAATACGATCTGGACATTGCAGCAACAAGATGATTTGAAACCTAGGTCTAACAGCAGATCTACAAAAGGAGTGCGGGCCTATTGTTCACAGTACCAATGGGAACCACTACCCTCAGCAAAAAATAACTTCTTATAAAGATCTAGGTGAAGAACACCTAGGAATTGAGAGAGAAGAAGTTACCCTCATCCATTGAGGAAAAAGCTTGGGGGAATGGGTTCCCGGGGAGGAGGAGCACCAAATCTGAACAGATCCGGAGTTGGGGTCGGCCGGAGATGCCGGGACGGCGCGGGGAGAGCAGGCGGCGGCGCTGGAAGAGAGAGGAGGTCGGGGGTGGAAGAAACGCTCGAGTGAGCCCTTCACCCCGACCCCTTCTCTGTTAGGAAGCGCGACAAACCGCCAGGTCGGATAATCCGATCTTGACTTGAATCGGATAATCCGACAGTCGGATAATCCGAGCAAGTCTGGATCGGATAATCCGATCATCAGGATTTCCTTAGAAATTCTGGCCTGCTAAACCCTTTCTCCGCAGTTTCAAAACAAGACTTGTGTGCAAGATAGAATGTTTTTAAGGTAAGAAAGGCTTGGGATAAGATTGCCAAACTGTCATTGGTACTTCACACTCATGCTTGCAAGAATCGAACAAGGAAATGCCAAGTTGAGTGTGTTTTCCATAAAACCAAGTGAGAGACATAAAATTCAAATGGTTTTCAATAAAATCCAAATAAGAAACAACTCCTCAAAAGGAGGAGGGCGGTGGCCTGGGCCACCATGTATGAGTATATGTGGTGTGACACCGCGAAGATATATCTTGGGTTCGCTACCACTACTCGTCATTTAAGCTCACGTTTTCATGAAATGAAAATAGAAAAGCAAATGAAATCTTACTATCGGCATAATGGGGAGAGGGATAGTCCAATGGATTAGGACCGCACTCCCCCTATGTCCATGCCTACACCTAAACACAATAGATAGTTAAGAAATAGGTGTGTATGCAAAATAGTCAAGACAAGCTCCTTGAATCCACGATATTTAGCTCATTCCTCAAATAGGTGAATCTTGCTTCATCAAGAGGCTTCGTGAAAACATCGGCAAGTTGATCTCTTGTGGGAACATGGCTTAGCTCAATATCACCTCGGGCAACATGATCTCGAATGAAATGTTGACGAATCTCAATATGCTTGGTACTTGAATGTTGCACCGGGTTGTGGGAGATCTCGATAGCACTTGTATTGTCACATAAAAGAGGCGCTTTGTCACAATTGACACCGTATTCCTTTAAAGTTTGCCTCATCCATAACAATTGGGTGCATGCACTTGCGGCCGCCACATACTCGGCTTCGGCGGTGGAGAGAGATATACAATTTTGCTTCTTGGAAGACCAACTCACCAAGGAACCACCAAGAAATTGGCAAGCCCCGGAAGTTGACTTCCTATCATCTTGATCACCGGCCCAATCCGAGTCCGTGTACCCACAAAGAGAGAAAACCTTGTCCTTAGGGTACCACACCCCAAACTTTGGGGTATGAATCAAATATCGAAGGATTCTTTTAACCGCCACCATGTGGCTTTCTTTAGGAGCGGCTTGGTACCTTGCACACACCCCTACACTCAACACAATATCGATCTAGATGCACAAAGATAGAACAAAGAACCAATCATGGAACGGTATACCTTTTGATCGACATCTATACCCTTTGGGTTAAGTTGTAGATGAACCTTTGTGTCCATTGGCGTGCGCTTCTCCTTGACACCAATCATATCAAACTTCTTGAGCATGTCTTGGATATATTTAGTTTGAGAGATGAAAGTCCCTCCCCTCAATTGCTTGATCTCAAAACCAAGGAAGAACTTCAACTCTCCCATCATGGACATCTCAAACCTATCGGTCATAAGCTTTGAAAATTCATTATTGAAAGCTTTGTTAGTTGAGCCAAAGATAATATCGTCCACATAGACTTGGCATATGAAAAGCTCCCCTCTCTCTTGGTAAAGAGAGTGGGATCGATTTTCCCAACCTCAAATCCACAGTCTACTAGAAGCTCTCTAAGGTGCTCATACCACACACGTGGAGCTTGTTTAAGTCCATAGAGCGCCTTATCGAGCTTGTAGACATGGTTAGGGAGTTTGGGGTCCTCAAAACCCGGTGGTTGCTTAACATATACTAATTCTTTAAGTGGACCATTTAGAAAAGCACTTTTCACATCCATTTGTTGCAAGATAAATTATGATGAGAAGCATACGCAAGGAGGATACAGATGGACTCAAGGCGAGCCACGGGAGCATAGGTCTCTCCAAAATCAATGCCTTCAACTAGAGAGTACCCTTGAGCCACCAATCTTGCCTTGTTCCTCACCACCATGCCATGTTCATCTTGCTTGTTCTTGAATATCCATTTGGTGCCTATAACATTGCGGCACTCCTTTGGCTTCTCAACTAGCTTCCACACCTTGTTGCGCTTGAAGTTATTGAGCTCTTCATGCATTGCATTCAACCAATCCAGATCTTCAATAGCTTCAAAGACTTTCTTTGGTTTCATCATGGATATGTGTGCTTGATGTTCACTAAAGTTTGCGCATTGTCTTCTAGTCACAACCTTGCTCTTCAAATCACCAATAATATTCTCCAACAAGTGTTGTCTTCTTTCCATGGTCTTGAAATTTCTTGCATGACGACGGGTGTCGATCTCCTCATGAGAGCTTGGAGGAATATCTTGATCATTTGAGTCCCTGTCTTAACCGGAATTACGACCTTGCTCTTCAATGTGCACACCTTCATCACTAGAAGGAGAAGATGGACCTTGGTCTTGATCATGGCTAGCATCAATAATTGGAGAACTTGGTTCTTGCGTAGCAACTTGATCAACTTGAGGAGGGTCTTGAACTTGTTCTTGGCTTGGTGCATCATTTGCTCCATCGGATGGTGCGGTTTCCACTTGTGATGATGAATGCTCCACATGGGTGGAGCTTGGTCCTTCTTGAGGCGCCTCATGGTGGATCTAGATTGGGTGAAAGAATCCCACGCCCATTCGCCTTATTGCATCTTGAGGTTCCTCATCATCTATGTCAGAGGAATAATTAACCCGCGACTTATTCAAAGCCAAAGCGGCGACTTCATCTTAGCGATCACGCTATTATTGGGCCATGTAGAGATGGGCCGATCAAGAATCGCGGCCTGCCAAAGGAAGGCTCCAGAAGGTCGGTGGTAAAACTTGCCTTGGAAGACAAGGAGACGATCGGCTTCGTGTAGAACTCTTGTAACCTAGCGAGCCTCTGTGTATATAAAGAGGACTCGCAGGACTTAGACAGGGTCAAGCTATCAAGCCCTAAACCCTAGTTCTTACGGCGAGTACCCAGATCGGATCGCCTCCATTGTAACACCACATATATCATATCAATACCAATCTAGGGTAGGCAGGAAGTAGGTCTTTACCTCACATTGAGGGGCCGAACCTGGGTAAATCTGTGTTCGTCCTTGTTCCTGCGATCCCAAGCTCGGAGACGATTGACTCGCGCAAATCCCACACCTACGAAGTCATCCATGACATCTGACGTGACAAACCCACGACAGTTGGCGCCCACCGTGGGGCCTGCGGTCAAGAGCGTCACGTTCCGCGCAGGATCGATGAAAGGAGCTGAAGATCTCGCCATTGGCCACATCATCATGGTCGATGGCATGCCTCTCATTGACGATTCAAGCTGGGGACCAGAAGCTGATTACCTGGAGACCGGTCGCATCATCCCGTTTGGATCTATCAACGTCTTCGTCGGTTTCATTGGCGGCGGATCTGTTAGCTCAGCCCAAGAAGGCGACTCAGCAGAAGAAGTCGCCAGTGACGAAGAAGAGTCCCTGGAGAGCATGGACTCGCAAGAATTTGGGTCCATCATACCTGCTTTGAAGAAAGTTACTGGGACTACGCACCAGTATCAGAACAAGAGGCGGCACAAGTTGGAGTCTACATGGCCGGAGGTGCAAGTACGTCAGGAACTGCAGGAGAAGCCGAAAGATCGGCACCCCCGGCAACCCGCTACTTATCCCGGTGTCAGCCGCAAACGCCGCTGTCCGCGCAACAGAAATTGAGGCCGCCAGGGCCGAGCTCCTGTACGAGGTTCGGAGGATGGAAGCAGAGCGCTACAGGCTCGAACAGGTGAACCAAGGAATCCAACAGGAACGGCAAAGGATAGCCGCGCTCGCCGCGACTCAAGACAAGTTGACTCGCAGGCGCAAGCGCGCGCGACTCAACCAACGATAGAACTTCCACCCACTCCAGCTGCTGGAGTCCAACCAGTCGCAAGGATTTTGGAACCATCAATTGTCCACGAAGCCCAGCAACTACCATCGCAACAACCAAGGAGGTTTCACACCCCACAAGGCCACTACCAAAGCCCGGTCGATAACATGTATGCTGCGGCTAATATCTTGACACAGATGGTACCAACAGGCGACGACCCAATCAACACTGAAGCACGGCGTGCGATACAGATGTTGAGCACTGCTGTCCTACAACAGGCCAACAGGGCAGAAGCCGAGGGACAGCAGCCCACCGTACCGGCAGCGGGGATTGCAGCAGAAAGAAGCGTCCAAAGCAGGCCACCAGAGGATATATCAAGGGTCGCGCAGAGGCAGCAGGAACAAGCCGCAGAAGCACAGGCTATCATGCCAACGATGCAGACGCGGCTCGTGGAAGTTAACAACCCCACGGGCACATCCACAGCTTTGTCCTCGCGACTCAAGGGTCCGGCATGTTTCACTGAGAAGATCAGATCGGAACCTTTCCCTGAAGATTTCAAAGGACCACGCAAGGTGGCAAACTATAACGCCAGCATGGATCCTACCACCTGGCTAAACAACTACGAGATGGGGATGAGTATTTTAAATGCTTCAGAAGAGATATGCGCAAGGTACCTCAACATGATGTTGGAGGGCGCGGCTCACATATGGCTACAAAATCTACCCCCCAACTCCATAAATACCTGGGAAGAGTTGAAAGACGCTTTCGTCAAAAACTTCCAAGGAACCTGCAAGCGACTCTGCAATATAGAAGATCTAGAGCGTTGCGTTCAGAAGGAAGGCGAATCAAGCCGCCACTGGATGAGAAGGGTGGCAGAAATAATACACTCTTCAGATAATATACCACCAAGTTCAGCGTCCTGGTCATGGAGAAAAATTGTAAGTTCGAGCCACTGATCCATAAGTTAGGTCGCATGAAGGATAAGGTCAAGAGTCTCAGCGAGGTAATGGCTGCGGCTAACAAATACGCTGGCTCGGACAAGACCAGAGATGCGTCAGATGGAGAAGAGGAGAAGGTCGCTGTTGAAGGAAAGAAAAATATCAGCAAGCCTCAACAGCAACAAACTAGCCACAACAACGCGAATCAAAACAAGCGCAAGAGTGAAGAAGGAAACTCTGGGCTTGTCGCCAACACACGTGGAGGTTTCAGGGGCCAACGAGGAAGAGGCCGAGGAAGCGGCTCTCGTCCAATTAACATGGAAGAAGTTTTCAATCGGCCGTGCGATCTTCACACGGGAGGTGACGGGCGCCAGCAGACCATACCAAGGCGCAATGCAATTATTACAAGAAGTGGAAAGAAGAAAGCCAACACAACAGGGGAAACCACCATGAAGGAAACCCTGGTGCGACTCATGGTTCAGGCGCCGGGCCGCACAATGCGAGTAACCCCAGGCAGGTGGGGCAGTACCATACAATAGTTATCAACACCTCCAAGAGGGAGGAGAAATTAGGCCGCAGAAGCCAGCAAGTAAACTGTGATACCAGCAACCCCCAATTGGCTAAAATGGTCAGAACATGCAGTAACTTGGAGTCGCGACGATCACCCGCCGCAAGTGCGAGAACCAGGGAAGCTGGCGCTAGTTGTGGCACCTTATGTAGCAGGATACAAGCTAACCAAAGTGCTTATGGACGGAGGAAGCAGCATAAATATCATGTACTACGATACGTTCAAGCGCTTGGGGCTCATGGACTCCAGCCTGCAACACACGACGACCGTATTTCACGGCATCGTCCCAGGAAAGTCAGCACAGCCAGTGGGAAAGATAACCCTGGGAGTAACCTTTGGGACGGAAGAAAACTTCAGAAGCGAGTTCATATGCTTCGAAGTGGTAAAATTCCAGAGCCCGTATCACGCCCTGTTCGGACGAACAGCCTTTGCCAAGTTTATGGCCAGGCCATGCTACGTTTACCTACAGCTGAAGATACCAGGACCAAGAGGGGTCATCACAGTGCACGGCGATAGAGAAAAAGCAATAGAGTGCGAGGAGGAGATGCAGCCTTCGCAGAATCAGCTTGTGCCGCTGAAGAGCTAAAGAGTTATAAGTCGCAGGTGGATCCCAATGATATGAGCGTAGTTACCACGCCATCTGCCGAACCACCAATGAAATTCAAAGCGGCCCAAGACACCAAGCAGATAGACCTTGTTCCTGGCGACTCATCCAAGCAGGCGAGCATCGGAGCGCACATGGAAAAAGAACAGGAGCGGGCCCTCATCGCTTTCCTTCAGGAAAACAAGGACATCTTCGCATGGAAACCATCAGATATGCCAGGGGTACCAAGGGAATTGGCAGAACACAGCCTTAACGTGAACCCCTTGGCCAAGCCAGTAAAGCAACCACTGCGGCGTTTCCACGACGACAGGAGAAAAGCGATAGGGGAAGAAATAGCTCGCCTATTGGCCGCAGGATTCATCACAGAAGTATATCACCCGGAGTGGGTGGCAAACCCAGTCCTAGTTATGAAAAAGAACGGCACATGGCGAATGTGCATTGACTATACCAGTCTCAACAAAGCCTGTCCGAAGGACCCATTTGCCTTGCCAAGGATTGACCAAGTGATTGATTCAACGGCCGGATGCGAGTTGTTATGCTTTCTAGACGCCTATTCAGGCTACCATCAAATCAAGATGAAGAAGGAGGACCAGGAAAAGACATCCTTCATCACACCCTTTGGGGCCTTTTGCTATGTAAGCATGCCCTTTGGATTGAAGAACGCAGGTGCGACTTACCAGAGGTGCATTCAAAGTTGCTTGCATGAGCAGATAGGTCGCAACGTTCACGCCTATGTGGACGACATTGTCATTAAATCGCAAGTAAGCCAGGATCTCATCAGTGACTTGGAAGAAACTTTCACAAATCTCAGAAGATACAACATGAAGCTCAACCCGACGAAGTGCGTCTTTGGAGTACCAGCGGGGAAGCTATTGGGGTTCATAGTGTCAGAAAGAGGCATTGAAGCCAACCCTGACAAGATAAAGGCTGTAATGGACCTCCAAAAACCAGAAAAGATCAAGGATGTACAGCGACTCACCGGTTGCGTCGCGGCGTTAAGTCGCTTTATATCAAGACTGGGAGAAAAAGCCCTGCCTTTATACAGATTGCTGAAAAAGTCAGATACCTTCGTTTGGGACTCAGAAGCCGACGAAGCTTTAACAGCCCTGAAGATTCAGTTGACAAATGCTCCAGTTCTGGCAGCTCCAAAGGATAAAGAGCCCATGCTGTTGTACATAGCTGCAAACTCTCGTGCCGTAAGCGCCGTGATGGTTGTAGAGAGACAAGAGCCAGGAAAGGAGTACCCAGTCCAAAGGCCAGTATACTACGTAAGTGAAGTGCTCACGGCTTCAAAGCAGCGTTACCCTCAGTGGCAGAAGCTAGTGTTTGGAGTGTTCATGGCGAGTCGCAAGCTGAAGCACTACTTCCAGGAACACCCAATAACTGTGGTCAGCTCGGCACCGCTGGCAGACATCATCCGCAATCGAGAAGCAACAGGAAGAGTAGCCAAGTGGGCGATCGAGCTGGGTCCACACCATATAAGTTACGAGCCGCGCACATCAATTAAGTCGCAAGCTCTCGCAGATTTCATCAATGATTGGACAGAAATTCAAGTCGCTCCCACCATGGCAGAAACAAAATACTGGACCATGCACTTCGATGGGTCGAGACAGCTACAAGGCTCGGGGGCTGGAGTTGTACTACTTCCCCCAAGGGAGACAAGCTAAGATACGTGCTCCAAATACACTTCAATTGCACAAACAATGTGGCAGAATATGAGGCATTGCTTCACGGACTCCGTATAGCAAAGGAGATGAATGTCAGTCGCATACGTTGCTTTGGAGACTCAGATTTGGTAGCTCAACAAGTTTCTGGAACATGGGACAGTAAGGATGCAAACATGGCTGCATACAGAAGAGAGGTGGACAGAATTGCTGGACACTTCACTGGCTTCCAAGTTGAACATATTGATCGACGACAAAATGAAGCAGCAGATGCCTTGTCTCGGCTTGGATCCAATAGACAATCAGTCCCGCCCAATGTTTTCTTGGATGAGTTGCATAACCCATCAGTTAAGCCTCCAGCAGAGATTGACATCGCAGAGCCAGATGACGATTCAACTTTAGTCGCAGCCCTGCATGAACAGCCAGCATGGACAGAGCCATACATGGCATATTTAAGTCGCGGAGTGCTACCAGAGGATGAGTAGAGGCGCGCAAAATAACACGGCGATCCAAGGCCTACACAATAATAAACAATGAGCTATACAAGCGCAGCGTTGCGGGGACATTCCAAAGATGCGTATCACCAGAAGAAGGACGAAAAATCTTGCACGAAATTCACGCAGGCGATTGTGGCCATCATGCTTCGTCAAGATCTTTGGTGGCAAAGGCGTTCAGACATGGTTTCTTCTGGTTAACGGCGCTAGCAGACGCTGAGCAGATTGTCAGAGTGTGCGATGGATGTCAAAGATACGCCAGGCAAGATCATATGCCAGCTCAAGCACTTCGTACAATACCCATCACATGGCCTTTCGCCGTATGGGGTTTTGACATGGTAGGGCCCTTCAGACGGTCCCCAACGGGAAAAACTCACCTCCTGGTCGTGGTGGACAAATTCACAAAGTGGATAGAAGCAGAACCCGTGGGAGATTGTGAAGCTGAAACAGCAGTCAAGTTCTTGAAGAAGGTCATATTCCGCTTTGGATATCCCCATAGTATCATTACAGACAACGGAGCAACACCTCTGAAGGAGCTACACAAATATTTTGTGCAAACAATGGGATAAGGCTGGACCTCACGTCAGTATCACATCCACAGAGCAATGGACAAGCTGAGCGAGCTAACCAGGAAATTCTCCATGGAATTAAGCCGCGCCTTATTGAAAAGGTTGAAGCATCTCCAGGATGTTGGGTGGAGGAACTGCCAGCCGTGCTATGGAGCTTAAGAACAACCCCTAACAGATCCACAGGATTTACACCATATTTTATGGTCTATGGAGCAGAAGCGGTTATGCCCAGCGATATCATACATGATTCACCAAGAGTTGCGGCCTATGTCGAAGCAGATAATGAAGCAGCTCGGCAGGATTCTGTGGACACATTAGAAGAGGTCAGAGATTTGGCAGCATCAAGGTCAGCGGTGTATCAGCAAGACTTGCGACGCTATCATGCCAGACGCATCAGAACCCGCACCTTTCAAGAAGGAGACCTAGTGCTGCGACTCAAGCAAGACCACAAGGGAATGCACAAGCTATCTCTCCATGGGAAGGACCCTACATCATCAGCAAAAAACTAAACAATGGATCGTACTATCTGCTGGATGTGAGAGAAGAAAGCAGTGATCGCCATGATTTCGAGGATCGTCTAGAAGCGCCTCGCCCTTGGAACGTCGCGCAACTGCGACCTTACTACACATAAAAAAGCTAATCAGAGCTAAGTTTCATCTTTTCCAGCTGCCTATAGCTGAGTATCATCCTAGCCACTAAGGGCTCCTGCTTCAAAATTGGTCGCCACCTAGGCGCGACCTGCAACACCTGTATCAGAAATCGGCCGCCACCTAGGCGCGGCCGTACCTTATGTATCAGAAATCGGCCGCCACCTAGGCGCGGCCGTATGTCTCAAACTGGGATCGCCGCCTACGTGCGACCCAACCCTATGTATAACACTCGGTTGCCACCAAGGCGCGACCTTATGTGTCATCATAAACAAAGCTGCTTATAGCTATATATCATTTGTTTCTTGGGGGCTTTGTACCCTGAAACAGCCAACCTACTGGCAACTATCAAACTTACCTTAAGTCGGATTGCAACTTGCATTATGCGTCCAAAGTACTGGGGTGTGGCGTCAATCGAGCTTGATTGCCTATCATGGCCGCTCTCGACCCTGAACACACATGTTCCTAGGAAATACTGAGTCGCGCGAGTGCCCACTTAATGGATTCAGAAAGGCCTAACTAGAGGTCAATGTACTGCTTATAGTACGGCAACACCAATTGCAATTGCTTATATCTTAACAATTGTTTTTTATCTATGATATCAAGCTACAGGTGACGATCTTCAAAAACTTCTGAGAAGAATTGAGATGATTGTCAAATCACATCAGCTCAATCCTTGGGGGCTACAACATATTGTCATCAAAAATTTGAAGATTGGTCATCATCAAGTGTTGAAGCTATCAGGCAAACCTTGACAGAGTAAGAAGCTCACGAAGTCAGATGCATTTTCAAGGCCGCCCCAAAAGTGCGAGTAAAAGCCAATCCAACGTGATCATGAGTCGCAGAGCAAGGAAGTGCAAGCCAGAAAGAAAAAAGTGCAGCCTAAACGTCCAAGGAACCTTTCAAATCAAGAAAACATATCAAGATATTCCATGAAGTTCAGGCTACACTTGGGGGCTAATGTCGGGGGAATAATTAACCCGCGACTTATTCAAAGCCAAAGCGGTGACTTCATCTTGATCACGCTATTATTGGGCCATGTAAAGATGGGCCGATCAAGGATCGCGGCCTGCCAAAGGAAGGCTCCAGAAGGTCGGTGGTAAAACTTGCCTTGGAAGACAAGGAGACGATCGGCTTCGTGTAGAACTCTTGTAACCTAGCGAGCCTCTGTGTATATAAAGAGGACTCGCAGGACTTAGACAGGGTCAAGCTATCAAGCCCTAAACCCTAGTTCTTACGGCGAGTACCCAGATCGGATCGCCTCCATTGTAACACCACATATATCATATCAATACTAATCTAGGGTAGGCAGGAAGTAGGTCTTTACCTCACATTGAGGGGTCGAACCTGGGTAAATCTTTGTTCGTCCTTGTTCCTGCGATCCCAAGCTCGGAGACGATTGACTCGCGCAAATCCCACACCTACGAAGTCATCCATGACATCTGACGTGACAAACCCACGACAATCTACATCACGAACATGAAATTGCGCCACTTGGGAGCCGTCATTCTCATCGAACTCCACACTACAAGATTCTACAATGGTCCCGAAGGACTTGTCGTAGATTCTATAAGTGTGGGATTCGGCACCGTAACAAACAAAAGTACCCTCTAAAGCCTTAGACTCAAATTTAGACAAACGATAACCTTTGATCTTATAGAAACACTTACAACCGAACACCTGGTAGTAGGAAATATTGGGCTTGTTGCCGGTAAGCATTTCATATGGAGTGAGTTTCTTGCCCATGCGGAAGTAGATGCGATTTGATGAGTGACATGTCGTGGCGATGGCCTCGGCCCACAAGAAAAGTGGGGTCTTGAACTCCGCCAACATAGACCTTGCCATATCCATAAGGGTCCAGTTCTTTCTCTCGGCTACACCATTTTGTTGAGGGGTATATGCAGCGGAATATTGATGACGAATTCCCTCTTCACTAAGAAACTCATTTTGGGTGTAGTTCTTGAACTCGGAGCCATTTTCACTTCTAATGGCCAATATAAGAACATTGTGTTGACGTTGCACTTCATTGGAGAAGTCAATGACGGCTTGTTGGGTCTCACTCTTCGACTTAAAGAAATAAACCCATGTAAATCTTGAATAGTCATCGACAATCACCAAGCAATACTTCTTCCCACCAAGACTTGGTTGAGGCACGGCTCCAAATAGATCAACATGAAGAAGTTCCAATATCCTCGTTGAAGAAATGATGGTCTTGTGAGGATACGGAGAATCATGCATCTTTCCTTCAACACAAGCCCTACAAAGACGATCTCTGGAAAAGGAAACATTCTCTTTTAGTCCAAGAATGTGGACACCCTTGTGAAGACTTTGCAAAATTCTCATATTGACATAGGACAAGCGGCGATGCCACAACCACCCCACGTCGGCCTTTCCGAATAGGCACATTGCTTGAGTGTTGGTAGACTCCGAAAAGTCCACCACAAATAACTCATGTTCAACATACCCAACGAAAACGACCTTTAGAGTCTTGCTCCACATGAGTACCACAATATCAAGATCAAAATGGACGGCAAAACCCATCTTGTTAAGTGCACGAACGGACATTAAATTGTAACCAAGGGACTCGACAAGCATGACGTTTACAAGGGTGATATCCCTTGCTACTACCACCTTGCCGAGGCCCGATACCTTAGCTTTAGACTTGTCTCCATATGTGACGGTTGTATGATTATCATTTGGTCTCATCTCCGTCATAAGCTCCTTGCTTTCGGTCATATGACTTGTACATCCACTATCAATCACCCATTTTGACCCACCGCAAGCATAGTCCTACAAGAAATCATTGCTTGGTTTTAGGTACCCATCTTGCAATGGGTCCTCTTTTGTTAGCAACAAGGGTCTTAGGAACCCAAATAGAGTAAGCAATGAAACCATCATAAGGACCAACATATTTAGCATATACATCCCCATAATAATCAACATAAAGAATGTAGTTGGGGTTAGCATGTCCCGCAAAGTCACTACGAGGAGTGTTGCCCCTTGTGGCATCACTACTCGCAATGGTAGTCTTTTTGCTTGTGCGGGCTTGGCCTTCTTCTTGTTCTTCTTCTTGTTCTTCTTCTTCTTGGCAACATAACCAAGACCCTCTTTCCCAATGTGTGGCTTTTGCAATAGCAAAAGATCATCAATATGCTTACTTTGGGAACTAGAGGCCTTGGCAAGTTCGCTCTTCAACCAAGCATTTTCCTCAATGACATTTGCATGATCACAAGAAGAAGTAGAGGAACTAGGAACATTTGTTTTAGATGATTGAATTTGAAGTTGTTCAAAAGACTTGGTGAGAGTAGAGTGTTCACTCTCCAAGGCCTTGTGAGCCTTGGTGACCTTCTCTAACTCCTCGGTTTGTCTATCATGACCAACACCAAATTCAACCTTTTCTTTCTTGAAAAGCTTATATTTTGCAATTGCATGGTCACGTTCTTTAATGATTTGAGAAAAGATTGCATTTTGTGACTCATCAAGATTTTCAAGTTTCTCTTCAAGGGAAACCCGAAGCTCATGCTCTTCTTCAAGAGCCACGGTGAGAGCGGGAATATCATTAGCATACTCTCTTTCAAGTCTCTCCTTCTCATCAAGCTCCTCTTGAATCCTCCCATAATCGCTCATAAGAGCTTCAAAGCGTTTCTTGGCTTCACCTTGCAAGTTAGTCATGAAACGATCCAAAGCAACATTTTCTTCCTTTACTCTAAGACTCAAAAGATCCTCCATTTCATTTTTAGTCTTGGAGGGGGAATGAGATGATACCTCGGTGGCCTTGGCCATGAGACACTTGGCGGATTGGATTGGGACATTCTCATTTGGAGATTCGAAGAGGGATGATGATGTTGATGAAGTAATGGCAATGGCGGCCACTTCACTTGTGGTTTCTTCTTCATCACTCTCACCCCCGGACATGTACTCCTCTCTAGTCACCAATACCATTCTTGATGGAGGCTTCTTGTTGGGAAGGTTCTTCTTGAAGAAAGGTTTCTGCTAGGGGACGTTGAGGCATTCTTGAGAACAAGTCTTCCTCCATGATCTTCACGGTTCTCATAGGGGCACATGGCAACATAGTGATATCTATCTTGGCAATTGAAGCAAGTCTTCATCTTTGGGTTGCCCTCCTTGTAACCACTAGATTTGAACTTTTGCTCCACTTGAGCTTTAGCTTTGGATGGGTTCTTCCAAAAGGTCCTTGCCGCAAGAGCCACATAGTCCCTATGAGCAATCTTGAGTTCTTCGGGGTCCATGGAGGACACATCTTCATAATCTTGATCTTCATTGAGTTCAACCACCTTGGCCTTCAAAGCAAGTGAAGCTCCTTGTTGCATTCCAATAGCTCGGGCACGAGAGTCTTGTGCAATTTTGGTTTGGACTTTGAAAGATTTCATCTCTTGCATGACTTCATTGGAGGTTAATTGCGGATAGTTGTGTCTTCATTGGAGACTCTTCAAGTCGGCTGGTTCAAAGGGCAAGAGAGCATTCACATACTTCCTCTTGATCCAATCATCATTCACATGGGTTCCACCAAGCTTTATAGGCATTGGTAAGGGCCTTGAGTCTTCGATACATTTGCTCATGGTCTTCTCCATCTTCCATGAAGAAACCTTCGGCCTTGTTGCTCATTTCCTCAAACCGGTTTCTCTGCATGCTTTCATTTCCAACGAACACCTCAACAAGACAAGCCCAAGCTTCTTTGGCGGTGGTGCAATGCTCGATGTGAGACATATCATCATCTCCCACGGCATCTCGGATCAAATCAAGAGCGGTGGCATTTAGTTGACAATCAACCACCTCTCTTCTTGCCTTGTTGGATTCATCCACGGCTTGATATCCTTGCTCAATGATCCTCCAAAGCTCGATAGATGCACTGTTCACATAAGATCTCAAAGAAGATTCCCATTTAGTAAACAAAGATGCATTTAGCTTAGGTGGGTTTCCCCCTAGGCAGTGGCGGAGCTTCATGGGGCGAAATGGGCCGTCGCCCCCCAGCCCACCAACAAATTGCCTAATTTGTACAGGTATTTTGTCTATTTGTTAACAAAAAATCAGCCCAAAGCTCAATGTTTAGCCCCCCAAGCCCATTGCCCTCCCAGGAATTTGGCCCAAGCTCCGACACTGCCCTTAGGTGTATAGGAGGATGAGGGATAGGTAGGTCGGGAGAGTATGGAAAAGGAACCGCACCATATACTCCCGAACCATTAGGTTGTTTAGTTGGGGTGTCAATTTTATCTTGGTCAACCCCCTTCTTCTTTCCATCAACCTCTTCCTCCTCGGGTTTCTTAGGAGGCCCCGAAGGAAGAAGGGTGGGTGGAGGTGAGACATCCTTAGCTTCCATGAGTTTCAAGATCATCTCTTGCAACTTGTCCATTTTAGTTTCCATAGAGGACTTCAAGGTATTGAAGTCTTCCACGGAAACCGAAGTGGACTCGGAGGGAAGCTCGGGAATCTCAACTCCAAACTCATCGATGGTCATACTTCTCTTAGGCGGTTAAGCCCGAATAAAGTGCCGAGGCTCTGATACCAATTGAAAGGATCGGCATGGCCACCTAGGGGGGGGGGGGGTGAATAGGTGCTACTCAATTTTTAGCTCTTTTTTGAATTTAGGCTTGACACAAAGGTAAATTCTCTAGATATGCAACTATGGTGAATTTACCTATATGACAAGTTAACACTAGACTAAGCACGATACAAGTAAGAACTAGCGAGAAAGGATTAACCGAACGGGAAGCACGCGGAGACAAGGATGTATCTCGAGTTCCTCCTTTTTAGGGGAGTACGTCTCGTTGGAGGGGTGTGAGTTTCAAACTCAAACGCCACAAATGGCCTCACCCTATTCTCCGATGAACCTCGCCCAAAAGCTCGGTTCATCTTCCACTATCGGAATCCTTCAAGGCGGAATCCAGAGCCCTTACAACAAACTTGAGGCTCAACTCACAAAAGGATTGGGGGCTCCCAAGCACCACAACACCTGCTACACAAAAGTAACAAGCAAGTAAGTACAACAAGATGCCTAGGTTTTCCTAGTGGAAATCCTAGGCTAAAATCCCTCAAGTTAATGAGGGGGAAATAAAGAACGCTTTGGTGAAGTAGTAGATCCGGGCCTTCTCCTTCAATCCTCCAAAGATCAACGAGTTTGGGTGGAGGGATTGGGAGATCTAGTGATTCTTGAGCTTGCAATAATGGAGGACTTCAATTCTGGGCGAGCTAACTTGCTGGAGGTAGGTGGAGAGGTTTTTATACCCCTTCAAGAAATGTAGTCGTTGCAGACAGGGGAGTCGGATAATCTGACACAAGTGAGCATCGGATAATCCGACAGTCGGATAATCCGATATATATTGGATCGGATAATCCGACTACCTCCAGAGAGCCACAAAACAGGTTTCCTTAAGTCCTTAGCAGAAATCTCAAAAACCCTGGGAATCGGATAATCCGACTCATCCTGGGTCGGATAATCCGATTCACTCTTTTTGAACAGAAAGCCTAGCTCTTTTCAACTCCCTTTTTGGCTTTGATGCAAAGGTTATTTAGACATCTAAAAAACCTGCATCACTTAACTCACATATTAAATCATCACAAGTGTTGTTGCCTAACACACAAAACATAAGGGATCAAGAAATGTCCTTTCAGCAGGGAGGTGGGCAGGTGGGGAAGAAAGGAAACGAGGGGTGCTGGGAGCGTGGGAGCCTTGTGGGGAACTTAGGGTTCCTCAGTTCCTCTATTTTCAATCATTCAATGACAGGTGGGGTCTGTAGCCACTGATAGGCGGGGTTGCCGGGTATGCGGGTTAAAGGTTACGGGTTTGGCACCCCCATACCCGCCTCTGCCAGACCCGCCGGGTTTGGTTTTTCCCCGCTAAGCAGACGTGCGGGTTTTTTTCTACACCAAACCCTTCCCATTTGAGGAGGGTACCCGTCAGGTTTGCGGGTATCAGGTGCCCATTGCCATCCGGAGGTGAGTTCATGACTTGCACCATTTTGGTTACATCAAAGTTCACCTCAAAACACATGGTATTCTATTTGTGTAGAGTGACAAACAATCTATCTATACCTCTTATAAAGCAAAACCCCACTAAGTGCATTAACTATTTTTCTATCTAAACATGCAAGCTATCCACATCATTCATTCTTTTAAGCAATCAATTGGCCATGTCATCTCCACTAATACTTATTAATCACACATCATATATTCCTTAAGCCACATCATCCACTATTTGAGCCATTATTTATCCATGTCATCTCACATTATTAATGATTTTCTATCCATCCATGAAAACTATTCGCATTATAAATTCTTTTATCCATTCAATTACCTCATCAATTTTAGTTGTAACTATACAAATATTTTACATTTTTTCTCGATTATGGTGCCCAATCGAATCATGAATATTCCCGAGAAGTTTTCCAGTTGCATGTGTCATATGTCTTTTCGTTTATATTACAATCTTTATTAAGTTCCCGCTGCAAAGCGTGGGGTATGTTTCTAGTATAGTATAACAAAATAGGAGCACCACACTATCTTATTTCTCTCAACATGTAAGCCCCTCCACATCATCATGTTATTTTTCAAAATTGCAAATATTTTTCTCTTGGTCCTCTATCTCTTTGCCTCACTCAACATGGGTTGTTGATTTTGATCTTTGGTTTCCTCCTTCTCCATGACTCCACCCGTATGTGGTGCACAAGAACCATGCATGGTTGCTGATCTAGTTGTATGTGGTCTCTTTGTCCCCTAGTTCACCCACACTCAATTGTGTCTCTTCGCCTCACCCACTCTATCGTGTCTCTACCCTTTCTAGCTGTTTTATTGCATGAATCCCCAACACGCTTTTTTAGTCCGCATAGCACCACAAGAACCATGTTTGCCTATTTGTGCTTCCATCAAACTGCAGGTCGCAGGGGCTGACACCACCCCAATCTAGGTCCATCGTTTCTAGTTGGTACTACATTCGCGCCCTCGCTCATGGGGTTCTTCTCCAAAGAGTCAGACTTCCGTCACATCATGAGCACGCATCCTTACTGGCATGGTCCTGATCTGTGGTGTTAGCTGAAGGTAGCTAGCATTATCCTCCTTGATCTACTCCTTTTTTGGATGATGGCAAAAGGAGTACGTGATTTCATGGGAGCAAGCGGATGTTACTCCGTTCCTATACCGGATTTGACTAGAGGGGCAAAAAATACATATATTTATCCATTAATTTGCATCTCAATGATTAGTATCCGTTTTTTTTCCGGTTTACATGTATTAGATCACCAAGACTAAATTATCATCTCAAATGACCTTTAGGTGGATATGGGCTATTATTTAGTTCATCTGTATATTTTCATGGTAGTAGGTTCTGATCATGTGACCGCTAGTTATGGCTTCTTCTATTTGTTTCACAACGGCATGACGCTAACTCATGCCCTTCTATTTGCGTCAACTTCTGAACTATACATATATGTTCATATATGAACCCCCTTCCATAACTATCAACTATTTATTATTATTATTATTATTATCATGCACCTTTGTCTACATATTTATAATGTTCCTATATGTACTTATTTAATCTTTCTAGTATGCTTTGTATCAATTTGTAATAATCCAAAAATAAAGAATAAAGTTGTTAACCACAAAATTAAGGCCCTATTTGGTTAGGCTTATATTTCCCTTTTCAGAGTTTGGCTCATAAGGCACAAAAACATCTAAATAGGTAGTTCCGGTTATGGCTTGTGACTGGACATTATTATATGATGGTATAAGCCAAAAGCCAAAATAAAAAACACCTATTTAGTTAATTTTGTGACTTATAGAGGGCTTAAGTCTTCATTTTAATGTCACCAAATAGTTTCTTCCCTTAATGATACTAGTAAATTTGCACGTGCAACGCACGTATGGATCGACTCGAAGTATTAGAAAATCTTCAATTTATAGATATGTGGTTTCACTAATATGCCAACCGTTTGGAATATAATCAGAACTTATCAGTGGCGAGAATTTGTATAAATCGATTATCATAGTACAAATGCACATACAATGCAGATCTATAGGTTCAAAAAAATGCAGGTCTATAGAATCCGTCAAAACACTTGGTGTGGATCAATATAAAATTAATGAGTCAATTCAGAACCTTTGATAACAATAATAGGGAATCGTTTAAAAAATATTTCAAATGAGTTCATTAAGCCTTGAGAAACAGAGCTACCAATAAAGGTTGTAGATCGACCTTAAACCATCTTGTCAGACTGAAAATGTACACATTATTCCGATTACGAATGATACTTTGTACATTTGTTTCTCACTGGCTTTTCTTTTAAATGAGGTCTGCAAGATAGATCTTGAACAACATTAAAAATATATATGAATAAGCTGCAATCCATGTCTGGACCAAACAATTAATTTGTCAAACAGTTGCCATGAAAAAAATATCGTGCTAGCACAAACTTCCTATTTTGATGAACCAAAATTTCACCAAACAATTCTATCAATTGTGTCCGTGCGTTGCATCAGAAGATACAAAATGTGTAATGTGTATTTCCCAAGTCATAGTTGCACAACGCGCACGGGCCGCACGAAGGTTACAAAACAACCACTCTGCAATTTACATATCACTTAATATAAGTTATATCAATTTTGCAATATTATGTTCTTTTTATGCCATAGAACTAATAACATAAAAATTTTGTCACCAGTGGCAAACAAAACATATTTTGATGAGAGAAATCCAGAAAAATACCGACCTTGGCACTCCATGTACTGTAGCATAAATGCAAAGTATCTATAAAATGTTTTTTAACTACATTGTATTGCAGATCTGTCAGCCACGTCTAATCATTCATCAAAATAAAATCATGGTGAAATTTCCTCAATCTACAAAATCAAAGTATGAACGAAATTACCAATATTTTAAAACATAACTGAAAGTAGAAATTAATATGATCATGATGTACTTACAAAAATAGTATCCCCTTGGGTAATGCTTTCCATCCAATAGGAGGAACAGTACACGATCTGAAAGACTATTTCCTTGGATCGAGTATGCAGTTCTGGTTGAGCTCTGCAAACTCAGGGACATTAGATGCTTTCATGAGACCACGTCTGAAATTCAAATTCGTCCGGGCATCCAGGACAAGATGCAAATGCTCTTGATGATATCATTCACGGCTTCTCTTCTCTCCTACTGTTCTCTACAAGAGAGGATGCAAGCGGACACTTGCCATGCCGCCGGCGCGTGCAGACATCGCTGCGGCCTACCAGTGCGCTGTTCAAACGCTGAAGCTGCTGCATATAGCCATCGAACTTCGCCCAAAATTAACCAGCTGATAGGAGCTGTTGCTCATGTATTTGTTGGAAGGGACTATGCAGCCAGAGGTTGCCCCGGCGCGACACCACCTTGGGCATCATCACCTGCATGTAGAGGGGAAGAGAGAGAGCGCATGAAGCAGACATTGAGCATGAAGGTTGTCGTCATCCTCATTGTTGTTGTCGCGGAATATGCCCTCAGCCCACTGATTCACGTAGCGCTCGCCGAAACTACACCTGCGAGAAAGGAAGGAGGAGCACTTACGATATCATGTCGGCGCAAAATTTGCATGCGTCGAAAAAATGGATCGATGAATATGAATTAGAATTTTTAGTATACATGAAGTAAGTAAAATAAGGTCACCATAGATAACCATTTTCTAATCCTACTGTCATGTACAGAAAAAACATTACATCCTGTTTGTCCTTTTTGCTGTAGGACCAAGAAAAAGGGCTTCTACTCTTATTATGTTGACATGAAATTTCATGTTTCAACAAAAAAAATCACTGTGAGGACCTGCTATGTATCCTCTTAAGTTTCGTATTTTTAGGAAATTGTCAGCATACATTTTAAAGGAGATAATGAATCTGACAAACAACCAGTCTAATCTATGATTTTGTAGTTTGTCCATCTGTACAAACACCTTTAGATACCCTGCACTTCATTGAAGAGGTAAAATACTATAAGATGGGATTCGGTGGTTAAAAAAATAATATAAGACGGGAACCACAGATCTCTATCAAATAAAATTCCACAAAGAAAATTTGAACTCCACTCAAATATCACTGGAATGTCCTTACACTTGATTACCAGGAGAGATGATGAGGTCCACACGCTGCCGGCCGCCATGGAATACAGTCGGTGTGCGTGCTTGTCAACCTTCACCCGACCAACTGCAGAGCATTGAACTATGGATACACTGAACATCTCATTCACAAGTCAGGTACCACTTAATGATTTTCTGCATGAAGGTAGTGCTAATGATGCAGTTGGAAGTGATCAAACCTGTAAGCTTCGGTAAAGAAGAAACTGAAGCTAGAAAAACAGAGATGAGATATCATAGGAACACCTTCGATATGTCCTATTTCTGCAGTTCAATTTTGCTTAGAACCTGTAGCCCCATATCTTGGATATCCCTTGTACAACGAACTATTGGTTGGATCCACGTGCAACAGCAATGTTAATCTGGCTTTCTGCTGAAGCCAGTATAGTTTCAGTGTGACGATGACATCATATATAAATGGGGTCAGGCACCACCTTGAGATTATCCATGGTCCATGGAGAGTGCAGGTTGTATTACCCATTGATGCCGCATCCAGTCTGCACCTTGCACTACGTATGATGACGGAGGGCGATGCAGCACATGCATGGGGCGGTGTTGGGCAGGATGCCGACCGGAAGTGGGTAGGTGCAGCACGAGCGGGCGACGACGGATGCAGTGCTAGCACCGGGCGCCCGCGTGTGCGGTAGAAGCGAGCGGCGGCGGCCGGTGGGTGCGGCAGAAGCGGGTTGTGATAGACAAAAATAACGATTCGTAGATGAGTGGCAATTTAGTAGTATTATGTGATTTGGTGGGAGGTTAAAACGGGAAAAATCGGGCATTGTTGAGTTGTCAAACATTGGGACGATCTGGACTGTTTGATCGGATATTGAACGGTCCAGATTTAAAGTATCCCAACAAGTTTGCTCTTTTAATAGTAGTATAGATAATTCATTATTAGGTGTTTCCTTTGTAGTTTCTTAAGTACCAAATTATTCAACATAGAACTTGATCAGGGTTGCAATGGATATTAGTTTCTTTGTGATAAAACGTTTGGGAACTTATGAGATAAAAAAATCGCATGTGTAAAATACTACATCCGTTTTATTTAGTCTACTCCCTCCGTTTCTAAATATAATATGTTTTATTTATTTTCTAAATCACACATATCCAGACACGTTTTAATGTATTGGTTTAAGTCGATTTCAGGTGATGTGGAGAGTCGGGAGAGTACCATGTTCGCGAGAATATGACAGCACGATATGTTGCTAACTGACAAGTAGGGTCCACAGCTCCACGTCATTGCTGGCGTAGCTGTTCTTCCTCTGAAACAGTAACCAAAGTAATCGGATAAGCCTCCTATCTGTGACGACGAGGGAGACACGAGAAATCAGAGCAACGCAATGGACTCTACGCTGATCACGACATTATCTCCCATCCTCCCCTCTCCCTCCAAGCCCAGAAGCCTCTCATCTGCCTCCTCCACCGGAGCTCGCCGCATCGCCTCCATTTCCGTCTCCTCCGGCAGCGCCTGTGGCGTCTTGCGTCCCCGCGTTGGCGTTACCTCGTCGGTCACCGCCGCGGCGGCGGCGCTCGGCGAGACGGCTGAGCCCGCATCTGAGGCCATCTTTCTCAGCGTCCAGGTGCACTTCTCGCCTCAACAGCTAGTCTGAATTTGGAGGTCTCTTTGAATTTCGCGAGTGGGTTAGGGTCCAGCCATGATGCGCTGTTTTGTGGCTCATACTACCAGGGCATGATGTGCGATGGGTGCGCCGCCAGTGTGAAGCGGATTCTGGAGAGTCAGGTAATCTTTTTTTTAGGTCTATGTATTATCGCGATTTCGCTTCATTTCTCTTGCAAAATTATGTGAACAGTTCAGCACACTATCACAGTGACTGAAGTACAGCTGTACATATTTTATCAAGATAATTGATACCTATCCAGCACATATAAATTTTATTAAAGAAAAATGGG
Organism: Poa pratensis; assembly: GCA_947311845.1. Lineage (NCBI taxonomy): Eukaryota > Viridiplantae > Streptophyta > Magnoliopsida > Poales > Poaceae > Poa > Poa pratensis. The sequence goes on along the minus strand of CAMZMU010000092.1, from coordinate 22,958,220 downwards.
AATGGAGTGAAGCTGAACAATAGGAGCGCAGAACCCATCATCGTATTGGGTTTGTGCATAGAATGTGAAGAGCAATTAATTGATGAAATTTTAAGTAGCCGGAGCCTGGAGGTTAGGATAGCTCGCATAGGTGTCCTCCTCTGTTGCCTGCCTGCAATCCAAACACGACCTGAAACCACTCATAAATTCTCATTGTAAAATAATTGTAGTTAAGTCTTTGTATATCTGAAATTTGTGCCAGCGATTGAGGGGGCACCTCCACGCCTGATCGGAAGTAATGAATCGAGGGGAGGGAAAGAAATACCTGTAAATTATTTGTTTTGTATTTCTGATGCATTTCGATCGTGACAGAAATGCCTGGGTAGAGAGGGGCAGCTACTCATATGCTGAAAACTGCATTTCTGTTCCTATATAAAGATATTTGAGAACCTTAAGCTTTCTCGCCTTTTTCTTTTTGGTTCGCACAGCTTAGGCCTTCTTGTTTGCTTCTCCTATATCAATATAAACGGCAAATCTTTTGCACCGTTTCTAAAAAAAGAAAGATATTTGAAGAGCATGCACGAGTTACATTTCTGCTCTTATATGGTCAACAGGACTATTAGTATATGGATGTTAGCTATGTTGACCTGTCTAGATGTTTTCACTTTGTACATACATACCAGATTCTTGAGACCCTTTCTATTTCCTCCATTTATTTAATGTTTTCTCTTCTGCTGCTGCTCACCATGTACTCTCGTCCCTTTTTCAGCCAGAGGTTAGCTCTGCTACAGTTAATTTTAAAGAAGCATCGGCTGTTGTGTGGACAACTCCTGAAGTCAAGGTGACAGAAGATTGGCAGAAGCAATGTGGAGAGAAACTTGCAAGTCATCTTGGTACTTGCGGGTTTGAGTCTTCGCACGCAAGGTAAAAAAAGAGCTTGGTGAGCTCTTATGTGAGCAGAAATTAATCAGAAAATACAAAGGTCTAGAGCAAATAAAGATCTATTCCTGTCTGGTTATGAATTACTGACCAAACTCTTAACTACTTCAAAATGGTATCACCTGTATTTCATGTTAAAGTTTGATTAGTAATTTATCAACTCGTGCAGAAATATCCTAATTTTAATGCAAAATTTGCATCATCCTTACATGAATGATCGATCAGTAAATATAGGGTGTATACGCATCAACAATGACCAAGCTAGCTATGCAGATAAAAAAGGACCAAGCTCGTTATGAGATGTCATTTTATGATGTACTTGGTTCATGTTTATATCAACATTGTTAATGCACCATTATCTTTCCAACATTCTGAATCAGATTATATAGTCTGTTGTTGTCCTTTTCTGAATCTCTCTGATGCTGCAGATGAGCCATGATGTTAACCGGCAGGGGGACACCTGAACCTGAATACACCACATTTGTGTGACCGTCTACGGGGAAGTTGTTTTGCTCTAGAGTTTTTTTGAATTTTATTGCTCTTTCCACAATTATAGATTACAGCGTTTATATGCACGGGTATAAGTAGTGTATCTTCCCTTGCTCATAAACTTCTACCGGAAGTCTGGAAACATCCCATCATAGTGCAAGGGTCAGTACTAGTATAAGCCAAGGTGTGGCCGGCTGATCTTTGAATGAAATGTGTACCGTCATGAAGCTATTACGACTGATTTTCCTCGTTGCTTAGCAGCTAGCACCATGTTTCTCCATGTTATGTGTTACTGTACTGTAGTGTGGCTTTTCCCTGTATACGATGTTCTATTTTGATGAAAAGTAATCTCGTACTATCGCAAATGCCCTTGCCAAATTTGGTACATAACCACCCCCAAGGCTGGTGATAAGAGTTGCGGGGCATGATTTTCACCCACCAAGATTTCAACCCCATTGTTTACATTTTGAAAACTACCCCTCCGATTCAAAATAAGTGTCGCATTTTTGAACCGGGGTTAGTTCAAAACTGCGACACTTATTGGATCGGAGGTAGTACTCCCTCCGTTCGGAAAAGGATGTCACAAAAATGGTCTATACGGAGGTAGTACTCCCTCCGTTCGGAAAAGGATGTCACAAAAATGGTCACATCCTTTTCCGAACTGAGGGAGTAGTAAACATAACAGTTGAGACATGATACGAAGTTGAAACGATGTGGTTGAGACTCGAGACACGATTCAGATGAATCAACTGCGTAAAAAATGCAGACCTATGCGTCGCAAACAACTGCACTGTCATGAAGCTATTACGACTGAATTTCCTTGTTGCATAGCTGCTAGCACCATGTTTCTGCATGTTATCTGTTACTGTTCTATAGTGTGGCTTTTCCCTGTATATGATGTTGTATTTGGATGAAAAGTAATCATAGATAATTTAAAAAAAAAGAAAAGTAATCATAGATGTCGTACTATCGCAAATACTCTTGTCAGTACATAACCACCCCTAGGCTGGTGATAAGAGTTTCGGGGCATGATTTACACCCACCAAGATTTCAACCCCATTGTTCACATTTTGAACGTGACTCCAGAGGGCGAATGCACTTTTACAGGATACGGTACATACTGACACAAGATTCACCATTGATTCGTGCCCTAAGATCAGTGCCTCGGATGAGACATCTATGCATTTTTTGATTCATACATGTGTCATCTGGGCACGAACCTTAGGGCACAAATTAACGGCGAACCTTGTGCCTGTGTAGGAACCGGCTCCTGTAAATTTTCCTGAGTTGGACTCCGGAAAAACGTTTACCAGTGTCTAAACTAGTAAGCATAGCAGTTGAGATATGATATGAAGTTGAGACAGTGCGCAACAGCGTAAGAAATGCAGACAAACGCGTCACACACAACTGCACTGTTTGTTTACTAGTAGAATTTTTTGGGTAAGAATGCAATAGACTCACAAACAGGACTATCTTATTGGTCAACTGGTTGTAGCAAGAGGAGCTGGATCAACCAATGACACTTTGGGATTCGAAAGAAAACAAGGAATAGAGGCAAAAAAGTTCGCGAGACTTGCTAATTAGCATAAGTAGAGTCATATGTGCTCACCGGGAAAGTCTACATGGAATAGCGGGATGTACATTAGCAACCTTTATAGCAAAAATTTAAATTCTTGAGTTGAATTTCTATAGTACATATCTTAAGTTAAAAAAATTCATTCTCAGATTTTTTTCTTAGAACCTTTCATTCTCAAGTATAGTGTGCCACGGGAAGTGAAGGCAGGGTGGGCCGGCCGATATTAGACCATAGACGCCCACTTAATAACAGGCCGACCAGGCCAGGCCGTGCGGATACGGTCAGGCCCACGCGCTCTCCGTCGTCCGCGTGCGTACGAGCCTAGAAGGATCGGCAACTTTTGTGGCCACCCACCCAACCTCGCTTCGCTCATCGCCTCCGCCCTCCGCTAGCCACGTCGCAACCGCCGCTCCGCCTCCGCCTCCGCCTCCAGCGAGATGTCGCGCTTCGGCCGCTCCGGCCCGCCGCCGATCCGCGACACCTACTCCCTCCTCGTCCTCAACATCACCTTCCGTGAGTTCATCCCTCCCCTCTTCCCTTCTCCGGCGGGCTAGCTTCCAAATTGGTGCCTGGTCTCATCCCCGCCCCGCTCGTTTCTCGCAGGCACGACCGCCGATGACCTCTTCCCGCTCTTCGATAAGTACGGCGAGGTCGTTGACATCTACATCCCCAGGGACCGCAGGTGAGAGAAATTTCGGTTGGTTCGTTCGCCGGTTACTTGATCTGCGTCTGCTGTTTAGGGTTAGGTGGGTGGCGAGTAGGATTGCGGATACTGGGTGCAGAAATTTTAGGGTTGCGGGAGTTACTTATGTGTTTATGCGTCTATTCTGTAGGACTGGCGACTCGCGGGGGTTTGCCTTCGTGAGGTACAAGTATGAGGACGAGGCGCAGAAGGCAGTCGATCGACTGGACGGTTGGTTCCCCTCCTCCATACGAATTTCGAGATTTTATCATGCATGTTTTAGGATCGCGTTAATGTTCTTGGTTACTTTTCAGGGAGGTTGGTAGACGGGAGGGAGATGATGGTGCAGTTTGCCAAGTACGGCCCAAATGCTGAGAAGATGTAAGATACAATGCCCCTTAACTGCTGGCAGGATTGTGGATTCAATCTTGACATTGAGACTTAATTTTCAGCAAAAGTGATACATGTCTCCATTCTTGATATTGTGGCATGGATCTGTCATTTTGCTAAATGTGAACTTCATTGATTCCTGATTGGATGTATTAGGTGTTAAATGTCGTGCAGCAGAATACTCTGTACTAGGTCAAAGGAATTGATGGTTCTGAAGATTTTGCTCTGTTTTGATGCCATGGATTATCTTAGATTTTGAGACCATCGTTCCTGAAGTTATGGTTACATCTGTTCCTTGTGCAACATGGTCTTGGGGTATTGATGTTAGTTTATTATGTCCAGGAACTTTTGAAAAGAGTCATGTCTGACAACAAATTTTGTATGCCAACACGCATATGGTTAGTGGCCATCAGCACTATAGTATACCAGAAAAGCCTCTTTTAAAACTATAAGCTTAATCAGAGAGTAATATGTTTGGTACATCTATGTAAAAGAATGAAGTAGAGCACATCTGGACATAATATCTTTTGCCTGAACTATGCAGTCAGAAAGGGAGAATCATGGAAACGCTCCCAAGGTCAAGGGGCGTTCCAGAAGCCGCAGTCCAAGACGAGGGTAACACCATTTTTTCTAGATCTTTATAAATTTGCACATATATCTTGAGTGTTGGTTTAGTTTGCTTTCCCTCTGTAGTATGACTTGGTTAACCATAAACACATGTGCTGCCCGTTTCGGGACCTTGGATTTGTGCACAAGCCCCATAAACCCGGTTTCCCCTGGGAGCTGCGCTCATCTGGCTTGTGATTCTCTTCAATAGAATGGATATTAAACACACGAAAAATAGGGCTGTAGTTGTGTAAGAAACGGAGGTTCCACTAACTTCTTCAATATCAAGCCAATGGACATGGCATGATTTTATGCCTCTGTTGTGCTGTCAGACACCATATTTTATTTTTAACATAGAGACCATAATTAGAATATTATAATTCTGCTACCTTTACGTTGTTGGCTTGCTGGTTGCTGCTATGCCTTACCTTAATTCATTCTTTGCATTTTGTCGAAATTGCATATAGTCCTCCTTTTGTCGGTTTCTAGCTTCGCCGGTGAGCACTGACTACTGGCCAGTACTGCTAAATTCCCAAAGTTCTGTTCTTTAGGTAGATATCAGATTGTGATTTGGCACTGTGCATTTACAAAGGGATTTCCTTGTTTCTTGTTAGATGCTCTCTTTGTCACATGATGTCAGAAAACATGTGTACCACACTTGCAGGTACCGGGATGATCATCGTGGCAGAGATTATTCTAGAAGGCGAAGTCGGAGTCCGAGTAGAGAGAGGTATGGACGTGACAGGTACAGAGAGAGGGATTATCATCGTCGTAGCAGGAGTCGCAGCTCCAGTCCTGATAATTACAGGAGGCGTGGCAGGGACAGGTATATACTTTTAGATAATCAATGTGGTTGTTTGCTAGATCAAACTGTATGGTCTTTCTTAATAATTATTATTGGCTCCATGTAGAAGCCCTAGTCGTAGCAGGAGTCGCAGCTACACTCCTGATGATGACAGGAGGCGTGGCAGAGACAGGTATGTATGTACATTGGGAATCAACTTCATGGTTTTGTCCTGCTGAACTGGACTGATGCCCTTTAGTGGTTGCTTGCAGTGTATCGCCTGTGCGTAGAAGCCCTAGTCGTTCACCTCGCAGGACACCATCTTCTCGTGAGATCTCCTGTTAAGCGCAATGATGACCGGTCTCCACACTCTCGTAGCCCTTCAACATAAGCTGAATATCAACGACGGAGGTCTCTAATTAATTTTATTATTATTTGTGTCATCAAAGTTAAATATCTTACGTGTGATTAAACATAACTTGTGCTTCTTCTTTCTGTAGGATGGATGGAACAGGACTGCTCATATCAGAGGTTGTTCAGTTGCTTGGTTGTGAACGCACTTCAGTTACAAACGGAAATGCCGCCATGCTTGATATCAGTGGCTGCTTCAAGCTGCAGATACTGCTTTGTGGATATCTGGATGCTTGTTAGAACTATATGTACTTCACTTTCTTCCCATTCAACCTTGTCTACTTAGCACTCAATATTACTTCTCCTTTTCTGTGTTGGGTACTTGCTTTAAATGGTAATTTGCACCTTTCTAGTTACATGATGTGGTGAAGGGATGCCGGTTGATAAAGGGTCAACAAACAAGTTACTTGCTGTTGCGGTCGATATTGTTTGTGCTGTATCCCCTAATGATGATGATGCTCGTGATGGTGATTATGATGATGATGGTGCCGTTTGATGATGCTGATCATTTTGCTGCCTGCTTGCATCCTTTGCTGTCTGCACTTGTTTTGCTGACAAGTAAGGTTCAATTGATTCAGCTGAGTTTCACTACTTACAGCTGGTCTTCAGTCATAAAAGTACTTTGTTCCATGATTCTGCATGCTAGGATTTCGAAATTTGGATCATGAAATGATGTCCTAACAACATAGGGGCTCTGTTTAGTCTTATGGTTTTGATGCACCATAGTTTCTGAATGATACATGACACTTCAACTTTAATAAGTGCTCATATGATGATATCTGAAATGATAAGTGTAACTTCTATAGGTTGATAGAATCATGTATTAGAAGCTATGTTGTTTCTAAGCCATTTAAAAATATACATGTGTAGACTAGAGTAATGCAGATATATGCCAATGTTATCATCAAGTCGTTTTGGTATCGTAGGATTTTTTATGGTTTATATCAGTTTTTTTTTCAGTTAGTGTTTTAAGTAAAGTTCTGTTACACTGCATCCACTCTGTAAGCATGGTTCTGATAGCTGTAGAAGTACTTATTTTGCATATTAGGACTTGCTCTTCACAACTAACAACCTTAAGCAGTAGAAGATGTGGTAGGTGTTTTCAGTTGCAGAGTGAACTATATTCATTTGATTGCCTGTTGCCCGCTAGATGTGATCATGTGAGTGCTGAGTTAAGATCCGCTGTGGATCTTGATGGTGTGATGATGGCCGTCCAGAAAGATCTTTGATGATTCATATAGTGCCCTGTGTTCAGAAGTGTAATGTATGATATATTTGTAGTGGAAATTTAAAAAAATATAAGAGGATTGGACCTGGTTAACTTGTTCTATATACGCTGAAAAATGTGTATTGATTGCGAAGTCCTTACATCATCGTGTTCTCAGCTGTGCTCTTGTTCCGTTGTTCGACGTACATCATCCTTCCGTGGATTTCCTGTTTACTGAAATTCTTGAACGCCGATTTCTTTCTTATTGTACGTGTATCTTTGATCCTAATGGTGGGTTGAAAACATAATGAAAATTTTCCATCTGTTTTACAGAAAAATAGAAACGGAGAACAAACAAACAGTATTTTACGTAAAAGAAAAGAAATGGAACATTTAAACGGGAAGGGCAAAGAAATGAGAAGCCAATTGTGAAGAAAACAAAAAACGGCACGAAATTCTGGAAATTGAAACATGAAAAAAATTGGTGATTTTCTTTTTGGTTCGCTTATGGGATGCTAATGTGGTACATATTGAAATATCTGAAACATCTTGTATTTTGATAAAGAGTACGTGCGTGTCACAATGGTCATTAGCATCCCGTATCTGTTTTCGGTGATTTTTTTTACTTCTGAATTTGTTTCCAGGATTTTTTATTTGCTTTTGGGATTTTTGATTTGGTTTCCAATTCTGCTAATATAAGCAGCAATGAAAAAGATGAAATAGGTTACCGTTGGTTTCCACCTGCCTAACGTATGAAAGCCAGAGCGGCAATTAAGCTGAGTGCGGGCATTGTAAGCTAATATTATGATTGTTTGCATAGGAAGCATACAAGCAGTACATAATAATATATCTGCTTAAACTAAACTAGAGCACATACGTGCCAGATTGACTCACGCGGGGCTCAAACACTGTTAATTTCTTTGTCAGGCATTACAGGTGTAACTACATATAGGGTACTGCTTCAGGATGAGGACCCGTGTGAACAACTCAGAGCCTTTTCACGGGCGCTTGGGAGCATGATACTGCACATTGTTGTCTTCGCACATCCCCTGGAATAACCGTGATTTTTTTTATTAGGTCACATATCGTACAAGTGTTACAGTTTCCTGCTAAAATGTGAAAATGCAGTTTCTTACTCGATACTCCTCCGGAAGTTCCTCGAGATGGCCAGAGTATAGCATCCGGGAAAGAATCTTCCTGCAGATCAACAAAGGAGCATGAGCAAATTTAAGTTACAGCTATGATGCAACGTTTCTTTTAGATCTTTTTATGTCATGTATGAGTTATCACACATAAGACAAATGCGGTACTCAAGCAAGGGCTACCGGAGTAATGTATATTACCACCGTGAACTACTGGTATTGATTCTCCCACACTCTGGTAGGCTGAAATTAATGCAAAGATAATAACTGGTGGAACCTCTTAGTATGGGACCTCTTGAGAAAATGACAGCGCCTAGATTCGTAATGGTGTGACGTAATAGCTTCCTTGATGTTGTTTCACAACGCGGAAACCATGCTAACAATGTAAATCAAGGGAACTGAACAAGGATTGTATCATTGCAAAATGTGAATCAGAATATCAGATTATGGTTTTAAGTTTTGAGACGAACTTCAATAAATTTAGTAGACTGGTACATGTAATTATGGAAGTATTGATCCAGTAGCAATACATGACATGTGCATGGAAGACTTCAGAACAGAAACAAAGAAGAAAAAGGAGTGCATGATATGAACTTGGGTTAACAAGCATGCAATTGGAAGTCTTACAGATAATAAAAACACAATCTTTACAAAACAATTATTCTCCCATGAGATAACCTGCTCATACTTTCCTTACTACAACAAGGTTTCAAGAACTAATCCCTTGAATGCAAACAAGCTAGGAGTGGATCCTGGCAAATATTTCAGTTCAGTTTTCTGATCCTTCAAAGGTGGTAACCACATACAGGTCAAGAGGAAGTGAAGAACTATGTTGAAATATTAAAATAAAGACAAATAGATATATTTTGCAAGGAAAAAATGCCTACATACTCAGGTGGATGCTTATTAACAAATTTAAGTCCTATCAGCAACCACAACTTTTTTTACAGAAGGGCAGCAAGCAGACAAGGAATTATGAACAATACAGCTTATCCATCACAATGTTCACACAGGTATATGCAGTACTCATTCAGACAGCCCACCTAGTAGTGATGATAGACATAAATGATTAGTATAAGGTCGCAAAGAGAGCTTTCTCTGAACATGGTCTAACATGTTTTCTTAGCAGTCTAAAAAATGCATATCATACTGGGCTAGTAATGCAATAGCATATAGTAAACCAAACTGAAAGGACAAGTAACTTGAAGACAAAGATAAGTATAGGCCGTGTTATAACTATTTAACTACACACTCACCAATTCTCAACCAACGAGCTGCCCAACTCCTATTGGGATCCATCAGCGATATTATTCTGCAAGCCAGGATGTGCAATGAAATAAAAGAAAGGTAAGCACAGGACTGCATAATAATATCTGGGGACATAACATCTTTTATATAGGGAGTATATGACGGTTTTAACTTTATGCGGCCACAATTTACACTACATGACCATATGTGCTATGTGTTTTTTCAACGGCAAAATGTCTTTGAATTGCAGATATCAACACGAGGGGTACGTAGAAGACTGGAAGTTAGAGAAAAACCACAACTATTTGTTCCTCTTATTTGTTTATTATGGATCCATCTGCAGCAGGTTAAAGCACAAGATATGATCTTAAGGTAATTTCAAAAACGTGGCCATAGAAAACCTCTGAGAGCACCACTCCAAGCCAGTTGACCTAGAAGAATACAGTGAAGAATGGAATTACCCAGTGAAGTTGGCGGTGGTGCAGCTTACGACGTTGTCGCGGTCCTTGTCCATCTCCAGGAAGGGGCAGTTCTCACAGCCATTCTCCCTGAACTGCACGCCCCAATACAGGAATCAGATACAGGAGACGTAAATATCAGCAGCAACAATAACATCGCCTCCGTTAGCCTCGCTGCTTGTGCTAGGAGAGTTTTCGTGCCACAAAAATTTCACACCGCAGAGTCTACACGAAAGACAAGTACGAGGTCGGAATCAAGAACAAACCCTACAATCCAACGACCATTCGCTCCCCGAAAGAAGAAATCAGGCACCCTAGCTAATTCGACACCTAGATCTCCCCCGGCACGAAGAACACGGAATCACTTAACCAACAGGGCGGGGCCTAAACCCTAGGAGTAGATGGAGGGGAAGGCGGCGGCGGGTTGGTTACCTGGTCGTAGGTCTTGACGAGGCGGCAGCGGAGGCAGGCTCGGAGCTCGTGGCCGAAACTGTTGGGGATCTGCGCGTGCTCAACCTGGCCGTTGTCGTCCATCATCCCTCCGCCGCCGCCCCTCATCCTGGCTTCCGCTCGCCTTCTCTCTCTCCTGCTACTCGCTCCTCTCGTCCCCTCTCTGTTTTGCCGTAGAGCTCTCTCGTGTCTTCTCCCGAGCCCCAACGTGTGATAAACTCTCAGCTTGGGCCCTAGACGTGATGTTTGGGCCTACGGTCAATGTGATGGTTGTTGGGGTTCAGGAGCCCACTAGATTAGATTAGATCATTTAGAGTCGTGAAATATTCTGAATGATCCAAATCATGTATCTATGAATATTCTGAATGATGAATAAAGTGGCGGGATTTCCATAAAAAAAAATTAGAGTCATGAAATGCGTCGCACAGAACAGACACACTAAATCAGACTGTAAATTTGATTTATTTTTTTCATTCGCGGGATCAAACAGAACATGATCACCGAGTTCATCATCATTCGCGGCAAAAGAAACTAGGAAGATTACATAGTGAATTCATAATGTGTCGCCACCCTAACCCTAATTACAAAATTGGTTCTCACCGGAGCCTATCGGGTGCGGCGGCGACACAGCGAGGCGTCGGACAGAGATGTACCTGAGCACGAACGCCAAACTAGGTGGGGTTCATGTGTATTGGCTGTCGAAACCCAGTGGCCTGTAACGGTTTGTGTCCAGGCTCGTCCTGTTTAGTCCGCCAAGTAGCTTGTGACGGAAGACCTCTTGAGATCGGTGACATTTAGGGCTCTTTCGTCTGATTTTTTCCGGGCCTGGCGGGCCTCGCATAGATCGGTGACGAGAAATACCGAAGGAGTCAAAACGAGTCGAGATGTGTGGCGAGAAATTTGTCGCTGATCGACGGAAGTGTTGTAGTGGCTCCACATGTACATGTGTCACTTTGGCCGAGGACCGGCGTTTTGTGGTAAGGCAGCAAGGCTAAGGCGGCGAACACAAGCAAGCGGAGTTGTTCGATACGATGTTCAAGAACTGCATTGCTCGACACACGTCATCATTTTCCGCAACCGCGTGTCTAATGGTAATCTCCATAGCCACTCCAAGCGCTGGATCATGGTATGACCACGCTAGAACAAGTTTTTGTGTGCAATCCTTGCACCCGGCGTGACCCACATGTAAAAGAAAATCCCAATTGACTTTTTTTACGCTTTCTCAAAATCAAATTTGAACATAACATTATCTTTTTTATTGACAATTTCATGCAAGATTTCATTCAAGATAATCACACCATCTAATATTTATCTGCCTTTAATAAATGCAGTTTGCACTCGAGTTACCACTTTGCCAGCAACTACAATAGTACTATTATTCATCATATTCGTTGTCAACTTAAATACAACATTAATCAAATATGTTGGCTTAGACATTTGAATTTCATTTGCGTCACCAAAGTTTTTCAACATAGTAAGAATACCTTAATGCAGTCTAGATAATTTTTTCTACCATGGTAAAATTCCTAAAAAAAGAAACAGCATATCATTCTTCAACATATGCCAAAAATGTTGATAAATCTCAGCAGGCATGCCATCTGGCCTTGTTGCTTGTTATGCTTGATCTACAAAAATTCTTTTCTGATCTCATCCAAGGAAATATATTGTTGTAGAAAAGTTCTCTCGGCATCATCCAAAACACACTTCTAAGGGTATATCTAGAGAAATATTAATATCAGTAGAGCTTGGACCAAACAAAGCCTTGTAAAACTTGTAGCATATAAAAGAATGTATCTATCCCCTTGGATCAAACCTTCATCTTGTTATAGAATGAAAATTCTATTTTTCTTCTTTTTATACCTCTAGCTTTCGCCATAAAGAGGTCATAATATATCCTTCTAAAAGTTTCTCTTTTTTGTAGCTCTTTGAATCCATTTCATTTTTTCTCCTTACTGATGATTTGCAACCTTCTCTCCAAAATCATTCGCAAAAGGAAACCATCTAAGCTCATACACTTCACTTTCTATATCTATGTTATGTATTTCCTAGCAGGAGATTTTTTATTTTTGTTATGCACTATTATAATTATTATACCGTCCTTCTAAAACCTTTCTAATTTAACTAGTCCTATTTTGCTAGAAATCTAGAAAATCTTTACCTTGGTATTTTTAAAACCATACATTGCTAACTACCATATCTGGTTATTCTCTGAGAAACCAAAGATCTCAAATTTACACAAATTACTACAACTATCTTTCTCTACACTCACATCCATAAACCATAATAGTGTGATAAGAGATAATCCTAGGAAAAGTTCTTACAACACCTAAAGGAAAAAACCTTTCCCGTTTCATACCCACTAAAATCCTATTTTAATTTGCCAGCACATAGTCTTGGTTATTGGACCAAGTAAAACTCCTACCTTTTTAATTCTAGTTCCTTAAGCTCTTTATTATTGACAATAGCATTAAACAAATTAGACCACTTAGAAAATATTCTAGGTTTATAAGTTTCATTTTTTCTTCTAATTATCCTTATTATGAGGTGCCCCATAAACGAAATAATGTTTCACACATGACCAATCAATTTATATTTAATTAAGCATCTTACATAAAAAATGCCATAATCTATTTATAAAATATCAAACATCTCAGTTAATCCCCAAAAGCACACCGCCACCACCAAAACCTCTTTCCGGAGGGCCCTCCCAGATAAAACTAAAATTGTCCGTAAGAGAAACCAGAAAATCTTATTATACACAAACATTATAGTCTTCTGAAGCCTAACAAAACCTAGTTTGTAATGCTTAAGATCTTAAAAATTGCAGATTTTTCAGGGTAACTCATGAGGGAGAACATTATCATTTATCTCTCAATCCATTTTGAGCTAAAGTTGTCTTCATCGGTGTAACTCATGAGGGAGAACATTATCATTTATCAAATAATTAATGGGCCCTTTCTTTGTGCAAAGTTGCAATATTCTTGAGGATGATATAGTTGTACGAGACTGAATGCCATCCCTCGAGACTCATCTTGGTTTCCCAATATTATTCTTGGCAGAGGCTCCCAACAAATTTCAACAATAAAAGGAGGACATTTCCCTTGAGTTGAGTGGAATACGGTGGAGCCTTTCTCCGCCATGCTCGGAAGCACGGCGCGTCGGCTTGCGCCACCGCCGTCGGTCCGTCCACAGAGGACAAAATCCGTTCCCGGAAGGATCTCTTTTTATCAGACTTTCAGATGCTAAGTATTGCCAAATCTATACATACATACAGCGTTTTATTCTCGTCTGTAGTACAGTAGTACTCCACTACTGTGGGTGCCCTTTCCACTTTCCACTTTCCCCGCCGCTCTCTCCCTCCCGCCGCTTTTCCAACAACGGCGATCGATCCTGCCGCCGTAATTGTAAACCCTACCACCGGCAGCCCGGCGACAGCCCGCGGCACCGCGGTGACCGTGTGGCCTCTCCCCATGTCGTACGCAAAAGTTTCCGGTGTCTGTTCCGTCCTCCCGGCGCCTCGTCGCCACACCCTCTTCCTCCTCCGCCGCCGGCTCCCCTGATCGCGCCAAAGTTCCGCTCCGGTCGTCATCGTCGCCTCACGTTCGCCCGTGCCGCGGGGAGTGTCCGTTCCACCGAACCGCGCCGCCTCGGGTCCTTCTCCACCCGTAGCCGTCACCGTCCTCCTGCTCTCCACTTGATCCGCACGCCATGTTTTGGTAAGAAGCCCTGCCTCTGGATGGATCGATTATAAGATTCCAGTTTGGTTTGATGTAAACGATAAATTTCGCTGCTGCAAGCCTGCAACATAATCAATTTTGCATATTAACTTTTTAAATATATGTGGGCTGAAAAAGGCTCGTAATCCTGTTGGCACTTCTGCTAAATGAAATGGACAGCATACGATTTTTTTTTTAAAGGAAGACGGCATACGAATTTTTTTTTTCGAAGGAAGACATCATACGAATTAAACAACTTGTCGCTTATTTTACCCGAGTTCCTGTCTCCTGATTCCTGAATGACTGCACCTTTTTTTTTGCCAGTTCTGAACGCCTACACCTGATTCAAAGCAGGCAGAAGAAGTTTTTCGTTCAGTTACTCGCAATTGTTGCTTGATCCTTGTTTCACCACACCATGTGCGTGCGTATTCATATGGGTGACACCTTATTTGATTCCTGACTCGTATCTCCTTTCTTCCAACAGCATATGTCGAGAGGGGGTTGGTAGGAGAAAATGCAGGCCTTCGAAACGTGGTATGAGTCTCACTGCTGGTTATTTTATATTCTAGGGTCCTGTCTCCCCGCTAGATCTTTGTTTAATTAAATACTGTTATCATACATGCAGCATACAAATGGACGGGAAGCTAGAATAAAGGAGCAGCTCCAGAAAGTTGAATTATCGCCATCTTCTTACGACACGGCGTGGGTGGCTATGGTGCCCTTGCCAGGCTCCCCTGGGGCTCCATGCTTTCCCCAGTGTGTTGAATGGATATTGCAAAACCAACAGGATGATGGATCTTGGGGTATCAACGACTTTGGATCATCAGCCAACAAGGACATTCTCTTATCCACATTGGCATGTGTTCTTGCACTCAAGAAATGGAATGTTGGCCACGAGCAGATGAGGCGAGGTATAGACACATACACATTGCTTGTTCATGTAGTTCTGCTACATTTGTTTTGAAGAACCGAAGCACCTTAATGCACCGAAATGGTATTGTACAGGGCTACATTTTATTGGAAGATATTTCTCCATTGTTATGGATGAGCAGATTGCTGGTCCTATAGGCTTCAGTGTCATTTTTCCTGGTATGCTTAAACTTGCCATTGCGATGGGTTTGCAGTTTCCTGTTAGACAGACCGATATTGATAGGATTCTACACCTCTGGGAGATGGAAGTGAAAAGGTTTGTCAACGGAAAAATATATGGAATTGTATTTCCTTCTCGGTTGTACATTAGAGAGAACTTGTTTAGCAACCAGATTTTGATTATCACCCGTGGGTAACACCTGAAATTCCTCATACTTGACTAATTTAGACAGGCTGGGCAGATATCATGTGGCAGTGAAGCATATATGGCCTATGTTTCTGAAGGGTTAGGAAACCTGCTAGACTGGAACGAAGTTATGAAGTTCCAGAGGAAGAATGGATCATTGTTCAACTCCCCTTCCACGACTGCTGCTGCATTAATCCACAACTATGATGATAAAGCCCTCGGGTACCTAAATTTGCTTGTCAGTAAATTTGGTAGTGCAGGTGGGTATCTGTACCTTTCCTTGTAAAAAATCAGCAAAGCAAGGTTTAAACTGTTGCTAAATACTTAATGGCTAAATGGCCAATGCCAATATAATTTTTGCAGTACCGACAGTATACCCACTAAATATACATTGCCAGCTTTCAATGGTGGATTCTCTTGAGAAGATAGGAATCTCTCACCATTTTTCTAGTGAGATAAGGGGCATCCTAGACATGACATATAGGTAATGACCATGACACAAAATTGACTTCCTCCATTCAAAATGTTAGATGTATTTAGTTTCTTTTTAAGATAAATAAAGTGTTTGACCAACAATTGCTATTAATATGTGTTAAGTATATGTTAAAAATATAATATCACCTCTTCCTATCAGATCGATCTTTTGGGATAGTTGGTTGATAGAACTATTCTAACAATATGCAATTTACATGATTCACATTCAAAAGTACTTCATATGAGTGCTATATTTTATCACATACTCCATGTATTTGTTACAGTATATATGTGGATTGCACTAGCCCTTTTCATCAGTTTGGACTGTTAATTTCTGAGAGAGACAAATGACTTGCTTGTATTGACTAGAGGCCCAAGGGGCATATATATAGTACAAGGTGGAATACCACAACTATCCTAACACACAACACACTAATTTGGGTACTACCCTCATACTTTCGGGTACGTATCCTTACACATTCGGGCATCACCCTCCTTACACTCGGGTGTTACCCTCACACACATGGGAACATACGGGTATCACCCTCACACATTCGGGTGCTACCCTAACTACCTCTAACTCCCCCCCTCAAACTCAAGGCGGATGAAGAATGAAGGAGCTTTGAGTTTGAAAGAGTGAAAGAGAAGAGACTAAAAAAAAAAATTTGGAACCAAGTCTTGAAATCTTCACCTTAGTGTGCACTCTCCTGAACAAAATATGTCGACATAGCAACAAACTCCTCCACAATGGTAATTCAAAGCCTTCACAAACTGTACTTCAGCTCTTCACATACAACTTCCTTTGGAGATGTAGAAGCCGACAATGATATAAAGATGTGTCAAGTCAAACCCACAACGGGTAGGGGCTCAATGAGCCAAGAAGGGGCCACTCTGCCGAAGATCGCGAAGATGGTGATTTAAAAAGCCATTGGTCAGAAGTCGCGACATGCGAAGAGTAGCAGAAGGGCTACAAGAAGACCAAGAGGGCGAAGGCACATCAACAACGATGATAGGGGCTCCATACTCGATCCAATTGGACAGACCATGAAAAACCCAAAATACAAGAAGCAAAGGCTGACTTGACAGATTATATTGATGATTTGGCACAACTGAGATGAATTGGAAGTGAGATGACTTGGTGGACTCTATTAGAGGAATTAACACAACTAGACGAAACATCGACGATACATAAGAGACTTCTCCGGATAACAAAGCAGCAAGCAGCGGACGAAAGATGAATATGATGGCATGGTATTCCTATGGAGCGCCCCTTCCTGGAGCTGGTAACAGGCGACCACTCGATGATGATGATAATGAGCTCAATTCTGACCCAAAAGAAGATGTCCAGCCGGTGTAGAGGCCAACCCCTTCCTGGAGTTGGCAAACAATGTGCCCGGCTGGTGATGATGATGTCGAAGGTGGTCGGAGAGGAACAGCTGCTACTTGAAGAAAACTGATGGATGAAAACGATGGTAAGCAGCAGACACACAGAGACGCCTAGCTTCATATGTACCAGCAACGACTTGCAAAACATTCAGAAAATGCAACGACATGCACACTTATTCTCCTGTGAATGCAGCAGCCAAGGCCTAGCCCAGCAGCAGAAGAGGCGCAGCCCAACAAGGCCCAAAACAGGCAGGGGAATGTTGCCAGCTGCTAGGGTTTCCCACGCACATGGAGCTGAGGAGTGGCGGCGGCTGCACTGTAACTCAAAATAGCTTCAGATTGATACATGCAGGCATGAGGAAGAGGAGGCGCTCAGGCTGCTGGAGATGTGGAATGGAGCAGTGGCTGGCGAGTGGCGACGAGGATGATGAAAACTCGACTGGTGAGCGGCGGCCTGCGACGAGCTGATGGAGATGAAGACGGAGCGACGGCCCGCGATGAGCTACCGCAGGAGACGACGGCTGAACGCGTGCTCGACCTGAGCAACGACGGGGGCGGCCTCACAGCGGGCGCCAACGACCTGGTGGCGACGGAGGAGCAGGAGGACGACTGGATGTGCCGATCCAGGGCCCAACACCCTCCACACACGACGGAGAACAGCTCATGGCGACGAATCCGGCCAAGATGTTGGTGTAGAAGGCCGGATCCGGCCACAGCGACGATGGGGACGATGACCTCCCTCCACCAGCGACGAGGATGAAGAAGACGAACTGGTGGCGACGAATCCGGCCAAGATGTTGACGAAGACGGCCGGATCCGGCCACAGCGACTGAAACAAACCGCAGAACGACCGGATCTGAACGAGGATGAACTTTTGCTCGAATATGGTGGCTGCTGCTACGATGGGGAAAAAGTGGAGAAGCTCGGACTGAAAGGCACAGGGACACGAACAAGCTAACACGATCTACATGACGAGAAACGATGCTGCCCCCGGGAGCGGAGATTTCTCCTCCCGGGGGCGGCGCAGCGGCGACAAGGGTGGCGGCGCTAGGAGAGAACCCGGCGCTCTGATACCATGTCTCTCGCACTCACCGCGCGTCCTAAAACCCTAGCTCTCCCTCTCCCGCCTCCGCGATGGCCACCGCCGACGGCCAGCCCCAGCCCATCGCCACCGAGCCCTCCCCATCCCCGGCCAAGCGCAAGCCGGAAGACGACTCCGACCTCTCCCCCATCGACCCGGCCCCCAAGGCCGCCCGCCCCAACGCCGACGAGGAGGCCGCCGCCGAGGCCAAATCTCGGGCCGCGGACAAGGGGAAGGGCAAGATGGTGGTCGAGGAGGAGGAGGAGGAGGAGGAAGACGAAGGCGACGAGGAAAGCGACGACGACGACGAGGAGGTCGAGGGAGGTGGCGACGGGGACGACAGCGACGGCTTCTGCGAGGATCCCCTCGCCGAGGTCGACCTCAACAACATCCTGCCCTCTCGGACCCGCCGCCACGCGCCGCCGCAGCCCGGGGCGTACCTGGTGCCACCGGAGGAGGCGGCCGAGGATGACGAGGACGATGAGGACGCCGACGTCGACATGGCTCCCGGGAATGAGAGCGGGGATGGGGAGGAGAGCGATTAGGGTCGCGGCGGAACTAACTCGCTAGGCGATGCCTCGCTCTCAAGCATGTGATGCACTGAAATGTTCCCGTGAACTGTTCGCCTGTGGAAGTACATTGATGTGCTGATTGCATCCAGTGTAGGCCTTTAACTACCTCTAACTTGGACATGGTATCAAAGTATTAATGGCGTAAATGTTTAGGCCGATCCTTGTCTTAACGAAACTAAATACATCTTAATATTTTGAAATGAAGGTGTTATCTGTATTTTAGTAACTTGTAATATCCTGTTTGCAGTTTTTGGTTACAGAGAGACGAGGAGATCATGCTAGATGTAGCAACATGTGCAATGGCGTTTCGCCTTCTACGGATGAATGGATATGATGTATCCTCAGGTACCTAGGCAGGAATTCCATGTCAATGTCATCACTGATCTTGAGTTAACAGTCTAACTCACTACTATTTTGGCACAGATGAACTGTCCATGTTGCTGAAGCCTCTGCTTTCCATAATTCACTTCAAGGATATTTAAATGATACAAAATCCATATTGGAATTGTACAAGGCTTCAAAAGTCACTGTATCCGAAGATGAAGTGATCCTAGATAGCATAGGCTCCTGGTCTGGCAGCTTATTGACGCAAAAACTGTTGTCTGATGGGTTCCCAAGAATCTCAACTTATGGAGAGGTGCCTGCATGGAAATGAAATTTTCCATTTCACTTAGCAATTCAGTTTATGTTTAATTCTACGCTTTTAGAATTTCAGATGGAGTATGCTCTCAAGTTTCCTTTCTATACCACGCTGGAACGTCTAGAGCACAAGAGGCACATTGAACATTTTGATGCTAGGTGTTCTCACATGA
The DNA here is from genome assembly GCA_947311845.1 of Poa pratensis. Taxonomy (NCBI): domain Eukaryota; kingdom Viridiplantae; phylum Streptophyta; class Magnoliopsida; order Poales; family Poaceae; genus Poa; species Poa pratensis. The sequence continues at coordinate 22,938,542 of CAMZMU010000092.1, read as the reverse complement.
TGAAGACAGAATACTTGTATATATATATATATTTATTTTTATATAAAATAATAGTCTTAAAATCGTATTGCTTTGATGTCACACTAAGTGTCAATTTTTTCTGAAAGGCCATGTCGTGTCAACCAAGAACTTCTGTCTTTGGCTGTTGAAGATTTCACCCTTTCTCAATCTATTTACCAGGATGAACTCCAACGTCTTGATAGGTAATCTGGCCTCTATGCTTTCTTGTCATATACAATTCCCTTATTTGAGAATTTTCTGAAATTTGTTGCGGCAGGTGGGTGAAAGAGAGCAAGTTGGACCAGCTACAGTTTGCACGACAGAAGTTAACATATTGTTATCTCTCTGCTGCTGCTACGATATTTCCTCCTGAACTGTCTGATGCTCGTATATCATGGGCCAAAAATGGTGTGCTCACAACTGTTGTTGACGACTTCTTCGATATTGGAGGATCAAAAGAAGAATTGGAAAACCTCATCACATTAGTTGAGAAGTACAATTCTCTAACTTGATGTCTTTGTCTGCACTTTGTTAGGACCGCTTCTATCTTTGCTATTAATTCCCTTTCCCTGTTTTGCAAATGGTTGCCTTAGGTGGGATGAGCACCACAAAGATGACTTTTATTCTGAGCAAGTAAAAATAGTATTTTGTGCTCTCTATACCACGGTGAACCAGCTTGGATCGATGGCTTCTGCAGTCCAAAACCGCTGTGTTAGAAATCACCTGATTGAAACTGTGAGTCTCATGTGCCCCCATCCCTGGTTCTTAATTGCATTGTATTCAGTATTGACTGGTTGAAATTTGTCTGCAGTGGCTACAACTATTAAGATCTATGATGACAGAGGCAGAATGGCAGATTAGTCAATATGTGCCAACGGTGGAAGAATATATGACAAATGGAGTTGTTTCATTCGCACTTGGCCCCATTGTGCTCCCAGCATTGTATTTTGTCGGGGAGAAGATCTCGGAGTCTGTTGTCAAAGATCAAGAGCACAATGAGCTATTTAGGATAATGAGCACTTGTGGCCGTCTCCTGAATGACATCCAGGGCTTTGAGGTACTTGGTCCCGTTTGTGTGAAATGACTGCTGCCTAAAATATTGATATTTTTAATCTTAGTTTATATGATTTTGCACACCATAATGTAAAATAAAATTCCATCTATGATCAGATTATTTTTTCGATTACTTACAAAATCTAAAAAAAAAATCAAAGAAAAAGAGAGATCTGTAGTGCTTATTTTGGTTGTTTGCCATTATGACTGCTTCTTAGAGAATGTTAGTCAGCTCTGTGTTTATAGTTGCACAACAAGTTTAGAGTTGTATAATAAAGAAAAATCTATCTAAGCATATGCATTATGATGTCTAGTTGCATAAACCGCGAAAAAACTCTGCTAGTTCTTTTCCAGAAAAGTTAGTTATTTTTGTATCCAACTGTAAGTGTTTGTTAAGTTAATAGTAACTCATATTGTCATGCAGTTAAAACTTGTAAATTGTACTTGTTGTCATTGGATGATTGACAAATTTGCAATCTTATGTCGCAGAGGGAGGATAGCGAAGGGAAACTGAATAGCGTTTCACTACTTGTTCTTCACAGCGGTGGTTCGATGTCTGTAGAAGGGGCTAAGGAGGCGATACAGAAATCCATAGTCACGTGTAGGCGAGACTTGCTAGGATTGGTCCTCAAGGAAGACACGGTTGTCCCTAGGGCATGCAAGGAGCTGTTCTGGAAGATGTGTAAGATACTTCACTTGTTCTACTTCGAGACCGATGGGTTCAGCTCGCCGAAGGAAATGGCCAGCGCGGTGAATGCAGTTATCAACGAGCCACTCAAACTCTCAATTTAGCAGTCCATCTTTGGCTGTTCCATCAGACATATAAAAGGATTTCGTGTGTTGATATGGAGCAGGGCATAACAAGCTGCAGTTAACCTTTGATGCTGTAAGTGGGTGGTGCAAAGACTGAGGCTGGATGTTGTAAAAGGCCTGCTTGTGTTGCGAGACTAAGCATCAATATGGAAATCCTATGGCCTGCTCTGTGATAGCTCAGAGCTAATCGGCCATCACATCAACACCGTTCTCTCCTGGGTAGATTAGCTAGCTCATGACTTAAAATGTTTTGCTCCCTACTGATTTGTAACACTGAGATGTCTCTTTGGGTATGATGGTCGCTGGTATCTCTAACAGTTTATTGGCATATCTAACAATTCATGTTGGTCTAACAATTTATGGGCATATGATGGCTGACCTGTTCTAACTTCTCAGAACCGTTCCAATCTTGAGGTGATGTATAGATTCAGAAAATAAAATCACATGAAAATGGTCCGAAATTCATAAGACCTAAAATTTGTTTTTTTGTTTGTCACAAATTTTCAAGCCTCGAGAAATCGGAGAGTTATCTGTAATTTTTAAGCTTTCCTTGTTTCTATATATTTAGATGCTATATATTTTAGATGTTGCTTCTTTCATATGTTGAACAATTGGTACTTATTTGAGTTGAAACCTTTCAAGTTATAGTGTGTTTTTATTACTCGAGATATTATGGTCAAACTGTGTCATATCTTCCATACATTATACGGTTAGAAATCTATGATGCCATAATCAATTATACATGGAATATCTAGGCTTTATACCCTCAAACATTATTTTTGTACCCCCTAAGATTTTGAATACCCGCTCTTAAAATCCTGGGCCCGCCTCTGCCTCGCTCTCGACCCGGAGTTCAACCTCACCCTCCGCGTAACGTCAGAGAGCCGCCGTGATGAAGCGTGCGTCGAGCCCGGGACCTACGTGGAGGTGGCCTACCGCTGCGTCACGCTGGCCGCCAGCGCGACGGCGCAGCACCCGCTCTGCGCCGGGCCGAGGGAGATGAAAGAGCAGCGGCTCGTCGCGAGGGGGGACCGGGGTGCGAGTGCCGGGGACTGTGCTCGACAGCCTCGTGGCGGATATGCGGCAGGGAGAGCTTGTGTTCCAAGTCACCATCAGGTGGTCCGGTGGCGACTACGCTGACGACATGCTTGTGGCGTCGTGCGGAGGTAGGCGGGTCGGAGCCGCCGGCGACGACGACCTGGGAACTAGCTGCGAATGCGTGGCACCTTTGCCCGGACACGGCACACTAAATGCCAGGAATACACTCTATTCCTCGAGTGAAGATTAACGGTCAGGATTTAGTTGTAGTGCCCATCTCTACTGGATTTTATTAGTTTTCATGATACGATGGTCTTGGAGGGTTAAACGTTGTCGCTGGTGTAATTGCGTTTTTTGGTTCGTATTCAATTTGTTTCAGTTAAGGTGTTCTGAGTCTGAGAGTGCTCCACCACTTATTGCTACTGTATTCAGAGTAAGCCAGATCACTCCGAAATACGGTCTACTACGTATAATTTCCACACCGAGATCAGATGTTGCACACATGCTCCAAAAAACAACGCCAACACCACGGGTTTGTCATAATAATTTGATTAAATCAGTAACATGACTCTACTCTAAAATTTAGAGATCAAACCTAACACCATCAAAGACGACTGCGTTTTTTCAATGAAAAACATAGAGGTGTATATACTGAATCCAAAATATAACCATCTATTACAATGTCAGACATAAAAATAATTAATTGGATTATCTTCTGTTGCTCTGTCGATCAATAACATGCCGAGGAGAGATCTGAATATTGGGTCAGGACAACTTTTCTCATACCCAGCCCGATACACCATTCCAACAAAGCAGGCACCGCATTTTGCCAAAAGAAACACAGTGTATGCTGAATCCAAATATAACCATCTATTACAAACTCAGACACACATAAAGAAGTCATTGCATAGTGTTCAACATAACGCGCCAACATACATGCCGAAAGATTCAACCAAGATGCAGCCTCACAACCATCTGATCACACAAATCTTTCTACCACACGATCCAGTGGCACCAAGCAGCCATACTTTCCTTCTCAATGACACTATTAAGTTAGTGGGATGATGGAAGCCTTTCTTTGAGGTACATGAGAACAGCCTTCGTTCCTCGATCCAGAATAGTCCGCCTTATGCTGTACAAGAAACCGAAACCAGTCTGAGCATTTATTTTTTCTTTCTGCTAGTCCCATGCGGGAACTGCATCAAATATGCAAGTTTCCGTTCAACTTATGTGACAACAATGTATGTCGAGCTATTTTCTTTCCGTGTGAACTCTACATGCATGCTTATCCATCGCAAAAAAAAAAAAGGGAGGGAGTATAGATGCTTACCTCCTGAGGGATTACCATCAAGTTTCAGACCTGCAGGGTAGGCTCAAGCAAACCCTGCTCATAAAACCATTCAGAATAAAATAAAGGATTAGAACGTTACAGCGAGAGATTGAGGACTCGTGAGTAGGAATTACTAGTTGTTATGAAATTCAAACATGGTGACATTTCTCAAGAATTCTCCAAGCAGCTATTTTGTAAAAATGTCAATAGATAGCTACAAGCTACTACTACTTGGATCATGACATACCTAGTCGCTGTTGTTACCGGCCATGAGTACACAGTTATAATAAAAAAATCCTTAATTAATGGTTTCCTTAAAAAGATGGTAATATAGGTTCCTCAAACAGATGTACTGCTAAGAAAATATATATGACAGCAGACCAGCAGCACTGCTCATAAAACTGGTCTTACATTTAAACAAAGCTTTTTGCAAATATAGACTATTGACTAATATTTTCTACTCTTTGTTTGGTCAATACATGATGTGCTTTAATTATTGTTGGTCATCTCAACACATGCACACAAGATCTCGAGCAGGCATGTAATGCAACCTATTAGTAGTTAATAAAAGCATAACAGACAAAACCATCCTAGAGTATCACAAACTTGTAGACAATCATATATGTATAAGTTGCTAAAGACAACAACGTACCAGCTCGGCTGGGAGCGCTTTTATATTGTTGTCCGATAGATCAAGCTCAATGAGAGCAGTAAAATCCTTGATACCCTGTTTAAGTGACGAAATTTTAGATAGACGTATCATGTGCTGTTTCTAAAACCAGAAAAAAAATGTCATCTTCCTTGAAACCCTAGTAATTACCTCTGGTACAGTTGTAAGATGATTCTGACTGAGGTTAAGAATCCGCAGTTGTTTCAATCGCAAAAGGCCAATAGGAAATTCCTGGAGTTTCATTCATCTGCTCACAGATAAAAGAGAAAATAAGCTTTCTTATAGAATGGTTGATGTAGCGTACATGATTTGCATATAATCCAACCTAAGGTATAGTTCCTGCAGCTGTGGTAATGAAGAAACTGCAGAAGGTTCAGTTAAACAGGATGCATTGCCACTTAAATCCAGTACTTCAAGTTTTGACAAAGCCTCAAGATCAGTGGATGATATCTGCAAGAAAATTAACTGTTATAATTTGCAGAATGAGATTCATGACATTACTCTTAATTTCCATGTCAAAAGTTAATACTCCCTTGTCCATCCATTTTGTTCTATAAGTCATTCTAGATGTACTTAATCTGTCATGGCAGATGCCCCAAGAAAAAACATCAGCAATTATACGGATAATTGGCATGTCACAAAATTGTAATTAATGTAGAATGGCTCATAACACGAACCACGAGCAGAAGGCTGAGATAGCTTTAATTGTTAAACCAAGAACTATTGTTGATTCAACAACCATCAATCCAATCCAAATTTGAAGTCATCATGGTCCAGTATCGAGACTATGCAACACTGATACTCACTCTCGAAACAAATGAGAGAAAACACATGCAGGACATCTGTTCATCAACAATAAGCCAGAATACAAGCGTACGAAGATAAGATCATTACATTACCTCTGCCAGAGGATTATTGTCCAGTTTCAAGGTAGAAAGACTGGGAAGGGAGGAAACTACCATGCCAGGCCACTTTTTTATCTTGTTATTCGACAAAATCAAAGCCTGCAAAAAAAGGATATAGAAGGTTGAAACCTTTATATACATAAATGTATGCAATTAAGCTAAACATGGTTAATAACAACACAAGGCAACATTGTCCTGTAAAGAAGACTCACTTGAAGTGATGAGCACAATGACAACTCATTTGGCAGATCTTCTATTGAATTCTTAGAAAGATCGAGTTTCAGCACATCACTTGTCTCCCAAGCTGCAGATGGTACACTGGTCACACCAAGACCACTCAAGTTCAACTCCTGGTATAATTAATTCAAATCAGGGGCTATAGTCAGGAAAACAAATGATCATTTGCTACCAGGATCCAACTAATTGGTTATCTCTGTCATTTTAAGAATACAAAGGAGAGGTAAAAGGATACAGCACATAACAAAACAACTGTGAATTAGCTAGGTTAGTATGATGGCTCTGAATATGACCCCCGAATGGTTCAAGAGCCATGTGATAAACAACAACAACAACAACAAAGCCTTCCAGTCCCAAACAAGTTGGGGTAGGCTAGAGTTGAAACCCATAAAATCCCGAAACCAAGTCATGGTTCTGGCACGTGGATAGCCAACTTCCACACACCCCTGTCCACGGCTAGTTCTTTGGCGATATTCCAATCCTTCAGATCTCTCTTAACGGATTCCTCCCATGTCAAGTTTGGCCTACCACGACCCCTCTTGACATTCTGCCCAAACCATCTTAGACGATGTTGGACAAGCTTCTCTTCAATCGGTGCTACCCCAACTCTCTCACGTATATTGTCATTCCGAACCCGGTCCTTTCTTGTGTGGCCACATATCCATCTCAACATGCGCATCTCTGCTACACCTAACTGTTGGATATGTCGCCTCTTGGTTGGCCAACATTCTGCGCCATACAACATTGCAGGTCGGATCACCGTCCTATAGAACCTGTCTTTCTCAGGTACCACCTGCCCATCAAGGCTAACCTCTTCCTCCTCATGTCTAGTAGTACTGAAACTGCACCTCATGTGCTCAGTTTTAGTTCTACTAAGCCATGTGATAAACACTTTTTTATTTAAAAGAAGGGTAATCTACCTTTTGATTGCAAGTATGTTGGCAAAATAACGTAAGTACCTTTGAAGACTGAGACAATCGTTTTGCTGCAGAAATCTGGTCATCTTTGGTTGGGGTAGTTCCGGACCCTGATGCTGCTGGAGAAGTATGTTTAAGAAATCTGGTCATCTTTAGTAGCGGTGAAGCAATTCTAAATCCAAATCTCAAGATATTACATGTACCAAACAAACAATGCAAAATATAGAACATTACAATCAAATCTAAAACAGATATGATTCAGCAAACATTGCAATCAAATCTAAACAGATATGAATCAGCATTTTCAGTTACCTTCCTCATCAGATGAAAGGCGGCTGCGCAGATACTTCAGCAATGTTGATGTTGGTCCAGTAACCAAAGAACTGGCAACCAATATGGATTAATAGGCTGGCAACTCTGCTGAGAATCCTAACAAACAGTTTTACAACATTAAGAGTACAGGACATGTAGCATTAGCATACGGTGCATACCTACGAAGTGTCCTCATAGGATTTCCGCTGAGCAGAAGCTTTCTTAGGGTTATCATTGTACCTTGAAATTGCATCCAATGCATACATGAGTGTCCAAAACCAGAATGTTCAATGAGAGAGTACCACGTCATATACTCAAACTCGGTTCTTAAAACATACGCACATGCAAGAATTCAGCAATATAGTCTATCCAACACAAATACAAGAATGCAACAATTACGTGCACATGCACATGCACACAAAGAGATCATGGCTGCACAGTGGAAACCAAACAGGCGAACAGCAGGAACGGTACTACAAAAAGATAGTACTGCGCAGCACAAAACCTACCTAGTTCAGGTGGTAGGCCAGACAATGCGTTGTTTGACAAATCAAGGAAATAGAGCTTGAGTTTGCAAGCTCCCACAGGATACTCCTTTAGCTGATCCTGATAACAGTAGCACATTTATTAGAAAATAAAAGATCAACAGAATAAGATCTTGTTTCTTGTACAACGTTGTGTCAATTCTAGCATAGTGGGGCCAAGAGTTGCAATTTAATGTCGTAACAAAGAATGTTCAGTGTTCTGAATGCTTTGATAACGTTATAGTTAAGGATCAATCTTTGCATCAGTTATTCGTATCATGAAAATATTCCACAATTCCTTTTGACATGTAACAACTAAGCCATGGTTTTTAAGGCGTCGCCTAAGCGTCGCTTAAGCGCTGAGGCGCCCCGGGATGGTAAGGCGTCCGCCCCGCCTTAGACATGAAGTGTACGGCTGCCTCATTGAAGTGTCCAGCGTCGTAAGAGGTCTCTGCCGCTGCCTGTTCCTCGCTGCACCGTCGCTGTGGCTGCACCTAGAGCTTGGAAACGATGACCTCGCCGCCTCCCGGCAGACCGACGAGCATCCCGTTGTGCACCTGGTTCTTTCGTCGCCTTCCCTTGCCCGATCTACTCTGCTGTTGTGATGGTGAAAGGATGCCGCGTGAGGGAGAAGGGTGGGGCCATGAAGAGGAGGGAGGAGTTTGAGGGTTGTGTGCTGCTACCACAAGGAAAGGGAGCAGAAGGTGTGTGGTGGCTGTGGTGGGGAAGAAGGGAAGGAGGATAGTGGAATTAGGTCACGGGGAGGAGTATATGGCCACTAGATGGGCTTTTGGGCCACTGGGAGGTGCATAAGTAGTGACCCATCTCTCGGTCATTGCTATTTTTCCTCGTAATATAAGTGCAGAACTGCTGATTCTTCTTTTCCTGCAATGTTTAAGGCGTCGGCTTGCCTCGCCTTACTGCCTCGCCTTGGGCGCTTAAAAGGTAAGGCGTGGGTTAATCGCCTTGGAACGCTTTACCGCCTTAAAAACCATGAACTAAGCTAATAAATGACAGCTCAAAACCAGGAATATACAGGTAAGCCTATGCTTCCAAACTGTGAAGAAAGATTATTTTATTTGGCATCAGGGAACAGATAGCTGCTACACCCGACAAGGAACTGAAATTAAATTAGTAGTTGTTACAGTATCTTCAATTTGTTAAATGATGCAAAATATTTATGAACCAGGAGAAAACCTTAAAACATGAGATTGATAATTCTGTCATGTAAAGACTGGAATAAAACCTGATTGGAGTGAAGATCAAGTGTTCCTAATTTTGATAACATGCCAATATCAGCTGGTATTGACGACAATAAGTTATTTCTAGAACAGAAAATAGAAACAAACTTAATTACATCATAAAAAATGCAGAATAAAGAAAAGCACAACTATATTCTGAAGTCTAGTAGATAACTAACCCCATATAGATCTCAGCTGAGAAGAGCAGCCCTTTATGGAAGAAGGAATTGAGGTTATTTCTGATATAAAAAAGGTACAAAGCTGTCAATACTAATAAAACGATTCTTGTACACATGGCAATATGCAACAGAGTAGATTCACTCACTATTCTGGTGCAGGTCCAGACGAATTAATTTTGAAAGTGCTCCGATACTAGCTGGAATGGTTGTAAGCAGATTTTTTGCTGTGATTATTTAGATGTTAGTTTCAGGCATGGTTTTTGAGTCGCTGTATAGTCGACGACTAATCGCCAAGTCGTTTTCTAGAAATCAGGGCGACTCGCGACTAAACAGCGACTTTCGTCGACTAATCGCCGAGCCGCAGGCCTGGCGACTTGACTTGGCTCGGCAACTCAAAAACCTTGGTTTCAGGGAAAGAAAAACTCAACAAAATAATGTAAATTTGATAGAATTTGGTTTGCATACCAGCATTTAGCTCTGTAAGCATTGTCCATGATGTGAACATATTTTCTGAAAGCAGCACAAGCTTGTTGCCCTGACATTTTGTAGCAGTTCAAGTTTTTGTGAACAAAAGACAAGCAGCGCGACAAAACGAAAGATTCAACTTTACAAATTTGTACCTCCAGATCAAATTTACTTAGCTTGCAGCAACCAGCAAGTTCGTCTGGTAATCTGGAAATTTTGTTGTTTGATGCCTATAGATAATGCAATATATATTATTCCATGTATGACTAGATTAGAGAATGAACAAGTGATATAAATTGGTAATGATCAACTGCAGATTGATAGAAACCCGAAAAAATTTGGTGAAAATAAGAAATGCGTAATTATAGTTTACCTTGAGTTCTGACAAGTTCAAGCATCTGCCAAGGCTAGCTGGAAGCTCAGTAAGGCCATTATTTGAAAAGTCAAACCCTGCCAAAAAAAAAGCGGCATATTAATGCGTGAAATTTTGGGTTATGTGCTAATCACTAATCAGCAACATCTAGGACCCACAAATGGTATAAATTGTTGTTGTGAACCTATAGTTAATGCTCACTAAATATAAGATTCAGAATTGATATTTATTCTTGAGTAATTGTGATCTCAGTAGGGGGGATAAATCTGGAGTAAAGAGTAAGACCGGGACCCATAAGAAGTTCAGCACGTCAATACACAAAATGTACAAGATGATAAGTTATTTTATGCGACGACCCGGACCACACGGTATAAATGAAAATCATTTAATGTAAGTGAACAACAAAAGGTACATAGTGGACTTACTTGACTAAAGCAGTAGCCAAGCCAATCTCTTCGGGGATGGTGTTTATTTGGTTGAACGAGACATCCAGCGATTTTAGCAAAGGAAGGCTGCAATGAAAGAAGATTGCAAGAAAGTGAGATGATAATATAAGGGTCCGCAATATCTATCGCTGAAATTAGGTGAAATCCACCACTTACTCTCCGATAGCTGCAGGAAGGGAAGATATCTGGTTGTGGCTTATGTTTAACACCACGAGAGAAGACAGATTCCTGAGGTCTTCTCGTAAAGCTTCCAGGTTGTTATGAGCCAATATGAGCTTCTGGAGGTCCACTCCCTGAAATGCAAGCAAGGCTTGGTTAACTTGAAGTTCTTGTTATAGTATAGCTAGCGCGCGGGAATGCGCAGCTTACCTCCCACCATTTGTCGTCCTGACTGCCTGTGTCCAAGTTGTTGTACACCTCCCCAGGCACCTCACTAGAAAATTACATTGAAGGAAAAAAAACACACGTAGAGGCGTACCATCAGCGGCGGGGCAATAACAGTTACAGCAAAGACAGAATAAGTATTACACCTAAGGTCGAGATATCTTGTGATTGTGGTTTACAGTGAACAATTTGCATTTGGTCGCCGTAATTACACCTAAGGCGTACCATCATCTTGCGTCTGGATCTGACCATGGCTGGCGGTGTTGAGAATCATCTAATGCGTTAGTTAGTTTCTACTGTCAGTTCACGGCTCGGTCGGCATAGGACCACGAGCTAGTGGAGCGCGGCAGAGTTGAACGGATCGAGATCCAGCTAGAACAACAGATGATGGGGGATGTGGAAAGAGGATGCGGGAAGGGGAGAGAGGGGGGATGGACCTGAGGGAGCGGTTGGAGAGGTTGAGGGAGCCGGACTCCCTGGCGGACTTGAGGATCCGCTCCATGTTTCCGCCGGCAGCGTCAGATCGCCATTGCCGCCGTGCTCCTCGTCGACCTCGAGCGGTCTCCCTCCAGCAGAGCAGAGCAGCTGTTGATGCAAGTCAGGTGCGGGCGTCGTGGAAGAGCCACGTGTCGGGTTTGCTGTTTTTTTCTTACGCTAATAACTTGGTCAGCTCAGGTGTCAAAGTACATTTATTTATTTATTTTGAGGAAACCAAACATGCTTAGCTGCTCACAGCGGGGAGTAACATAGAGTAGTAACATGCACATGTTACTAGTCTATATTACTACCTTTATAGTGTTAGTAACATATGTGTGGTGTCATACAAGTGTGCATTTATTAGATTATAGACTCATATTGCATTGGGATATGTGATGTTACGATAATTATCTATGTTACTCCATTTGCCTCTCTTTTCATTAAATACATGTTACGTCATCTTTTTTACCTATGTGTCATCTATGTTAATAGCTATGTTACTCCCACTATGAGTAGTCTTAGCGCATCTTCTATTCTTATCCTTCCAAATACTAAGCTCTCTAGAAATAAAATAAAGAGCTCTCCTTGACCGTGGTCCCACTTTTTGGGGATTTTACTTTTTGTCCCTATTTACTTTGTACTTTGATTATTTACCCTCTTTTACATTGTAATTTATTTTTTGCCCCACTTTTCTTTGAACTTTTATAATCTGCCCCTGATAGTTCTCTCCCGACACAGATATGGAGAGCTTGCGGCGGCCGCGCTGTTCCCCCACGATGCTCTCTCCCCATTGACCGCATCCTCTGTTCGGTGCTCGATTATCACGACGGCGGCCGCGAACGCCTCGGTGTTGAGCGTCCGGCCATCGCCCGAGCCGCCGAAGCTGGCAAAACACATCTAGGCCCCGTGCTTGGGCGGCTCTGGCACCGCCCTCGAGCACGTCTCCTGCGCGGCTGCGCCCCGGCACCGCCCGCCACCTACAACAGCGCTGCCAAGGGAGGGAGCGGGAGACTGCCAGGGAGAGGACGACGTAGTTGGAGTTGGAGGCTGCCGGAAGGGGTTCGGGTGTGCAGGTGGAAGCGGTGGGGTTCGGAGAGAGAGCCGACGATGAGTGGGAGAGAGCGAGGAGGATCTCGCCGGACTTGGAGAAGAACGCCAGATTTCGGAGAGGGAGCAACAAAGCGGCGATAGGACGAGTAGATCCTCTATTGAATAGACGGGGCATTATCGTCTGGAGATGTTGCCTCACGTAATCAGATGATGTTAAAAGGATTAAATAAAAGGATTAAAGAAAATTCAGAAGGACAAATGATCAAAGTCCAAAGAAAAGTGGGGCAAAAAATAAATTTTAATGTAAAAGAGGGCAAATAATCAAAGACCAAAGTAAACAGGGACAAAAAATAAAATTCCTCCCACTTTTTAGGTTGTGGAAAAAATCGCTAAAAATAGAGAGCTCTCGGTGCTTGTGGCCCCACGTTTCAGGTTGTGAAAAAATTCTTTTCTGCCTGGTATCTGGTTTCGGGCACTTGGCAGCTGTGTGACGGGTTGCACAGAGAGAGAGGTTTTCTTTAGCATGGACTCAGCCGTACACCACCCTGTTGTTACCATCCATTCGTATTGAGAATACTAAAGATACGTTAGGTTCCTGACATGAATTTGCATGGCATAAAAATGAGCATACAACTTTTTTATTATATTATTCAACAAAGTCTGACAAAACAAATACATCAGTCGATCAAAAACATCTTCCTGACGATATCTGTCGCAACACCTAAAAATATAACAGGATGGTCCTGATCACTGCCAAGTATCCTAACCTCACACCAACACATGCCATCTGAACTGGAGGCCTCACGAAACCGACCAACAGCGAGCCGGGAACATAAACCGGTCCAGTAAACTCTCCGCGTGCACAGTCTGCGTACACTCTAAAAGTTGTCACCTCCCTCTTCCGCCTACCCATTTTCAGGAGAAATCAATGCATTGACCTTGCCGGGCATGTCGTCGACGCCGCCACGACGTGAGACAGCGCCACCGTCATGTGTGCGTCCATCAGCACGGGTCCGCCGACGAGACCCCGCTGCGCCACGCTTTCGAGACTCGCTGTTATCGACGTGTGTCTCGACACAGTTATCCCTCCTGGCACCGCGTACCACCATCGTCCGATATGGGAGACCTAGATCTAGAATTTTCCCCGGAGCAGCGTGTGTGAGAAAACAAACGTTGCAGCAATGATGCCTTCTTAACGGTTTCGCTAATTCTCAATCTATTATGATTTTCTTAAAGAGCATTCTCAAGGAAATACCATGCACTTCTTTGTTTTGTTTCACAACTTGGTAGTGGTCTATCAAGACAATTATCTTTACAGTCTGACAGTATCTTCTTCTAACTTTTGGTAATGATATTAGAATTTCTCATAGTAATAATAGTTTTATGAATCTTTTTGGTACAGAAACGGTTTTTAATTGTATTAAGCGACATTTTTATGTATAAGATAGTTGAATGTGTGTGCGTGTGCACGCATTTTTAATACCAGTGACGAATGATACTCTCGTGGCGTCGTGACTTTGTTATCTAAAAAATTATGAAGACATATCTCTCTATATTCTAATTATTTTGTTTACCTCTAATGTTTTGTGTGAAATTAATTTGGTTTGTGACATAAAAAAAACCATTGCTAGACAATAAAAATGTAAAGTAGAAACAAATCCGCTTATAGATAATAAAATTATTCAAACGCATGGACATGTTATACTCCAATATCAATTGGGCGCGGCAACGCGCGCCTTACCCTTCTAGTCTATATCTATACCAATATAAAAAGAGCAAGAGGGGCAGATCCAACAGATCACAGCCATCAAACTAGGCTCAATTGCCGCCCGTCATTAGCTCTAAAACACAGTCTGTCGCACGGAACCGCTAATCACGTCTTCTCTTCGGCTAGGCAAAACCCACGATTCCCACCTGCCCCTGCCACAGTGCCGCCCTGCCTGTGCGCCTCGAGCCGGAACCCAAACAGCCGCCGTGACCCACTCCTGCCGCTGCCACAGCCCTACCCCTGCACCTCACCCGCCGCCGCCGCGACTTGCGCCGCCCCGCCCCTGCAGCCGCAACAGCGCTGACTCGACCTACCGCTGCGCCACGAGCCCGCATGCGGTCGCCGACGTCCTGCGCCCTGAGGCGAGAGGCTCCCGCACCCGCCAGCTCCGTTGCCCTAGTCGCCCATCTACGCCATCGTTGCCTCCCTGACCAGCGAACTCTGATGAGGTCAACATGATCAGCCAAGGGATTTAATCTGTATCAAGGTATTTATACATCAGCGATATAATTTGTGTGTGTTCTCTAAATGTTCGATGAAATGATTCAATGGTTGCACTAAGAGCTAGGTGGGGAAAGCACATGGATCAAATTAGTTGTCAGACTCATACTTTGGTCCGGATGCATTTTTTTTTTGGGTTTTTGGAGATGATATGACATGTCCTGATGCAGCTACTTGCTAATATGGTTACCATTTTGCAGGTCAAATTTCCTTGTGCTACGTCTTTTTTCACTTGACTTGTCCTCGGCAGTATTTATGTATGGGAGTTTATACCGCCTCAATGAACCTATGATGATCCTGTACAGGGATTTTATACACGACGTCAACACAATTATTCATTACAATGCCCGTGCTGCATCTGGTTCAAGCTTCTGTGGCGACGATGCTATTCTGGAAGCACATGTATGTTTATGTTCTGCATATACGGTGTATGTCAATGATTTTCAAGATCATCCCAGTATATTCTAAATTGCCATTGTTATGCATCTGTAGATTGACCAATGGCTGAGTACGCGCCACTCCTTTCGCGCTCTGAAGTTGATAATGCCACCGCATTACACTGTTATCAGTCATTTAAATTATTCTTTGTAGAAAGAATCTTCGTTTTGTTTCCAAGCAATCTTACATAGAAAGGTTGCTATTCCCTCCGATTGCTGAATCAGATGTATCTAGACATGTTACATCCGATTCAGCGACAATTAATATGGATCGGAGGAAGTATTATATTTTCTTACTTACAAACTTTATTGTCCGTGACATGGATTTTCATCAGAGATTCTCAATTTCTTGTAGATTCTTTTTTATTTGCGGTTCGAGCCTTGTTGCGGGACCTGCTAGAGATGCTCTAACGCACCATTTTTTCCCCTTCTACAAGCTCTGATCCAACGTATAAAGAGCGTGCATACTCCCCTTTCCCCTCTCTACACCAACAGTCGAAAACGGAGGTGGCCTCGTACAACGTCGCCCAGGGCCTAATACATCTACCGATCTCTAGGTTTGTTCTTTTTCATTTATCCTCCTCGGTCTTACATGCTTGCATTGCTACGACGATGAGTTTCGATGACATACTCAATGCCTAGCTTGTGGATGAAAGGAGACAACGTCGGGAAGAGCGTGAAGCCCTCGAGAGGAGGTTGGGCGAAGAAGCAAGACAACGAGCCTACCTAATGGAACAATCCGGGGTTAGTTCTTGCACGTAATAGCCAAGAGGAAATCTTACTTTCATTACTTAACCTTGGTCTTTGCTACATGTAACCTTACCACTTCAAAACTAATCTGCAGGCTCTCTATGCTCATGTCTATGGCACTCAGCTACCACCGATGACAATCGTCCCTCCTTCATATGCTCCAAACACTCATGTTAGTTCTCTTCAAACTTCTTAATCACCAATAATTGCTCTTCCTAACCATAGAGATTTGTAGTTACTATCTCTTACTTAAACATGCATGGATCAACTGGATAAAATGATCCTGGAGATGGTCCTGCTACACGAGCCCAGTCACCCCTCATGGTGGTACTCCATCGTCCTGATGTTAACTCCGGTTAGTTCTCTTCAACTCTTGTTGCTAAAGTTTAGATTCTATACATGTTGGATGCCATTAGTTTGAAGTTATTAAAACATTTGAGTAATGTCGTCTTCATTTTATAGTTTGCCATTAGATTCTATACATGTTGGATGCCATTAGTTTGAAGTTATTAAAACATTTGAGTAATGTCGTCTTCATTTTATAGTTTTGCCTCGCGGATGCTATCGACGGTAGATGTATATGTTGTGGCGGTGTTCGACATGTTGTGTATATTTCTGAATTTCTTTAGATGGTGTCGGTTTGTATGTTATACGTTGTCCATGAAAGACTATGCTATGTATGTGAACTTATGATAGACTATGCTATGTATGTGAACTTATGGTGGACTACGATGCTCGACATGATGATGTTTGTGACTTGTATGTTTTCCATGATGTCGGCTTGTTGTGCTCGAAATGATGATGTATTTGAATGTTGAATGTTGACTATATATGTTGTCCACGACATCGATTGCCATGAATTATGTGATATTTTTTGTGGATTACAGGAATATCTATTAAACAAAAGAAAAAATATGTACACCTTTGCCAAGTGTTTTTTCCAAAAACCAAAAATACTCGGCAAAGATGTCACGTGGCATGATCTGGGAGCTAGGTTCTGGCACTGTTTACCGAGTGTATTAGAGAAACACTCGGCAAACTGACCACACGTGGCGCCATCCGCGAGCTCCTAACTTGACTTTGTCGAGTGTAATGAAACACTCGACAAAGTTACACCAAGTGGCGGCCACCAGTAGTCCTGGCAGCCCTGGATTTGCCGAGTGTAATGAAAAAGCACTCGGCAAATATGACATGCTTTGCCAAGTGTTTTCTCATTACACTTGGCAAAGGCACGCCACGTGGTGGCCACCGGTAGTCCTGCCAACCCTGCTTTGCCGAGTGCTGATGTGGTACTTTGCCGAGTGTACCATACACTCGGCAAAGTAGCGAACTCCGTTTCCTTGCCGTCCGTCTACTTTATTGTGCCGAGTGCAATGTTTCGCCGAGTGCTTTTCGTGGCACTCGGCAAAGACGACTTTGCCGAGTGTCCCAAAAAAACATCGGCAAAGCCATCTTTGCCGAGTGGTGTTTATCGAGTGTCGCACTCGGCAAATGTTTCGCCGAGTGTATTTAGCCCTTTGCCGATTCCGGTAGTGAATTCCCCATGATCCGGCTGTAAAATTAATGAGCTTAATTAGTTTTGTCACTGAGTGCACGGCCACGCGTGTGTTGCACGAACATCACAAGAGTTGCTAGTAAATTTGGTACAGTAGCGCATGATGTTGCATATCGAATAAACTAGAAGGGTAAGGCGCGTGTTGCCGCGCCCAATTGATATTGGAGTATAACATGTCTTTAGTACTCAATGCGTGTGAAGAAAACTTCATTATCTATAAGCGTATTTGTTTCTAGCAATGTTTTTTTTTTGCTGTCACAAATCAAATTCATTTCACACAAAACATTAGAGGTAAACAAAATAATTATAATATAGAGAGATATGTCTTGATATCTTTTGAGATAGCAAAGTCACGACGCCACAAGAGTATCATTCGTCACTGGTATTAAAAAAATGCGTGCACACGCACACACATTCAACTATCTTATACATGAAAATATCGCTTAATACAATTGAAAAAACTATTTCTGTACCAAAAAGATTTAGAAAACAACTATTACTATAAGAAATTCTAATGTCATTTTCAAAAGTTAGAAGAAGATACTGTCATACTGTAAAGATGAGTGCCTTGATGGACCACTACCAAGCTGTGAAACAAAACAAAGAACTGCATGGTATTTCCTTGAGAACGCTCTTTTAGAAAATCATAATAGATTGAGAATTAGCAAAACCATTAACAAATACTGGACATGTGTCCAAAAATAATAGATTGACAATTAGCAAAACCTTGTAGAAGACATCATTGCTATGCTCGTTTTCTCGCCCACGCTGTTCCGGGGAAAACCCTAGATTTAGGTCTCCCATATCGGGCGATGGTGGTACGCGGTGCCAGGAGGGAGAACTGCGTCGAGACGCACGTCGATAACAGCGAGTCTCGACGGCGTGACGCAGTGGGGTCTCGGCGGCGGACCCATGCTGATGGACGCGTGCAGGACGGTGGCGCTGTCTCGCGTCGTGGCGGCTTCGACGGCATGGCTGGCAAGGTCAATGCGTTGATCTCTCCTGAAATGGGTAGGCGGAAGAGGGAGGTGGCGACTTCTAAAACGTACGCAGATTGTGCGCGCTGAGAGTTTACTGGACCAGTTTATGCTCCAGGCTTGCCGTTGGTCGGTTTCGTGAGGCCTCCGGTTAAGATGGCGTGCGTCGCTGTGAGGTTAGGATACTTGCACTAGTAGGAAAAGGTTGAAAGTGCATGTGTTGCCCCATGCGTGGTTTTGGTAATTAATGACAATCCTTATGGACTAATGTTTGCATTGAGATATTCTTATAGATCTTGTCCATAGGAAAGATGGGAGTTCATGTGTTGGACTCTAGAAGCTTATAAGATGACCAAGATCTTATTCAAAGGTTTATATGAAGAATGGTCATATGTAGAGTTGAGCATATTGCAAGTGTGTCTTGAAGAATAGAATACCGTGGATATTCATGCTCATCTTCAAGACATCATCATTGATCAAGAAAGAAGAAAAGATACAAAGTTGATCAAGGCTAAGTGGAAAGGATGGATTCAAGTGATCAACACGCAAAGCTACATGTTGTACCATGTGGGATCTTGTGATCTATTGGTATGGTAAGCAATCGTCTATATAGCTTTGTGAACTATCCCATATACATGTGTGTGGAGTATCTATGTGGGGTTAGGTATCTTCCCATGGGCATGCATCAAAGGAAAATTCCATATAGCCCATGATGTATGACGTCAAGCGGTGGTCGTCATCAAGATAATGGTCAAGTGAAGATGTGCCTAAAAGTGGCTCTTCCATATTGTGTATGGGGGAGCATTTCACAAGTCTTCATCAAGCGGAGCGCAATCAAGAAAGGTGATCCAACTTGAGGTGATCAAGATCGTCATCATCTAGCTCAAGTGGATTGCGCAAGGCAAAGGTATGACCTTGTTAGGGTTTCTATTTTACCGGTCTCATGGTGTTAGTGAGAGACCGGATTATAGGATAGATGCCACACTTTCAAGAGGGGCTCTTTAATGAGTAACTTGATCGTATCGTTCGGGAGAGAGCTCAATCCTTTGCATACTTGGCATCATCTTTCTTGGTTCTTTTGGCTTTTATCTTTGTGAGGTTTTGGTGCTGTCGTGTTCGTCATGACAAGACCAAGCTGTTCGAAAACGGTTTTTACTATGGAAAACTTGTTGCGTTTTCGTGTTGGAAATATTATCGGTTTACCCGTGAGGAAAGTTCCACACCTTCATATGTGTGTCAACTTAAGTCTATTTATGGTTCTTAATATTTCCACTTTTTGTAGGCCTTCTCCTTGTCGTTACCTTTCCAACAAATTTGGTTTCACCTAATTTGGAGCTTCCATGCAAAAGTTGTTGCCGTTTCGGTGTTCGCTCTTTTTGTTGTTTTACCTGGCGGCGGTAGTACCGCTGGAACAAGCAGTAGTACCGCCAGAGGGTACCGCCAGCGGGTACGCCGTCTGGGCTGTTCTGCCCACGGTTCCGGTACCTCCAGCGGTACCTCCGGTGGTACCAACTGGTACCGGGGACGTGGGTTCGGAGTTGCTTTGACCAGTCGTTGACTGGCCCGGAGGCTGCGTTGTATGAACCCAGCGGTAGTACTGCCTATCCCAGCGGTACTACCGCTGGGCTCGAGAACTACAGCCAACGGTTGGATCCGTGGGGAATCTATTTAAGGGGTCTTCTTCCCCAATGGTTCCCCAACTCTTCTTGCAAGTTTGCCCTCCATTGTTGACCTCCAAAAGCTTGCTTTCTCTCAATCCCTCCAATGATTCTTGCTCATTCTTGAGGGAAACAAGAGAGGAGATCTAGATCTACTTCTCCACCAATCAATCTCTCCTCTAAGTGAGGGGAGCATATTGGATCTAGATCTTGGGATTCATTTGTTGTTTTCCTTGCTCTTCCTCCCATCTTCCTCCATAGCATTAGTTGCTTTGGTGGGATTTGAGAGTGAAGGGCTTTGAGCACTTCTTGTGTTCTTGCCATTGCATTAGGTGCATCGGTTTGAGTTCTCCACGGTGATACGTGGAGGTGAAGTTTGAGAAGTTTTACTCTTTGTGGTTCTTGTTACTCCTTGGGTTGGTTGTAACCTAGGAGGCTTTGTGAGTCTCGGAGGGAGTCCGAGGCATTGTTGGGAGGCTCCAACTCATTGTGGAGTTCCCCGACCTTTGTGTATTGGTTTGGTCAACGCCCTCAAGTCGACCTCATAGTGGAACGAGCCAATCCCTCGAGGGTGAAGCTCACGGAGAATAGAGTGAGCACATCCGTGCTATTGGAGCGCCTAGGTGGCTCCACACTCCTCCAACGTAGACGTACTTCCATTGGGAAGGAACTACGGGAAACATCTCCTCGTGTCCACTTTGCGGTTACTTCTTTACCCAAACTATTTACTTATGCATTTACCTTTGTGATAGCCTTCGTGCTTGAAGTTATCTATCTTGCTATCTCTTAGTGGTTATCTTGCTTAGCATAAGTTGTTGGTGCACATAGGTGAACCTAGCTTGTTTAGGTTTTGTGCTTGATAAATTAAAAGCTAGTTTTATTCCGCATTTATTCAAGCCTAAACCGTAATTATTTAAAACGCCTATTCACCCCCCCTCTAGGCGACATCCTCGATCTTTCAAAGGTCTACTAGTGGCACACAAAAAACGGCTACCGGTGGCGCACACGTGTGCGCCACCGCTAGCTCATCACTGATAACAGGTACCAGTGGCACACATATTTGTGGTGGCGCACAAATATGTGTGCCACTGGTACCTGTGCCGGCTAGTGGCGCACGGGCTATGTGCGCCACGGGTAGCAGATTTCGTGCGCCACCGTAGGTCACCGTGTGCGGCACTCGTATTTATTTTTGTGCGACACTAGTATATTTTCTGTTTTTTTTCTGCTGCATCATATTTCGTATTTGTACAGGTATAAATACACAAGCAGTACACAGTTTGGTACAAGTGTAGTACAAATAGAGATCAAGTGGCCAAATCGGTTTATCAAGTTCATCACATTTGAATGTAATACATCTCGATCGAGTCGCTCTAGCTAGGTTAAGAAACTAGAATCACATACAATACATCTCGATCGAGTCACTAGCTAGATAAAGTTCATCCGGTTCCTTCTCTCTTCGCTAGCGGGTTCATGTAGCTATAGCTTCCGCCTTCTCTTTACTCTTCATCTCTATACCAAAGACATAAGCAAATTCATAGATAATATGCAACATATAATATTAGGCAACAAAAACTAAAAAAACGACTGATTTCGATTTGTGTCTCATACTTAGATTGGACACACATTTTGTTAAAAAGTACCAACTTCGGAGGCTTCCTAAATTATCAAATCTTGATCCTATTTACAATTTACCTTCATGGATCTCTTCTACTAAGTTAGTTTTTCATGATCAACCTTAGAAATAATTTTTTGAAAATTTCTAGCACCTTAATACAAGTCCTTTTTTAAGGCATGTTTAAACAGTGACCATAACTTAGGATTTTTCGCAGTTTTTGAAATTCCTAAGACAAAAAATTATTTGAATCAACTAGCAGCAGCAACTAACCTAGCACTAACTAGCAGCAGCAACTATCCTAGCAAGCAGGGGAGGGGATGCCGCTAGCAGGGCAGGGGAGGGGATGGAGCAGGGGAGGGTCGGGGAGGGGATGGAGCAGGGTAGGGGAGGGGAGGGGAGGCAGGGGAGAGGATGGAGAAGCACCTCGGCGGACGGCGGCGGGTCGGGGATGATGTGGGGAGGATGGTGACCGACGGCGGCGGGGATCGATGGGGTCGGCGAGTAGGCGAGGCGAGAGGGGCGCGGCGAGCAGGGGCTCCTCGGGCGCGACGGCGAGCAGGGGCTCCTCGAGCGCGACGGCGGCGCCTTGGGGCGACGGCGAGCAGGGGCTCCTCAGGGCGACGGTGAGCAGGGGCGGGGGCGACAGCGACGGCGAGTAGCGGGAGGGGAAAGAAAACGAATCCAATTGAACTGCCGCCAGGGCGCGCGGGGTTAGGGATAAGCCCACACCCAGCTTACCGGTGGCGCACAAAATATTTGTGCGCCACGGGTACTGTGATTTGTTTTTCAAATTTTTCAAAAACTGTCCAATATTTCATACATATTTGCAGTCAAAATTTTCAAAAACAGTCAAATATTTCATACATATTTGCAGTCAAAATTTTCATATATATTTGCAGTCAATATTTCATATATATTTGCAGTCAAAATTTTCAAAAACAGTCAAATTGCAGATAGTCCAACTTTCAAACATTTCGATAAGTGCATATATAGTTATACAAAAAAAGATACATATAATAATAGTTTCTTCATTCGCATACACTGCACACATGCATCGCGCGTGTTTCTCAGCGTTTCACAATCTTCTTTCCTTTCTTGGTAGATGTTGAATAATTTAGCCCCGCATCGTGACTTCTTCTTTTAAACATAAAACATGTTAACTTAGCTGGTAGTGTGGTCCTACTTCTTCTTGTGGTGTATGTTGCCTTATCGTTTTCGTCATCTTCAATCTTTGGGTCGCCGTACTGGTCGAAGTCGTACTCGTTGGCGACTCCATCCATTCCGATGTTGGTCCTTTTGCCTCTCCTCACGACAACACGGCTAGGCCTGGACGGGTCGGTTATGAAGAAGCATTGTGTGCAGTGCTTAGCCAATACCCATGGCTCATTTTCCGCTCTGGCGTTGGCGCTTGATTTGGCTTCGGGTATGGACATGGTGGTGAAATATCGGTCTTCGGGTATGACGTTCTTAGCCCATCTGACACGGAACATCGACACCTTCTCTCCAGAGTAGCTAAGCTCCCAGATCTCCTCGATCCTTCCGTAGTATCTTGTCTTTATGTCACCGGTGTAGGATTCCATCGTTACCCCTGAGTTTTGATAATCACTGTTTTGGTCTTTTGCCTCAGTGTAGAATGTGTACGCGTTGATATCATATGCTTGGTAAGTTGAGAGTTTGGGCGCGGGGCCATGTGATGAGGCGAGTAAGAGTTTATCTTCCGTACAAGTCATTGGCGGGGGATTAGCATAAGCCGGTCTTTGAACCAAAGCGCGAAAGAGGAGTTGTGCTCTCTGATTATTTCTCCCTCCGTCCTCAGCTTGCCCCGGTCACTATACTTCTTCTCAATCATGTTTTTGTGCTCTGTCAACTAAGTGTCGACCATATAAATGTGTTGTAGTGCTACTAAGTGGGCTCTGGCAAAGTCGGCGCGTCGACCCTCAAAGTCCACATGCAATTCCCTCCGGCCAGTTTTGTGACCTACTCCATTTGGGCTGCCAAGGTGCTTGTTTACGGGCAAACCAACAGGGTTCTCGAGGTCTAGATAATTTGTGCAGAAAGAGATGCACTCTTCGGTGAGAAAGCCCTAGATGATGCTTCCATCCGGACGGGCCCTGTTACGAACGAATCCTTTGATGACCCCATTCATCCTTTCAAACGCCATCATGTTGTGCAGGAATGTCGGCCCGAGATGGATGATGTCATCCACGATATGGACCAACAGATGCACCATAACGTCAAAGAATGCGGGCGGGAAGTAAATCTCAAGATTGCATAGTATCACAACGATCTCTTCCTGCAGCCTTGCGAGTTCCTTCCAGCTGATCGACTTTCGAGAGATGACGTCGAAAAAGTTACAGGCCAAAAAAGGGTTTCACGGACGTGCTTGACCATTATCCCTCGGATTGCAACCGGAAATATCTGCGTCATCATCACATGACAGTCATGAGACTTCATCCCGCTAAAGCTTTTTTCTTCGGGTCTCGGTATCTACTTATCAGCCCCGCGTAACCGAAAGGCACTTTGACTCCTAGAAGGCACCTGAAGAGTTGATCGACCTCATTCTGCAGAGTGAAGCAGGAGGGGGGCAGTAATAGTCATTCCTCTTAACCATTTTGCCCTTGTGACCGTCTGTCTCCTCATCCGACTAATCATCAATAGTCGGGCGTCCCCCTGAAGCTCTTTCCTGATACCCAAATGTATAAGGTCGTTTCTTGCTTTTGGCCCATCTTTGGTCCTCTCCGGCATGTTGAGCACAGTGCCAAACAAACACTCGGACACATTCTTCGTGATATGCATGACATCAAGCCAATGAGGTGTGCCGAGGAAAGGCCAGTACGGCAAGTCCCAAAACATGGACCTCGTTTTCCATACCTCCAAGAGCGGTTTTGGTGCCTTTCACTTCTTTCCCGGCGCAGGGCACTGTTCCCAATTATTCAAAAGCGTTTTGATTTCTTCGCCACTCCTCTTACGTGGAGGTCCTCGGGGCTCGTCTTCACCGTTGAACATATCTCCACGCTTTCTCCACGGGTCATTCTTGGGTAGCCACCTTCGGTGACCCATGTAGACGGTTTTCGAAGTCCTGGATCTTTCTTAAGCTGGACGTATGTTGTATCATCCATGCACCTCACACATTCGAAATGTCCGTGGCACACCATGCCTGCGACATAACCGTAACCGAGAAAGTCGTGCACTGTACAGATCAACGCGGATCTCATACGGAAATATTCTTTTGCGACGACATCCCATGTATTGACCCCTTCCTTAGCCCATAACGTGTCTAGCTCATCTTTCAGTAGCTGCAGATACAGATTGATGTCGTTCCCTGATTGTTTCGGCCCTTGGATCAGCATGCTCATGTGTATGTACTTCCTCTTCATGCACAACCATGAGGGGAGGTTGTATATCCATACAAACACGGGCCAGGTGCTATGTGTGCTGCTCTAGTTGCCAAATGGATTGAGTCCATCGGTGCTCGCACCCAACCTGATGTTCCTTGGCTCTGCTCCGAAACTTGGATCGTGAGCGTCTAATGCCTTCCACTGGGTTGCATCCGAAGGGTGTGTCAGCAGTACGTTTTCATTCCGCTTTGGATCCTTCAGCACTGGCTTCTTTCTTTCCGCGTGCCAGCGCATGAGCTCTGTTTCCTTGTTGTCCTGGAAATACCGCTGTAGACGGGGAATGAGCGGAAAGTACCACACAACTTTTCGAGGAGCTTTCTTCCCTTTCTTGTATCGAGCAGCGTTGCACACTGGACATGTGGTCTTGTCCGCGTCCTCTTTCCGATAAATGTAACAATCATTGATGCAGACGTGGTATTTTTCGTGCGGTAAATCAAGAGGGCACACGACTTTCTTGGCCTCGTCTAGACTACTAGGACACATGTTCTACTCGGGAAGGAGATTGTGCCAGTATTGCAGACTAGCGTCGACGTGCGTCGCTCCATTTGTATTTTGCCTTCATCTGCAGAACATCGAGAGCTACTTTCAAGCGGGACTCCTCCGGCCTGCAACCTGCATACAACGGAGTATTCGAGTCTATCTCAAGTTGCGCCAGCTTAGATTTCTTG
Source organism: Poa pratensis (assembly GCA_947311845.1). NCBI lineage: Eukaryota > Viridiplantae > Streptophyta > Magnoliopsida > Poales > Poaceae > Poa > Poa pratensis. The sequence continues at coordinate 22,912,801 of CAMZMU010000092.1, read as the reverse complement.
AGAAGTAGTTCTTGCAAATGAGGGTCCCGCACGACCGAAGTTAGCGGCGTCCGCGTGTTCGCGTCTTCTACATGTTGTTCAGCCTCTTCTCCATCATGTGCGGGAGGCTCTTCGTCTTCTAACCCCTAGTCGTTATTGTCCTGCTCGTCGTTATTGTCCTGCTGCCCTTGATCATCATTTCCTGCCGCCGCCCCATGGACCTCCACATGATTTTCATCACTTATCCACTGGGCGCCATCCATGAAACCACGCATGAGCAGGTGATCCCACACTGTGCCGGAATAGGGGTTGTGCAAGGTACTCAGTTTGCATTTTTGACACGAACATTTTATCTCTGTGCGGTTATTTTGAAACATGTCGTCCGTAGCGTGTTTCAGATATCTGGCCACTTTCCTTTCGCTCATGATGACCATTATCGCCTGCACGGTACATATAAGCAAGATAATTATTTAGAACCATCAGTTGTTGTTGTCATGCAAAATTTCGGCATGACCTTCCTACAAATAGGATCTAGGCGGAGTGCCAAAATTTTGCCGAAACGGAAATGAATCAACATTTCGGTAATACATTGGCAACTCATTTTCATATCACATCATCTTCGGATCGAGAACACAATACAATTTCATTTATGTGTAGTGATCACATCCGCCCAAATCTCACAATTTCATTTATTTATTATGTCCTCCAATCCATTAGTCACCTTAGATATATAAGTACACACGAGAACATAACCGCGAGACGACACGTCGATCGATCGATAGAGAGTGGTGTGGGGTGCTTGTTGGAGAGGGATATAGTAGATCTATGAATTTAGAAGAGTGTGTGGAGAGATCTTAATTAGTAGATCTAGATCTACATAGATGTGGAAGAGAGATTTGTTTACATCTATCAACTAAAGGGGGTTAAATTGGCTAAAATGGGGGGAGGAGATGGGGGGAATGAGCTGGGAAGGAAGAGGGGTCGAGCTGAGTGGGGAGGGGGTGAATGAGTTAGCAATAATGGAGGTGGTGGTGGGTGGGCGAGCTAAGTGAGGTGCCTAGGTTACCAGTGGCACTCAAGGAAATCGGTGCACCACCGGTATTCTCAGAAATGGAAAAAAATGTGGCAAAATATCAGTGACGCACACAAAAGTATGTGCGCCACTGGTAATAGGCTACCGGTGGCACACATATTTTTGCGTGCGCTGCCGGTATTCTCCCTCATCCCCTGGCACCCAGGGAACCAATATCCGTGGCGCACATATTTCTCTATGCGCCACTGCTAATGCTATACCAGTGGCGCACACTATTTCCTGTGCGCCACAGGGTTTAGCAGTGGCGCCCAGAAAAAAATGTTCGCCACTGGTATTGTTGCTCCTATAAGGGTTTTCCTACTAGTGTTGGAAGCGATCAGGACCATCCTATTATCATTTTTAGGTGTTGCGACAGATACCGCCAAGAAGATGGCTTTGATCGACTGATGTATTTGCTTTGTCACACTTTGTTGAATAATATAATAAAAAAGTTGTAACCTCATTTTTATGTCCTGCAAATTCATGTCTGGAACATAACGTATATCTAGTATTCTCAACGCGAATGGATGGTAACAACAGGGTGGTGTACGGCTGAGTCCATGCTAAAAAAAACCTCTCTCTGTGCAACCCGCCACACAGCATCCAAGCGCCCGAGACCAGATACTAGGCAGAAAAGAATTTTTCACAACGAGAAACATGGGGCCACGAGAACCGAGAGCTCTCTATTTCTAGGGACTTTTTTCCACAACCTAAAAATGGGGGAATTTTAATTTTTTTGCCCCTGTTTATTTTAGGTTTTGATTTTTTTTTGGAACTTTGATCATTTGCCCTTCTGAATTTTGTTTAATCCTTTTAACATCATCTGATTACGTTAGGCAACATCTCCACACGATAATGCCCCGTCTATTTAATAGAGGAGCTGCTCATCCTACCGCCGCTTTGCTGCTCCCTCTTCGAAATCAGGCGTTCTTCTCCAAGTCTGGCGAGATCCTCCTCGCTCTCCCACTCAACCTCGGCTCTCTCTCCAAACCCCACCGCTTCCACCTGTACGCCCGAACCCCTTCCGGCAGCCTCGAACTCTGAACGCTTCCGGCAGCCTAGCTCCAACTCCAACTGCGTCCCCGCTCCCTCCCTTGGCAGCGCTGCTGTAGGCGGTGGGCGATGACGGGGCGGAGCCGCGCAGGAGGCGTGGTCAAGGGTGGTGCCGGAGGCGCCCAAGCATAGGGCCTAGATGTTTGCCAGCTTCGGCGGCTCGGGTGACGTCCGGACACTCAACATCGAGGCGTTCGTGGCTGCCGTCATGATAATCGAGCACCGAACAGAGGACGGGTCAGCGGGGCGAGAGTATCGTGGGGGAACAGCGCGGCCACCGCAAGCTCTCCATATATGTGTCGGGAGAGACGAGCGCTACTGATTCGGATCGATCCAGAAAAACAACCAAAAGGGTAATTTCGTCATTGGCACGCGGGCCCAGCCAGCAAGGGGCAAATTATCAAAGTCCAAATAAAAGTGGGGCAAAATAAATTACAATGTAAAAGAGGACAAATAATCAAAGTCCAAAATAAAAAGGGGCAAAAAATAAAATCTCCAAAAGGTGGGGCCACAATCAAGAAGAGCTCTTTATTTCTAGGGAGCTTAGTATTTGGAAGGATGTGCTCTGTTCTTGTCTGTTAGATTTTTTATTAGATTGCTTGGTAATTTGTAAGGGACTGCAGGTCTTCTTTTGAGTGCGAGGAGGTTCAGAGCCGGTTGGATTCACCACTAATCCATTGGTTTTTCTCTCTCTAGAGGGACTGTTCCATTCGGGTGTGCAAAGTGTTTACCCCACCAACGTCCTTTGATCACCTTGAAGTGTAGGCCCTCACCAGATCATTGTGTCACTTGTGAAATGCACTTTTAGGACGTGCACTGTGTACAAACTTCAAATTTCTGCAAGACTTCTTTTTCGAACGAAGGCGTTAGGCCCCGCTTTATAAATAAAGCACTCAAACGGCGCCTGGTGTTAGTAGTACCAGTGATCCGCCTCAAGTCATACCAGCGTCCCCGATTTCTTTTCTAATGCGCCATGGCCTTCGTTCATGGCTGTTCATGGGGTTTATATAGGCGAACAATTTTGCAAAAAGAACATGCCGGAGGTCAAATTGTTTTGCATAACTGAGCGGCAACAATAATGGTGCCACAATTTCTTTTCTAAGAGTATTTCTATCAGATCCCGCAAAAATGCCACTAGTGGAAACAGGGGCTTTGGTGGAGAGGGGTGTTGGGCTCTAGTCTCGGGCGTGGTTCGATCCCGGACTAGAGGAGGGAACTAGTACCGGGCCGGCTGCTCCGACGCTGCGCAGGTCGGGTCCCGGGTTGTAGGGCACCTCTAGTTCCGGGCCGTGATACCACCCGGGACCGAGGCAGTCAGCGGCAGGGTGGAGACAGGAGGGTGGACCTTTCGTCCCGGGCCGTGGTACAGCCCGGGACTAGAGGTCCCGCTATATCATCTCCCACCCCGGGCCAGCCACCATTTTTGAACTCTCAAGATCATCTCCATTGTTTCCTCTCTCAAGCTCAAGTGTAGCCCCATTTTTTTCCAAGATTTGTCAAGATAGACGGCACCCATCTCTCCAAGGGTTAGCAACACTTGATCCTTTCACCCGGCGGCCGAATTTTAGCCATTTCCATACAAGTTTAGCTCATTTCATTTTTATAGTGCTACCTAGGTGTTTGATGAAATGCCTAAGCTAGGTAGTTCATTTTTTTATGTATTTTGAGCTCAAATTAATTTATTATTTGTGGATTTTAGTGTCGTCTCGGTCCTCACCGCCGTCGATAGCCCCCGCCATCCCGTGACCGGCACCACCTCGGTGAGCCTCTTCTTTTATCTGTTATTTTACAAAATTACTTGTATGATTTGATTGCATAATTATTTTTCTTGTATAATTTTCTTATGTTTTTTATGTATAGTGTCATGGTTTTGATATCCGTCCCCGTCGTCCCTCGTCCGGTCTATGATTCGGATGTGGTATATTTTTATCACTATTTATTTTGTTTCGTGTTTATAACAATCATGCCGACCAAATTGACATAGATATATTTTTATTTAGGAGGTAGTTGAACCGGAAATTCCAGCCGACCCTATTGTAGAGTTTTTTAAAAAGAAAACAACGATTTGAAAGCAAAATTGAAGATAAGTGAAGATCTTCGTCTCCAATGCCTAGAAGAGAAGATGGTATTGGACTTGAAGATTGCCGACATCGTTGATGCTCACGGGGTCGAGCTTACCGACGTCGTCGCTGTTCACGAGATGAAGATGGATGCAATGCGCTTGAAGCTTAGAAAGATTAGAAAATATGTCATTAGTCAAGAGGCTTGGTATCATTATGCTGTTGGTTCAATAGTTACCTTAGTTGCGATTCTGATCGCATTTGTTGTTGGATTTAAATTCTTTAGATAGTTGTATTCTAGTTTCAATTAATTTATGTTTTATGAGAACTATGTATTACATTTGGTCACTACTATACTTTGGTTTTAATGTGATGAACTTGTATTAATGAATATGATATGTTTCCTATTATGTTGGTTTATCGTAATGGGTTTTAGCGGTGATTTGCAGATGAGTCATCCGTGGATGTACGCTGACCGACGCTCTAAAGAGTACATGGATGGCGTGCAATCTTTTCTCAATGTGGCTAAGGATAACAAGGGGCCCAATGGTTTTATGTGTTGTCCATGCAAGAAATGTCGGAATGAGAAGGATTACCCTAACACAGACAGAATTCACCTCCACCTGATAACTTCTGGTTTCATGCCCGGCTATAATTGTTGGACCAAGCACGGAGAAAAAGGGGTTATGATGGAAGATAACGAAGAAGAAGAGAACGATGACAACTACATGTACCCTGAATATGTTGGTAACCCAACAGGGGAAGCTGATGATGAACCAGATGATCCCATCATACATGATGATTTACGTGGGGTCATCGTTGATGCACATACCCTAGCAGAAACTACACTTGAGAAGTTGAAGTTGGAGCGCATGTTAGAGGATCACAAAACAAAGTTGTACCCAACTTGCGAAGATGGCAACACAAAGCTCGGTACCACACTGGAATTATTGCAATGGAAGGCAGCGAATGGTTTATCTGACAAGGGATTTGGGAGTTTACTGAAAATAGTGAAGGACAAGCTGCCGGCTGGTAACGAATTGCCCGAGAGTGCGTATGAAGCAAAGAAGATTATCTGCCCTCTAGGATTAGATGTGCAGAAGATACATGCATGCATTAATGACTGCATCCTCTACCGCGGTGAGAAGTATGAGAATTTGAATGAATGCCCGGTATGCGGTGCATTGCGGTATAAGATCAGAGCAGATGACCCTGGCGATGTTGAGGGCCTGCCCGCCAGGAAGAAGGTTCCTGCCAAGGTGATGTGGTACGCTCCTATAATACCACGGTTGAAACGTTTGTTCAGAAACAAAGAGCATGCCAAGTTGTTGCGATGGCACAAAGAAGACCGCAAGAGCGACGAGATGTTGAGACACCCGGCTGATGGGTCGCAGTGGAGAAAAATCGATACAGAGTACAAGGAATTTGCACGTGACCCAAGGAACTTAAGGTTTGGTCTTAGCACGGATGGCTTTAATCCTTTTGGGGAGCAGAGCAGCAGTCATAGCACCTGGCCTGTGACTCTATGTATCTATAACCTTCCTCCTTGGTTGTGCATGAAGCGGAAGTTCATTATGATGCCAGTGCTCATCCAAGGCCCGAAGCAACCCGGTAACAACATTGATGTCTACCTGAGGCCATTAGTTGATGAACTTTTACAGTTGTGGCGTGATGAAGGGGTACCTGTGTGGGATGAGTACAAACAAGCGGAATTTAACCTACGAGGGTTGTTGTTTGTAACCATCAATGATTGGCCTGCTCTTAGTAACATTTCAGGACAGTCGAACAAGGGATACAATGCATGCACACACTGTTTAGATAGCACTGAAAGTATATATGTAGGTAACAAGAATGTGTACCCGGGTCATCGTCGATTTCTTACAACTCAGCATCCCCTAAGAAAGAAAAGCAAGCAGCAGCATTTCAAAGGTGAGGAAGATCGCCGGCCGAAGCCACCCCTCCAAAGTGGTGAAGATATATATGATGCGGTCAAGGATTTAGATGTAATCTTTGGAAAGGGTCCTGGCGGACAGTCTGTTCCGAAGGACGCTAACAACCACGTTCCCCTGTGGAAGAAGAAGTCTATATTTTGGGAACTACCCTATTGGAAAATCCTAAAGGTCCGCTCTGCAATCGACGTGATGCACGTGACGAAGAATGTTTGCGTGAACCTGCTAGGCTTCTTGGGCGTGTATGGGAAGGCAAAAGATACTCCGGAAGCACGAGAGGACCAGCAACTTTTGAAAGACCCAAAGAACCTGCATCCAATGAGGACGGATAAAGGACGTCTACGTCCTGCTAGCTACGTTCTTACCAAAGAAGAGAAGGAGATATTTTTTGAAGTCCTGAGCAGTATGAAGGTCCCGTCTGGCTTCTCGTCGAATATAAAGGGAATAATAAATATGGCAGAGAAAAAGTTCCAGAACCTAAAGTCTCATGACTGCCACGTGCTGATGACTCAACTGCTTCCGGTTGCATTGCGGGGGCTTCTACCGGAAAATGTTCGAGTATCCATTGTTCAGCTATGTGCGTTCCTCAATGCAATTTCGCAGAAGTCAATCAGCCCAACCACTCTATTAAGGTTACAGAAGGATGTGGCTCAATGTCTCGTTAGTTTTGAGTTGGTGTTCCCACCATCCTTCTTCACTATTATGACACATCTCCTAGTACACCTGGTCGACGAGATTCACATTCTGGGTCCTGTATTTCTACACAATATGTTCCCCTTTGAGAGGTTCATGGGAGTGTTGAAGAAGTATGTTCATAACCGTGCTAGGCCAGAAGGAAGCATCTCCAAAGGGTATGGAACAGAGGAGGTCATTGAGTTTTGTGTTGACTTTATTCCCGGCATTAAGTCGATTGGTCTTCCTGAATCGCGACATGAGGGGAGACTAAGTGGAGAAGGCACTCTAGGAAAGAAATCATACATATGCAGGGACGGGTATTCTTTCACAAAAGCACACTACACAGTTCTGCATAATTCCACTTTGGTGGCTCCGTATATCCAGATGCACAAGGATATTGTACGCTCTAACAACCCGGGGATGGATGACTCCGCCATTGCAAAGGAACACATGGAGAATTTTGGCGGTTGGTTGGAAACGCATCTGAACAACAACAACACAGTCTCAGATGAGCTGTTCTTGTTGTCTAAGGGGCCATCTTCGACTATTTGGACTTTCCAAGGGTATGAGATAAACGGGAATACATTTTACACGAACGCCCAAGATAAAAAGAGCACCAACCAAAATAGTGGTGTCCGCTTTGATGATAAGAGCACGAATGAGGCCACGGTCACATATTATGGTTGCATAGAGCAGATATGGGAACTTGACTATGGACCTTCTTTGAAGGTCCCTTTGTTCTGGTGCAAATGGTTCAACCTGAGAGGCGGCGGGGTAAAGGAAGACCCATTGTACGGAATGACTACAGTGGATCTCACGAATGTTGCGTACGACAACGAACCATTCGTTCTAGCCAAGGATGTGGCTCAGGTTTTCTATGTGAAGGACATGTCTACCAAGCCAAAAAAAAAGAAAAGATAAGGAAGTGAATACATCAGCCGATGAGCCAAAGCGCCACATAGTTCTTTCAGGGAAAAGAACCATCGTGGGAGTGGAGGACAAGACAGACATGTCAGAAGATTACGACAAGTTTCATGAAATTCCGCCCTTCAAAGTGACCACTGACCCAAGTCTCAAGTTATACGCAGACCCTTGTCCATGGTTACGGAGCGATCAGAAGAAAGGGTCTCACAAAAAGAAAAAGCGAAGACTAAATAGGGATGTTGTTCATGATGTGTAATAATTTATTAAACTTTTATATAATTTATAGTATGGAGGACAAGACAGACATGTCAATGAAATCAAGCGTATGGCGGTGGCGGAATGTAGTACTTAATTTATAAATTTTTGATGTAGCATCAAACTTTGTGATGTGAAATGATCCACTGCGCATGTAGTACTTGATTTATAAATTTTTGAATTGATTTTAAATTAAGCGTATGTAGTACTTAATTTAAAACCAAGCGCATGTGATACTTCATTTTAAACCAAAACAGAAAACAGGAAAATGAAAGCAATTTTTACTTAATTTAGACAAGTAAATCAAAAGATATAAAAAAAGTAAGAAACCAGAAAATTAAAAAAAATTAACCTCTAGTACATTATTACACATGATCCAACGTCTCACAAGCGCTTGAAAGAAACACACCCCTGATCCAACATCACCAACATTATTCTACATAAACGGACTTGCTGGCTCGAAGGCCGTAGGATTAGGGGGAACGGCGGGAGGAGCCAGCCCCGTGGGCGGCCGCCCGGTTCTCGCGCGCACGTTTGCGGCGGAGGGCAAGATCCATGGAGGATGAGTCTTTCAGCGCCCAATCCAGCTCGGAAGCCTCCTTCGCCTTGAGCTGGTAGGAAGTCTTTGCTCGCTGGACAGGGTAGTCGCGGACAGACTGGAAGGAGGCTTCCATGGCCTCCTGTATCTGCAACCCACAACCCTCTTCCCCGTCGTCGCTCCAGTCGAAGTCGTCGTCCTCCTCCGCGGGAGGAGCGGCGGCGCCTGGTGGAGGTGCAGCGGCGCCAGGTGGAGGTGCGGCGGCACCTGGTGGAGCAGGAGGCCGGTAGCTGGGCATTCCTCTCCACGCCGGGCTCGTGGGCATACGGCGGGATAGGCTCCCCGGTTGCGCCCAAGCGCGCTCTGCCGAGCACGCTCGACCTCGTCCAGAAGGCGCTGCGGCGGGCGTGGCGGATCCATCTCGTGGAGACGATGCGTTCGTGGCTAGGAATGTTGGATTAGGGTTTACCCCGTCGGCGACAATATATAAAGACCTCCAGGGCAGCGCTGGGGGAGGACACGTGCCCAGGGCAACGCTGGGGGAGGACACGTGTCGTGACCGCAAAGCCCGCCTTTAGTCCCGGTTGGTGTTACCAACCGGGACTAAAGAAGCACACGGATCGTGTGTTTCTTTCAAGCGCTTGTGAGACGTTGGATCAGGGGTGTGTTTCTTTTGAGGGATTGTGAGCTGTTGGATCAGCAGTATCACGACCACTTCGTGAGCCACATGACCCGGTTGGTGTTACCAACCGGGACTAAAGAAGCACACGTACCCTATATATAGCCCCCCTCCTCAGACAGTTACTCACTCACACAAAACATTCCAGCGTCACTCGGAGAGGCATCTTTGGGCAACCAGCGGCAAGACGTCTCTGATGACCTGCGACCGTTTCAAACGGTTGCAGATCATCAGAGATGTCTTGCCGGCTGGTTGTAGATCATCAGAGATGTCTTACCGCTGCTTGGATCGAAGTTACGGAGCGATCAGAAGAAAGGGTCTCACAAAAAGAAAAAGCGAAGCCTAAATAGGGATGTTGTTCATGATGTGTAATAATTTATTAAACTTTTATATAATTTATAGTCTGGAGGACAAGACAGACATGTCAATGAAATCAAGCGTATGGCGGTGGCGGAATGTAGTACTTAATTTATAAATTTTTGATGTAGCATCAAACTTTGTGATGTGAAATGATCCACTGCGCATGTAGTACTTGATTTATAAATTTTTGAATTGATTTTAAATTAAGCGTATGTAGTACTTAATTTAAAACCAAGCGCATGTGATACTTCATTTTAAACCAAAATAGAAAACAGGAAAATGAAATCAATTTTTACTTAATTTAGACAAGTAAATCAAAAGATATAAAAAAAGTAAGAAACCAGAAAATTAAAAAAAATTAACCTCTAGTACCGGGCCGTGTTACCACCCGGTACTAGAGGTCGACCTCTAGTACCGGGTGGTAACACGGCCCGGTACTAGAGGGTCTCTAGTTCCGGGTGGAGCCACGACCTGGTACTAGAGGCCTTTTTGGCGCTACTTCTAATGGCTCGGGCCGAAAATTTGCCCAAGTCCAGCAAACCGACGCTCCGCCTCCGGCTCCAGACGACGCCGCCCCCTGCGCTGCCAGGCTGCCGGATTTCGTCCCCGCGCCGCTGCCGCCCTCACCGTGGGTCGCCGTCCTGCTCCTGCTCCGGGCGCGGCCGTCCCTGCTCTTCCCCCGAGCAAGATCGTCGTCCCCGAGCAAGCAAAGCTCACCCCCGACCCACGGTGAGCTCGTCCCCCCGACCAACTACTCTCTCCCTCTCTCAGATCTAGGGTGCGGAAGCAGCGGCGGCAGACCCTAACCACGGGGCCGGCGCCGGAGTTGGCAAACAAGAACAGATTTTTAGGGCCTAAGGGCCGATTTCATTATAATTAGGCCACAAACGGCCGATTACATTGGGGGGGAGGCCATTGATAAGGCCATTACATTGGAGGGGGGAGGGTCACCGGTGCCGCCTAGTCGTCGAGGATGTAGAAGGGCGGCGGGGTCCAGAGATGCTCCGGTGGCGCCTGCTGCTGTGGTGGCGCCTCCTGCTGCTCCGGTGGCGCCTCCTGCTCCTGCTCCGGTGGCACCTCCCAGCTCCCGCCGGTAAAGACCCAGGACTGGCCAATGAGGCCGGTAGGCAGAGGAGGCGGCGGCGGAAGGTCCTGCTCCTGCTCGCGTTCCATGGCGTAGTGCCACGGCTCGACCTCGTCCGGGTCGTACTCCTGCTGCTGCAGTGGCGGCGGCGGCATCAGGGCCACGGCCGTGGCGGCCGTGGCCACGGTCCTTACCTTCTCCCACCTCTTGATCTCGTCCTCGACGAGGCTGAGGTTGGAGGCCTCGTACGCGGCCACCATCTCCGGGTCGTCCTCATCCTCGGGGACCTCGTCCTCGAACCACAGCGTGTCGGGCAGCGCTGGGTAGGCGGATTGGACGGCGCGGGGCGCCGGGGCGAAGTAGGAGTGGCGGCGCTCCTCGTGCTCGTCCTTGAGCCACTGCTCCCAGTGAGGGGAGTCTGCCGCGTAGGTGGGGTCGTTGCGGAGCGCCGGAGGGAGGAGGCGGCGTCGGCGCGCGATCTCCCTGTCGAGTTGCCTCCCAGGGAGCGGGACCGCCGACACCAGAATCCTCTGCGGGTTTAGGTGCCAGCCCTCGGGGAGGTGGACGTCGTTCCACTCCAGCGTGGCGGCGTTGTCCCAGTGCCACTGGCACTCCGGCTCCGGCACGTAGCGCCGGCGCCGGATCCTCCTCCCTCCAGCGGTGGTGGTGGTGGTTCGTGGCGGCGCGTCGGGTGCGTGGGCGACCCGCACCGGTGGCGCGGTCCTCCGCACGCCCTGCGGAACGATGCCCAAGGCCGCCGGCGGTGGTGGCGGTGGAGCAGCGCGGCGACGGTTGGACGACTCGCTGGTCTCGTTCTTCGGGGACTTCCCGAACCAGCGCGACATGGTGGTGAGGGCACTGGACGGGCGGAGGGGAACCGTCGGGCGGAGGGGAACAGTGGGAGTGTCCACATCCGCATGGGCGCGTCCCTTTTTAAAGACCAGGACCGTCGGGAGGGGAACCGTCCGGTGGGCCAGCGCCCGAGTCGCTGGCAAGTGGGCCAGGAGCATTGACTCCGAGTGGGCGGGGGCTGTTGGTGCTCCGTATTGACCACGGGGGGTGAAGGCGAGGTGGCCGGGTGGGAACACGAGGCGGGGAGGTGAAGACGAGGTGGGGCGGGAACACGAGGCAGGGCGGCGGGGTCAGAACTGGGTCGCTGGCAGGTGGGCCAGCATTGACAACGCGTGGCCAGTGGGCGGTCACACGTGGCGGTGGGGCGGGTAGGCGCTGGCAGGTGGCCCAGCGATGACCACGGTGGCCACCTTTGACCAGGTTCTGGCCCAAATTTGGGCTGGGCTGGGATTGGGACAGCCTATGTTTTTTTTGAAAGATTTTTTTCTTTAGATGCAATATTAAATTGTTTTTGTTGCATATTTGTATAGTTCCCTCCTTTGAATTATTGTACTAATGCTATTATTGTTTTATCTTTTTTTGTATTAGTTAAACAATGGATGTCGATGCTCCCTTCGTAACGAGAGAAGGGGAAGAAGAGATACTTTCCTACATTTTGGAACCCGGTGAATTTCGGCATCCCGCGGAAGGAGCTGAAGATGAGGACTCGGAAATTGGTGGACCCACGCCGTCTGGCGAGGTATATTAAGCCTATGTTGAGCAGATGCAATAACTGATTTGTGCATATATATGTATTCACACATGTTTCATATTTTTAGACCTCCGCATCGAACCAATCCACTAAACGAGGCCATGCCCAAGGGATGGGCAAAGATGAGCATCTCACAATTGACGAGGTGAATGCAACTACTGGCCAACCACTGGCACCGTGCCGAACACAGTTAAGTTTGTGCATCAATGCGGAGTCACTGTCAGGGACAACGTTTATATCAGCACTCAGGAATGGATTAAGCAAAAGTTAGAGGGAGTTAGTTACGTCGACAAGAGAACCAAAGATGTGCTTTGGAACAAGCTCATTGTACATTTTACCCTACTGGTCTTGGAAGATGAGGTGAAGACAAAAAAATGACGGACAAAGTTGATGATGAGTCGGTGCTAGGGGTTGATGATGAGATGAGGCTCATGCGGCGTGGATCAAGTTGTACAAGGATATGAATCACTGAACCTTGAGTTCCCAAGAGCTGATGATGAGTCGGTGCTAGGGGACGTCGTGGGTGGTCTAATTCTATGGCGGAAGAAATACATCAAGTTTGAAGGCTGGGCACCAAGGCCACCATCGTCTCCGCCAATTCACGATTCACCACCTGATGACGATGAAGGGGACGACAACCATCAGTCGCCTCTGCATTAGTCGTCTCCACCGCCGCGTGCGCCGACTCCACCGCCACGTGAGCCGACTCCACCGCCGCGTCAGCCCACTCCGCCGCCGCATGAGCCGACTCCACCGCCGCATGAGCCTACTCCGCCACCGCATGAGCCGACTGCTGAGCCCCGACATAGGAAGGGCGCCACATCGTCGTCCATGGGATTCAGGCGAGACCCCCGATGTGAGCAGCGCGGCGACGGTTGGACGACTCGCCGGTCTCGTTCTTCGGGGACTTCCCGAACCAGCGCGACATGGTGGTGAGGGCACTGGACGGGCGGAGGGGAACCGTCGGGCGGAGGGGAACAGTGGGAGTGTCCACATCCGCACGGGCGCGTCCCTTTTTAAAGACCAGGACCGTCGGGAGGGGAACCGTCCGGTGGGCCAGCGCCCGAGTCGCTGGCAAGTGGGCCAGGAGCATTGACTCCGGGTGGGCGGGGGCTGTTGGTGCTCCGCATTGACCACGGGGGGTGAAGGCGAGGCGGCCGGGTGGGAACACGAGGCGGGGAGGTGAAGACGAGGCGGGGCGGGAACACGAGGCAGGGCGGCGGGGTCAGAACTGGGTCGCTGGCAGGTGGGCCAGCATTGACCACGCGTGGCCAGTGGGCGGTCACACGTGGCGGTGGGGCGGGTAGGCGCTGGCAGGTGGGCCAGCGATGACCACGGTGGCCACCTTTGACCAGGTTCTGGCCCAAATTTGGGCTGGGCTGGGATTGGGACAGCCTATGTTTTTTTTGAAAGATTTTTTTCTTTAGATGCAATATTAAATTGTTTTTGTTGCATATTTGTATAGTTCCCTCCTTTGAATTATTGTACTAATGCTATTATTGTTTTATCTTTTTTTGTATTAGTTAAACAATGGATGTCGATGCTCCCTTCGTAACGAGAGAAGGGGAAGAAGAGATACTTTCCTACATTTTGGAACCCGGTGAATTTCGGCATCCCGCGGAAGGAGCTGAAGATGAGGACTCGGAAATTGGTGGACCCACGCCGTCTGGCGAGGTATATTAAGCCTATGTTGAGCAGATGCAATAACTGATTTGTGCATATATATGTATTCACACATGTTTCATATTTTTAGACCTCCGCATCGAACCAATCCACTAAACGAGGCCATGCCCAAGGGATGGGCAAAGATGAGCATCTCACAATTGACGAGGTGAATGCAACTACTGGCCAACCACTGGCACCCGTGCCGAACGCAGTTAAGTTTGTGCATCAATGCGGAGTCACTGTCAGGGACAACGTTTATATCAGCACTCAGGAATGGATTAAGCCAAAGTTAGAGGGAGTTAGTTACGTCGACAAGAGAACCAAAGATGTGCTTTGGAACAAGCTCATTGCACATTTCACCCTACCGGTCTTGGAAGATGAGGTGAAGACAAAAAAATGACGGACAAAGTCAAGCATTTCGCTCTTAAGAAGATGGCTCAACAATTCAATAACTACAAGAACAAATTATTCCGTGAGTGGGAAGAAGATGGGAAACTTCCGGATTTCACCGGCACACGAGAGAGGCAGCGGCCTCACTGGCCTGCATTTCTGGAGTACAAGAAATCAGAACGAGCTAAGAAAAGGTCGCAAACGAATAAGAATAATGCAGCGAAAAAGAAGTATCACCATAAGATGGGGCCAGGTGGCTACCGAGTTGCCGAGCCTAAGTGGGAAAAAATTGAGTCCGAGTTGCGTGCAAAAGGGCTCACCCCGGTCACAGAGGAATGGGACAGAAGGATAAGGAATTGGCTACTTGCGCATGGAGGGGAGTATGACATGGAAACAGGGGAGTTAATAATTGATGAAAGCAAAGTAGTCAACGGAGCCCAAAAAAAATTATTGACTTAATTGCCAAGTCTAAAGAGGGAAAGTTTATTTCCGACAGAGAGAAGGACGAGCTGTCAGAGGCCCTCGGGACCAAAGAAAAAGGAGGATCAACACGAGGCTTAGGAGAAGTGCCGTGGATTGAAGGGTTTCCCGAGGACCGTGCCTCTTATAGAAGCCGATTGAGAGCAAAGAGGAGGAAGGAGCAGCAGGAATCAGACCGGTTGATGATCTTAGAAAGAAATCATGACCAGATGGTTGCTCTCTATAAGGAGCAGCAGAAGCAAATAGATCAAATGCGCGAGCAAGGGGCGCCAACTCTTCAGCTGGAACAAGCGAGTCAAGGCGGCCCATCGCATCGCAGAAGCAGCGTGGCTTCCTCGGTTATGGTCGGTGATGATGAGACAAGTTACCCCGTGGATTATATCACGGAGAAAACAACTTGTGAGCTGCATGTCCCAGTATTTAACTTATCCATGAAGGCGGCGGACGGCTATGCATTCTCCATTGACTCTACAGCATCGTGGCTTGGCAATGCCATTCCAGATGGATTTGCTCGTGTCGGCGTGGATCAAGTTGTACAAGGATATGAATCACTGAACCTTGAGTTCCCAAGAGCTGATGATGAGTCGGTGCTAGGGGACGTCGTGGGTGGTCTAATTCTATGGCGGAAGAAATACATCAAGTTTGAAGGCTGGGCGCCAAGGCCACCATCGTCTCCGCCAATTCACGATTCACCACCTGATGACGATGAAGGGGACGACAACCATCAGTCGCCTCTGCATCAGTCGTCTCCGCCGCCGCGTGCGCCGACTCCACCGCCGCGTGAGCCGACTCCACCGCCGCGTCAGCCCACTCCACCGCCGCATGAGCCGACTCCACCGCCGCATGAGCCGACTCCGCCGCCGCATGAGCCGACTCCTGAGCCCCGACATAGGAAGGGCGCCACTTCGTCGTCCATGGGATTCGGGCGAGACCCCCGACGTTCGCCCCTCCCAAAAGTACCCAAAAGCCTTGACGACCTCAGAGCTTGCGACATGACTAAAGAGCAATTGGATGCGTGGGTGGATGCAGACACAAAAAGACAGCTTGCACAAAAAGCCCGAGGAAAAGCAAACATTTACTGCAAAGGAAAACAAGTGGGCTATTGGATTCATCACGGAACCATCGCAATATGAGAAAAATAAGCCAGATAACTATTTACGAGCTCTGAGTAAAAGTAGTAGCTCTCCCAAGACGAGAAGTAGTAGTGCCAGAGGGAAAAGAGACGTTGCCCAGCTCGGACAACAGGCAAACCAGTCGATAGCCCCGCTCGTAGTTATACCCAGTGGTCATGGCTCCGTGACGGACCTAATTCCTACTTTATCCTTGAAGAAGGACTTTGCTGCAGATGCTGGTATTACTCTTGCTCAACTGGACAACGAAAATCTCTTTCCGTCTGATGTAGATGATTCATGGAAATGGAAATGGGGGAGGTCCCTGCTGCGAGGTGATCAGATAAAGTGTCTACCGACATGTATGCGACAACTCCATAGTTGGTACATGAAAACCACAAAGGAATTTGATGACTTTTTGATCTGTGTGAAAGTTACAAAAAATCATTTCGCGGGTGAAGACATGTTCACAATTCAGCTCGAAGAACTCTGGTACTTATACAACCTTGACTCCCTCGACTTGGCTCTCGTCGGTGCCTACTGTCTGTAAGTGATTCAATTCATTTATTTCCAAAAAAGATAAAGTCTTTAGCTCTCAGCTCGTTCATTGCCATCGCTAATTATGCTCACTACGGTATTATGCAGAATGAAGAGTGATGAATGTGGTAGAAAGGGCATCTATGGCTTTGGGTTCGTTAACCCAGTACGAGTTAATGCAAGGACACTAAAAAACCACGTGAAGGACACGGAGAAGAACTTGCTAAATGCCCTAATGAAGCAACATTTCAACACGGAGATAATGTTTCCTTACTTCTTCAGGTAAGAGAGTGTTACTCGCTTGTACAAATTAAGTGTAACTGATGAGTTACTGACGTGTATATAATCATGCGCAGCGATCATTACATTCTGCTAGTCATTGAAGTTGATAGATCAAGAGTTCAAGTCTACGACTCATTGGACTGGCCTGAGGAGAGGTACCAAAGCATTCTAGATACGCTCCAAAGGTAATTTCAAACATTATCGCACTATATCAGTCTCTCTTATTGATTTCAGAGATATCAAGCAACTAATAACTCATTTATTTTTTTTTTGCCGGCAGGGTTTGGAAACAATTCAAAGCGAGGACAAAGGGTTCAGGTTCATTTGAAGAACAGCTGACTTTTGTTCACCCACAGGTAGGTAGTACGGTCTAGCTAGGTTCGCGCATCTCTTTATTTATTGTTTTCAATACCACTATATGTTGACTATGATTTGATTGAATTCTATTCTCGTAAAGTGGATCGAGAGGCAACCACAGGGGACCAATTTCTGTGGATATTTCGTTTGCGAGTGGATTCGTCGTTCGGTCACTGAGCGGGACCCAAAGAAATTTTTAGACGTACGTGAACAATCATATTCATCAATTGATCTCCAGTGTCATTCATAATTTTTGATAGTCATGATTAATATTCGTATTGATCTCCTTCTTTTATAGGCAGAGCCATTGCGCGAGAGTATGCCACTAAAGAAGCGCTTTCAAGCACTAGCAGAGGAACTTGCGGGGTTTCTGCTCAGCGAAGTCATACCTACAAAAGGAAAATACAATGGAGAATAGCGGTGAAGTCCCGGTTATGATCTCCCGTGTAACCGAATAGACGGGCTCTAGTCCCGGTTATGATCTCCACACACGTGTAATCGAATAGACGGGCTCTAGTCCCGGTTATGAGCACCTCCATGTAACCGGATAGACGTGAACATATTTTTATTTATGAACATTTTGATATGTTATATGTAGTTTCTGTTTTTAATTAATTAAACGCATATTTTTTTGCACCATTTCAATATTAAATTGGGAGGAAAAACAAAAAATTACAGGCTGCCACGTGTGAGGTCCTTGGTCCCGGGTCGTATGACCAATCGGGACTAGAGGTCCTCCACCACGCCCGCGCCTCGGCGGCCACGTGGGAGCCTGTTGTTCCGGGTCGTAACGGACCCGGTACTAGAGGGGGGGGCCTCTAGTGTCGCCTTGCTAGTCCCGGGTGGACACCCGGTACTAGAGGCCCTTACGACCCGGGACCAGTGGCCCTGTTTCCACTAGTGTGCATACCATAAACGCAAACCATTTTTACGATATGGCTCGGGTTTCGCCGGAATAGATCCCCTAAAACCCTTACCGTAAAAACGAATCTTAGTGATTTTGAATAACCTATGCATTTAGACAATAGTTTTTGCACTCTCATTACGCAACATTCACAATAGTTTTCAATACCCAACATTCACAATAATTTGATGACATCATATTGGCCTTGGAGAAATCTCAATGAGTGAGGTGATGGTTCCGGCATGAACCGATGAAACTTGTCCTCAATGTTTATCTCGGCCTCCTCCAACATGCTCACATACGAAATAGGTACGGAATGCAAATTTAAACTACACAATGCAAAACCTAAAAAAACTAAGCATCTAAACCAATTTGAAACACATTCGGAGAGTCAGGGTGAAATGTTACCTCTTCGACGATTCGTCGAGCACGTGGTGGGCGCCGGCATCGGTGACGGTCGAGGCGGCGGTTCCAGACGCCTGGGGGTACTGCAGGTGGAGGAGGCACAGGTCTGCTAGCCAATGTCTCCTTCGTCTTTGTTGGCCCGGAAACCACCGATTTTGGCTGCCCGTGAGGCGGCGGCGGCGGCAGGCCGGACCTTTCCGCCACCAATGCGGGAGGGAGCCCAGAGGACATGGCCGCGCCGTACCCGGCGCCCGTGACGATGCGCATTCCCTGGCGCTTCCGCTTGTCCGCGGCTGCGTGAGGCGCGGGTGGCGCGGTGGAGGCCCCGGTGGCGGGAGGCGTGGGCCATGGGAGGGCCCGATTCGGGTCGCGCCACTGCGGAATTGATAGGCAGCGGCACGGGGAGGTCCATGGTGACGCTTGGGCGGCGAGGGGAGGACGGACGGCGCGGTGGCAAGGGGATCGACGCCGGCGGCGGCGCGGGAGCGGGAAA
Source organism: Poa pratensis (assembly GCA_947311845.1). Taxonomy (NCBI): domain Eukaryota; kingdom Viridiplantae; phylum Streptophyta; class Magnoliopsida; order Poales; family Poaceae; genus Poa; species Poa pratensis. The sequence goes on along the minus strand of CAMZMU010000092.1, from coordinate 22,893,948 downwards.
CAGAAGGGGTGAAACGTCCCTCCCGCCAAGCGCGCGTGACTATGCGGTAAACCAAAAAACTGGGTGCGCGTACTGGGTATATGCGGGAATCGGCCCTCGGTTTAGGTTTACTAGAAAAAAATTGTGGTACAGGGCGTTTTACGGCATTTTTTTGCCCAAAACCGTAAAACTACGGTTTATTTGCGGTTCGAGCCTTGTTGCGGGACCTGTTAGAGATGCTCTAACGCACCATTTTTTCCCTTGTACAATCTCTGGTCCAACGTATAAAGAGCGCACATACTCCCCTTTCCCCTCTCTCCACCGACAGTCGAAAAGGGAGGTGGCCTCGTGTGTGTGGCAAGTAACGGCACATCGTCACGGGGCCGGGGACACAGTGTACGTTCAATCCCGCTCTCTCTCTCTCCCACAATTATTCCCGATCCAGCCGCGTCGTCTTACCTCAACAAACCTTTCGCCTCTCCCTCCCTCACAGGCGGCGGCGACCAACTCCCTCCCTCCAGATCTCAGCCGGCAACGACGCTGGTTCCCTCTCCCTCCGCTTGCCGCTCCGGCAGCAGGAGGGAGGGGGGACCTCGTTTCTCCGCCTAATAGTTAGGATTAGGGTCTGTCTGCTGTGATGCGCCGTTGGGGTGGTGGGAGCGGCGCCCGGGCAAATAAATATGCCTCAGCTCTACCCCCACACCGGCGGCGACTCGGAGTTGATGTCAATGTTTGCTTGTCGGTCCTTCAGATCGACAGCTTGGTCTTCTCGCCGTTCTTCAGATCTGGCGAGATCAGTTTCTCGGCGTGTCGCTGGCGTGTGTCATTTTCTATGGCGGCGAGAATTAGCATGAACAGTTTATTGAACTTGGTTGCACTCGTAAAGCGAGCGTGGAGAGAGCAGCGAAAGAAGCCCACGGAACGGAGCGATTATTTTTCCTGACTAGCAAGTGGACAGTCTCAGATGGCGTAGCTTATGTGTCATGCTAGGTATTTTTATTGGCCATTTTTTGATTTATCTCAAGGGATTGAAGACTTTCCTCTATACTGACAGAAGCAGAGAGCCTGGTCCAAAATAAGGAAGAAGGCTAGATACACATGGTAATTGAACCCACTGGAGATCATTCAATCGGACGTCTTCCACAAAGTCAAGCTAGAGTAAGTGGCGTAAGATAGATGCTCACTTTCATCGACCAATGTACCTGAAATTCCTATACATAAAGTCGAGAGCTAGAGCGGCCGGCAGTAAGCTTTCGAAACCTGTGTTCTCCCGAATAGCAATAGAATATTTTATGACGCAGATGATATTTTCATTTTAGCAAGTGCTATTGCCTGGATGGTGTTCTCGGTATCGTTTTCTTCCAGAAGGGAAGGAATCGGGGGATAGAGTTCCGGTAATAAGTAAGCTGTGTTTGAGTATCCTTTCAGCAACCATTGTTCACAACCTCTTTTCTGCCTTTGAGTAGAGTTTCTCCATTTCATATATCTTCACAAGTTGAGCCTCTAGCTCATATCTGAGTGTCCATTCCTGAATGGTCATGTTCCTCAGCCCTTTTTTTCAATTACCTCTATGCTTGCTTCTAATAAGATTGTCTTTATGGATACTGGCATCACTATACTCTTTAACATTCCAACCTCTCAAATACTTTCTAAAGGATTGGGATACAATAAAGAAGAAAAGGCTATTCCTAAGACACAGAGGTGGGATTAAGGCGTCATGCGGAACTCCAACAACATAGACCAGATGACTTATTTATTGAAAATAGGTTTAGGAGCCTGATCCGGGAGCTGAGCAAGCATGGGCGCGATCCACATCGAGTGGAACTACTATAACTATATCTGTGGAAGGAAGGTTGAACCTTCACCGAATCATAGTTAGGTGGCACCCATTCCGCAGTCTCAGGCACCGGTTTCCCTCAGTTCAGGAAGGGAAGCGAGCTCTCACGGGTCCCAGGATAAAGAAGGTAATTAATATGTCTCCGACCGAAGTGATCGGCCGGGGCGAGGTAGTTCTTCTAGAGCGCGGATGTTGGTCCGGAGGTGGTGGATCTGCCGTTCTTCTCTGACTTCGTCGATGGGAGGCGACAGATCTTGGTCCAAGATAGCACGGGGACGCCCCCGGTCGACGTGCCACAACGACATGTGGCTCGCTGCGTGCAGCATGCCTGTTCATCGACTCATAAAGCCTCGTTTCGTTGGCGATGGTGCTTTTTTGGATCTTGCAATGGTGGAGGCTCGGCGTCTCTTCCGGCGTCCGTCTCGGCGGCGCTGGATTCGGGCGGCGGCCGCTGGCTACGTCGGCTGCAGGAAACTCTAGGGATCGTTTTGTATTTCTCGATCTCTTAGGATTTTATCTGCAATTTCAGGATAATCAGTTTATCCCGGTCTGTCTTTTAGTTTCTATGTGTATTGCCTCATGTAACTTGATTTTCGATTAATAAAATACATGGTTGCTCTAAAAAAAATATTCCCGATCCATTCCTCTGTGTACGTAACGCATCTAGCTTGTTCCGACAACCTTGTCTCTCTCTTTTTTGAGAAGGACAGGGCATCGACGCATCCTTTTCCTTTTCTTCCTTTTTCTGACATGGAGCTAGCACTCTTTCCTCACCTTTTCTTCCTTTCTCACATGCATGGAGTTTTCCTCACCTTTTCTTCCTTTCTCACATATGAATCAATCAATACTAGGTACTTGGCGTACGGAGAGCCAGTTCATATTCTTACAGACTAAGGAATATGATTACACATACACATACACATACACGCACGCAGGCATGGGGGAGATCGAGTGGACCAATACATTGCGACGATGGGGAAGAAAGGAGGAGCGCTAGCGAGGCAGGTGGACGACGAGCTCGTGAACCTCATCTTCTCTTGGTCTCTCCAAGATGTCGCGAACCAGGACCTCTTCCGGGACAAGGTAACTCGATCGATCACATATCCTGAATCCTGAGAGTACGTAGCTGATGGACCCTTGTTTTTCGCAGGTGAACACCATACCTGACAGGTTCTTCGGTCTGAAGAGCTACCTGGATTCGTTCAGGCTCCCGCTGCTGGAGGAGATCCGAGCAGAGATGAGCTCAAACTTGGACCAACTACAGACGGATTGCTCCAAGCCCGCGCGGATACGGTCCATGCTTCACCTGGTTCCCAAGGGTGTCAGCAGGTATAATTATTGCGTCACCATCGGCGGTGGAGCTTGTACCCCGTGCATCAGCGACATCGTCCTGCTCTCACGGGCGCCGATGCCGCTTCGGCCGTCCGACGGCAGCACCTACTGCCTCGCTCACGTCAAGGGTGTCCAGGGGTGCCGCTTTATGATCAGAGCGTCCAAGAGAATTGATGACCTAGGCTGCTACGCCTTCCTTGTTAGTTTGCTCAGCTTCATACCCTACGCACGCATCTGGCGGTGCCTCCAGTACGAAGCTGCCGTCCAGAGGAATGCAGCCCTTGTCAAGGTTCTCGCCGGTGACACCACGCAGCTGGTAACCAACTACTTACGTGCGCAATGTTTAATTTTATTTTTGTTCCACATTTTTCACTTTTAGGTTAAATTTATATATAAATTCATCTGCTCATTTCCAAAATAAATAAATCCATATTTAGATATTGTGGATCGCGTATATGGACTGTTTTCACCAAAAGTCAGTTTGCTAATTTTCTTATTCTGATTTTGATATATATATATATATATATATATATATATATAAGGAGTTGTAGTCTATATCCACCGCCTAATCAGAATCTTCTTTCTGTCTACGGCTCGGATCGAAACACTGTTCAACACTGTTCCTAGGAACAGCGATGAACAGTAGCACGATCGCTCTCAGCTCGCTAAATCGCTCAGCTTTCATATAGTTAGTGATTCGGTGTGTTGTACTTAGTGCTTCTAAAAAACGTCTTAAATGGAGTTGTATGATAACCAAATTGATTATTAGTTTTATTGTTTATTCTAAACTTTAATCTCTAATTTTCAAGCGAGCATACTTGACGTGTTCTGCCCGTGATCTTTATTTTTTAAAGATCTTTTTGTCCGATCTTTAATGTACAGGATGAGTTTTGCTACGACACATGTATATATTGTTTTCTGTAAAAAAATAAAAAATGTGGTGGATTTATGTCCGAAAACGGAAAGGCGGTGGCATATGGTAAATTTGGCCTCGCAATATGACTGATCCTCGTGATCGGCATGCAGGGCACTTGCCTCCCCGGCGGCGCCGGCGTTCTGCTAACGGCTGACACGCTGTCTGCGTTTGGGCTCAACGACTCGCAGACCGATGCCATAGTGAGCTGCGTCTCGGCGGTGCAGTCCGGAGGCGCGAGCAGCAAGTTCAGCCTCATCTGGGGGCCGCCCGGGACGGGCAAAACAAAGACCATCAGCGTGCTCTTGCTGGCGGTGATGACGACGAAGAGCCAGAGCAAATGCCGGGTCCTGACGTGCGCGCCGACCAACACCGTCATCTGCCAGGTCGCCTCCCGCCTCCTGGCGCTGAGGAAGCAGCATGCCGGCACCGGAGGGTGCCACGGCGATCTGCTGCTGTTCGGCAACAGAAAACGCATGGCCATCGACAACGAACTGGATGAGATATTCCTGGACACTCGTGTCGAGCGGCTAAGCTGGTGCTTCTCGCCGGTGACGGGTTGGAAGCCGTGCCTCCGTTCGCTGGAAGTTTTTCTGGGCGAACCGAAAACACTGAGGCACCAGTATCAGCAAGCACGGAAGCGAAAAAAGGGCACAAAGCTGCTCGAGTCGTCCTTCGTCAGGTCAAGGTTCCACGAGATCTCCCAGAAGCTTAGTGGGTGCTTTAGAACAATCACGTCCCAGGTCCCTACAGATATCATCCTGGAGAAGAATTGTAAGAACATTGGTTCGCTCAATAAGATGCTGGGCGACTTGGGCAAGCTGCTCCGTGACAAGAGCGTTGGGAATGAAATTGTACTGGGCGTGTTCATGCCTAGGACTGAAGAGAAATGCGATGGTTCAGCAGGTGCGATGGGCAATTCAGAAATGGTTCACACCCTGAAGCAAAACATGGCTGCGATACTAGTAGTCACGACGTCTCTGATGCGAGACCTGGACCTGAAGCTTCCTCTGACATGCCAGGAATTCATGATCAAGGAGTTTTGCTATCGAAGTGCGTCCCTTCTTTTCTGCACCGTGTCTGGCTCGGCTAAGCTGAACGGGCAGAAGATGGATTTGCTTCTCATCGATGAGGCTGCACAGTTGAAGGAATGCGAATCCCTCATCCCGTTGCAAGTCTCCGGACTGAAGCATGCAGTTCTTATCGGTGATGAGTGCCAGCTGCCAGCAACCGTCAAAAGCAAGGTCCAGTTGAACGAACTCTCCTTTCAAATTATATATGTCTTGAGAAAACGTACTTTCTTTTGCATTGAACGTGTACTGACTGTCCTGAGCAACAAAAAGCTATTATCTGGACAAACTTGAGCAATCTCATCTCTTGCAGGTTTCAGATGATGCGTTGCTGGGTAGGAGCCTGTTTGAAAGATTCAGTTTGCTGGGACACAAGAAGCACCTTCTGGACATGCAGTACAGGATGCACCCTTCCATAAGCATCTTCCCCAACTTGAGTTTCTACGACAAGCAAATCTTGGATGGCCCGAATGTCAAGCAGGTGGGGCACGGGCCTAGTTACCTGCCAGGCGCAATGTACGGACCATACTCGTTCATCAACATCCACGGCAGGGAAGATGGTGGCCGCAGCAAGAGAAATATGGCCGAGGTAGCCGCCATCCTGGAGATCCTCCGTAGTCTCAGACAAGGTCGGTACGGTGCGTCTGCATCTGCATTGTCTGAACTGATCGATCAATCTGTTTTCTGTTAGTGCTGTTGATCTTTGCACTGAAAATTCACGTCGTTTCAGCTTGCATCAGAGCGGGGCAAGTGGTTAGTGTGGGCGTCATATGCCCGTACGCTGCCCAGGTGGAGGCGATTCAGGGAAAGATAGGAGACGTGAAGGGGATGCGTCCCCTTGTTCTTCGCGTGAACTCCGTCGATGGGTTTCAAGGCAGCGAAGAAGATGTTATCATCCTATCGACCGTCAGGTCCAACGGCACAGGGTCCATCGGTTTCCTGTCCAACCGGCGACGCGCCAACGTCGCCTTGACGAGGGCAAGGTACGCTACGCTAGTTAGGGGGCGGACTGAACTTGACGAATGTACTACCGTTTTGCTTCTTTTGGTTGCAGGCACTGCCTTTGGGTTCTGGGCAACGCGGCTACGCTAAGCAGCAGCGGTTCGATCTGGGGAGAGCTAGTCCAAGATGCCGTGGAACGTCGGTGCTTCTTCCACTGGGACGGTGGCACCGGCGTCTCTCCGGCCGTTCCTCGCCGCGTGCTCCAGTGGGTCGTGAAGCCGATATCTGTGACGCGCTAGGTCGTTCCCTGTGACTCGCCTAGTGAATGCGCCACGGGTAGAGCTTAAAGACACCCATCACATAAATGGGGAGGGTTTGAGCCACCGCTTTGATTAAAACTTCCTTCGCAGCTTGTGATACATGGTTATCTCCCCGCTGTAAAAGCCTCTTAGTGAAGAATTTGAAACTTGCCTTCGTTTATTCTCCCATCTGGCGTAGGTAGTCCCAGGCATTTGGACTGAAAGGATTCCTGTGTAACCTGTAAACTTTCCTTGATTTACTCTCTTGTTTCCTGCAGGCACGCCTCACCAAACATGATTTTGAGCACTTCCCTGGATTTATGAGCTGTCCAGTGCTTGTTGCATAATTATCCAACACATGTTTTATCCTAGCTGCCTGATCAGCCTTTGCTTTAAAGAATAACTAAAAGGATGTCAAAAAAGATTCCCACAAGTTTCTCTTAATAGTGTGGTGATTCCTATGACTCAAAATAATAAATGAATAAATCGAACGAATTTCAGTCCAAATTCCCCGAAATTTCTGAATTTCGTTCATTTCGGAGGTGCCCAAATTTTCTTAACGACCGAGACCCAAAACCGTGGTCCCAACGGGTTGCCTATTGCGCACCGCAGCGCCGGCACCAATACACGATCCTAGATGGGCACAAACACAAGGATGCTCGCCGGCCCGAACGACTGTAGCGCAGCCGGCGGCAGCTCCACGCCACTGAAGGTGAGGAGGCCCAAGGTGCGGCCCTGTTTGTTGAACAGTGTTAAGACCTGCGCAAAACACTATGCCATAGATCAAGCATGTCACCCAGATTGGCAACATCCATAGCACGATGTGCGCCCCCTTTGACTTGTCCGCGTCATCTTCATCTTTCTGCTAATGTCTTTTTGTGAAAAAGGAGAAGCTTGAGTTCTTGGCAAGCGTGGCGAGGCTGCGGGTCAGGCAGACGAAAGGGCTCTTAACGCTGGAGGTGCATGCGTGGAGGTGGTAGGTGGGCCTGCCGACAAGGAAGACGATGAATGCGCAGATCATAATGGCACAGAGTGAAGCAAATCTGATTCCCCAACCAATGTTCTCCTGGATGTAGCTCACGGCTGTGACAGCGACAACGATTCCAATGGCCGTGGAGAAGTAACACCAGTTGAAGAGGGAACTTCAGGCGGCACTCTCCTTGGAGTGGTCGGGGTCAAACTGGTCGGCGGCGAATGCTAGGCCGCAAGCCTTGTCAGCACCCTGCGCGAGGGCATTGATGTAGAGGGGAGCCATAGAAGAAGACGACCTTCAAGGACGAAGGGCGGGAAGAGAAGTTGTGGTCGCCTGGCGGCGAGCCTAGCGTTGGGAGCATGGGCACCAGAGTGATCATGCCATATATATCCCTGCATGTGGATAGATACAGTTTCGACTTGTTAGTGTTTGCTTAACTTTTAATGTATTTAAAGGACAAATTGGAACAATAAGCTAATTTCCTAGGCTAAGATACCTTTTTAAAACATATTTAGAACTAGCTTAATATTAAGGAGTAAACTAAGAAAATCCTAGACTAATAGGTTGAACTGTCCAAAACACGTTTGACTCACCTAGTTGAAACATAAAAAGACACCCTTTTGCTTTTTCCCAAAGTTACAATTTTCTTGACATTTACAAGTTTATTTTTTTATAATTTATATATGTTTTCTTAACTTGAACATTGTTGTCTTAGAAGAAACCTATAAAAACATGTTATTGCCCACACTCTTTACAATAATGCAAGTATACATTAAATCAGCATATTACAAACACAAGCATAATTAAGTCTGGATATATCGATCATCATAGAATATCAAGTTAAATGGGAAAACATTGTTCGCAAATTTCAGATAACATTTACATCTCGGGAGCAAAATCATGAACACAATTTTTTTTAAAGAAATATCACATAAAAATATGTAAGCTCGAAAAAATGATTCTCATGTATAAAGTATAAAGCTATAGAGTAATTATGAGACATCCAGGAGTCTCTAAGTGTAGCTCCTCGACCTTGGGACTATACAAAGATGCTGTGTGTCACAGATCATACTACACAATCAAAATTTACTAGGGCTATCACTCTCAGGCCGAAACCTTTGGCAGACGTTGCTCGGAATGGATCATCAGCAACACAACACCTCGATCATGCCATAACACAGGCACAACTATCCATGCATAATAAATAGATCAAGACTGCGGAACATCTAGCACATCACAGTCTCTACGACTCAAAGCATTATAATTCAACTCTTATAATAGAGAAAGATAGCAAATATTACAACCAGAGGTCACACGACCCAACAGTACATCAAGCGGAAGCAAATTATGTTGTTCTAACAACAAGATCCAAATTATGGTCTAAGAGACCTGTAGATAAACAGAACTCAGCGCCAGTTGTTCCGAGATTGCCCCAGGCTGCCACCTGGGAACCCCAGACTACTCGTCGGCGTCCACGAAGAACCCACCTTCGATCTCGGCGAAGTCCTCAACTGAAAGACACAAAACAAAGTTGAGTTCGACGAACTCTGCAAGATTACTAGAGCTACTAGCTCGATGGTTGGCTTGACAAAGTTGTAGTTTATTTTGCATAAAGCTAGTTTTTCTTTCAAAGACAAACCCCATGGCACCGACTAAACAAAAGAGTTTTCAAAGGGGATAAGATAGTAAACTCATTTTCTTATGATCATCTTCATCCACCAGATTCCATCATCAACACCTGCACCAGTCTACAAAGGCATCTCCCCGAATCACCCTCGAGGAAAATATCCTTGCATTCATAAGTTTTCCAGTTTTACCAAGATTCATGTTTTCTACACTAGTACAGAACGACACATCCGATACCCCTCTATGGCAACGGCAGGAGTTAGGCGACGGAGAATCGCGACATCCCCCGCGTGCCAGCACTGGGCCATAAAGCAGGCCCACAACAAAGGCAACGGGTGAATAGTGGAATATATGTTGGCAACGGAGGTTAGTTTACCTCCGTTACCGATGTGTGCTCATCGCACACGGACAATTTGTAATCTCCGTTGCCATTAGAAGCAGCCCGACAGCCCGCGGCCTATAAGAACCTACTATGCCCTTCACTCTCACTCTCACTGTCTCACTTCCAACCCTAGCCGCCGCACAGTCTCCTCTCTCTCCACTCTCTCGCATGGCTTCCACCGTCGGCGCTGGTAGATCCGGCCATCGCGGCCGCGGCCGTGGTCGCCCCACCCTCCGGGCCTTCAGGCAGCAGCAGCGTCAGCTGGTGTTGCGGGACGAACTTGCGGAACATGCCGCCGCCGATCCGGCCCCCGCGGGCCGGTCCCGCAGACTTGGCGCTCGTCCGCAGGAAGAGCACGGCGAAGGCTCCGGCCGCACCCGCTCATTTGGCCGCCATTGCAGCTATCACGAGATCCGCCAGGCAATGTACCCCGGCCTCCGTCCTCGCTTTCTGAACCATCCGTCTTCCTCCTCCTCGTCCTCGTCCTCCGACGACAAGGAAGAGGAAGAGGAAGAGGAGGAGGATCGTGATCTGGAGATCGCTTGCCAACTCTCCCGCACCGATTTCGACCGCGATGACGCCAAGCACCGTCACGGCAAGGCCGATCTGGAGGCGGCAGTCCTCCTCTCCGAGGCCTCGACCCAGGTCGAACGCGCCGAGGAGGCGGTCAACCAGTCTGACCTCCGGGCCGCCATAGCCCTCTCTTTGGTCCACGGCGAGGGCAAGGCGCCGCCAGGGGAGGCCGGCGCTAGCTCCATCGCCGGCGGCGACGCTAAGCGTGCCCGCCTCGCCTAATGTAAGACCCCATTTCAGTAGGATTTTTTTTGCACTTCTTTTTGCTCGTTTCAGATGATTAGCTCTGTTCTTATTAGGCATTGTGGTAAGTAGCTAATTGTTTAGCCATAGATTTGCTCTGTTTTTAGTAGGCATTGTTTACACATAGATTTTTAGCTGTTTTCTAGTTGTAAGTGGCTAATTGTTTATCCATAGATTTGCTCTGTTTATAGTAGGCATTGTTTACACATAGATTTTAGCTGTTTTCTAGTTGTAAGTAGCTAATTGTTTATCCATAGATTTGCTCTATTTTTAGTAGGCATTGTTCACACATAGATTTTATCTGTTTTCTAGTTGTAAGTAGATAATTGTTTATCCATAGATTTGCTCTGTTTTTAGTAGACATTGTTTACACATAGATTTTAGTTTTGTTTCTGTTATGCCGATGATTAAAATTAGGTGACACCGTGTGATCTGGGGGTGACGCTAGTGATCCTTGTGATATGCACAAATACACATCGATCTTGTGCATCCTACTTGGCTCGCTTGCTCCATCCCTGAAATTTGTGTGTCCAATCTACCTATATATGTGGCATTGTTTAGGCTATGTTCTAGTTGTAATTAGTTCTATATTTTCTGTAATGCCGATGATTAAAATAAGGTGACACGGTGTGATTCGAGGGTGGCGCTAGTGATCCTTGTGGTATGCACAAATATCGATATTGTGCATCCTACTTGGCTCACTAGCTCCATCTCTGGAATTTGTGTGTCCAATCTACCTATATATGAGGCATTGTTTAGGCTATGTTCTAGTTGTAATTAGTTCTATATTTTCTGTAATGCCGATGAAGAAGCATCTATCTTGTGTATAGAGATGAAGGAGCTTACATTTTGATTTTTTTCATCTCCTTTAGGGCGAGGAGGAAACCTGGAGACTATGCGGCGGCCGTGAAGACGTAGGAGCGGGGCTCCGTCCACACGGTCCACTGAAGCCGGCGCCTCCAGGAGCAAGACTTTTGTGCAGTACTAAATAGGTAGAAGAAGACCACGCAATGAAGCTGGGCGAAGAGGAAGGTGAAGAACCGGCGGCCGTCAAGCAGGAACCACAGGGCTCCGTCGACGGCGCAGCAGGCGTCACCGCCTTTTTTTTGTGTCCTTTAGCCCTCATTACAAATGGTCAAAAACTAATCTCCGTATCTGATGTAAAGACTAAAGGCAACGATTATATATTATGCCCATTGCTAAACTTATTGCAAACGAGGCGGGGACACGGACCCTTTCTCCGTTGCCGATGGGATTTTTGGCCCGTTTCCGATGTGTCGTTCTGTACTAGTGCTATGATCTCTGAATCCGGCACCAAGTCGTCCATAACCGTGGACACGGCTTTTCGAAAAGATTTAACCCTACAGGGGTGTACAATGTTTACCACACTTACCGCCCGACTCATTGCCTGAACATTAGCTCTCTTCCTGGGAAAGCCGGCTGAGTGGGAATGGTTACGACCTTTACCTCGCGCGAGTCTAACCCAAGGATCATCTGTGTGCGGAAGGACAGGTTCAGTGCCTCCAACACCCTGCCCCGCGGCCACGTCCTAAACACCACCATCCTCATCCCAGTCTTTACCTTTATCTTCACGCACGCGCAAATGGAAAGCTCAAACTGGAGGACCCTTGGCTAGCCCCTCACAAGTTAGTCAGTCCATAGGGGTCCATATGCCCACGTATGGATGCATGCTCAGTCTTGCCTCGAAGGAGAGAACTCACACCTAGGCGGCGAGAACGAGACAACACACCACCAAACCGCAGTGGCCTCTCATCCCCACCTTTTAACATGTTAAGATATAACCACCATTTTCCACCAACATCCGGACAAACCATCATCTTTTCCAACACTGAAATTATCCACCGGATCACTAAGAATTTCGCTAAGCAAGGCTAAGCATTTCCATAGCATATAATATTTACTCAGGCCAACACGTTGATACGTCTAAAACGTATTTATAATTTTTTATGTTCCATGCATGTTTTATGTCAATTGGCACATGTTTTATATACACTTTATATCATATTATGACATTTATTGGATTAACCTATTAATAGTTGCCAAAGTGCACAATCTTCTTGTTTTCCTATTTGTTGTGTAGAAATTATCAAAAAATACAATAGGAAACCATATTGGAGTCAAATTGGGACTTTTCAGAAATCTGTCTGGAAACGTTTTTCAAAAATGGTCCCATTACAGGCCCAAGACGGCATCAAACGGAAGTCTCCCGAAAGGAAAGTTGCAGGAAATTTCGCAAGAATAGATCTAGACTTAAAATTCACCCAATTCCGAGTCCGGACGGCCGAGATATTCCCGATTTACTGCAGCCCTAGATGGGATGACGGAAATCCGAGAGTCTATATAAGGGAGGAAACCCTAGGTCGTGGGAGGAGCCCATACCACGAATTTTCCTCCTCCCAGGCAACCGTCTGGGGGTGGAGAAACTCCTCCATACCACCACCATCTCCAAGGAAGAAGAGGGGCCAAGGGCCGCTGCCCCCAAGGGCCGCCGCCGCTCCTCGCCGCCGCCGCCTCGCCGTGGCTGCTGCGGGCTGCCGCCTCCACTCCAGGCTGCACCTCTTCATCAACCTCTCCATCAAGCTCCTCATCACCATGACCATGTGTGAGTAGTTTTCCTCGGGGCTGAGGGCTCGTACGGTAGGTATGTGGTTCATCTCTCTCTCCCATGGTGTGATCTTTATGTGATCATGAGCTTTGTAATCTAGTTGAATCCATAGATGTTACTCTTCATTATCTTATGAATTATGCTACTCAAGTGGTTTTATTTATGTAATCTCCGGAGTCACCTTTGTCCCATGGTGCGAAGTTGACAGTGTGCGCACCGTGTGTGACTCTTAGGCTAAAGATTACATGAATACTTATCATGAGTTGTTCTTTTGTTGGTTGTCACTATAAAATTGTGGTGTTTGTCTAGTACTATTTTGGGGTGCTCTTAGTAACATTGGGGTTCCCTAGATGTGGAATGCAACTTTAAGGTGTGCTTTTGCAGCCCTACATGATGGTCTTGGTGTTCTATGATATTGTGGTGTTTGTTCACTCAGACTTTAAGGTGTGCTCTTGTAGCCCTACGCAGTAGATTGGTATTTCTATCCAACGGAAGAATAGTTCAGAGTAGCATAGTGAAGAGGAAATATTTATGTATTCAATTATATTATTATTGTTGGGAGTGTCCACTAGTGAAAGTATGATCCCTAGGCCTTATTTCCAAGCATTGAAACACCGTTTGCTCTCATTTTGTCTCATGTTTGCTTGCTGCCATTTTTATTTCAGATTGCAATTACCACTTATAATCATCCATATTACTTGCATTTCACTATCTCTTCGCCGAACTAGTGCACCTATACATCTGACAAGTGTATTAGGTGTGTTGGGAACACAAGAGACTTTTTGTATCTTAATTGCAGGGTTGCTTGAGAGGGATATCTTTGACCTCTACCTCCCTGAGTTCGATAAACCTTGGGTGATCCACTTAAGGGAAACTTGCTGCTGTTCTACAAACCTCTGCACTTTGAGGCCCAACACTGTCTACAAGAATAGAAGCGTGCGTAGACATCACACGTCAATCCTATGGATACTAGGAAGGAAACAGGTAATGGCATCGAGAACATAATACAATTATAGGATACTCTATCCATCAACCAAAATTGACATTTGGAAACACATGCAATATTATAGTGGAGAAAATATTTGTGGAAAACATAGGAGGAGACATGCTCAGAGGGGGGGATTACGCTTGCCTTGCTGAGATGGCAGGTAATACTGGTTGTCAGGGTATTGTGGAGAAACCCCGACTCCTTGATCTATCGATGCATAAAAACACCGGAAAAACAACAATCAAAATACCACACAATATATAACAAGTGCAATGCGAAACACGTGATGACATGACATTTTTCTATGCACTGTAATGTTTTATAAAATTATCTAACAAGTTAAATGGGGTGCAAGGAATCTTTCTTGCAACCCTAAGAATTTAACTCATAAATTACGTAATGGTTTTAGCAAGTTATAAAATATATACATTACTAAAATAATGGTCAAACATGCATGAATTTGGTACTGATGTGTAGATCTTATTTTTCTAAGAATTTTGACGTAAAGAACACATTTTTCTGATAAGCCATTAAAAAGTTATTGATTTTACAATATGCTTTTAAATCTGCCTTTTAATCTTCTTAAATCAACAGCAATAAAATGTGTAGTCATGATGGGAAAATGATACAACCATGTAGCATTTTACTTGCTGGACATTTTGATATATCATTTGCAATTTTTGGAGCCATATTTAATTAGTTATGATTTTCCCAAAATTGGATATTTCACCGATGAATTTGTAATTAAAAAACAAACATTAAATAACATGTTCATTTGCATGGATGAGTCATATATTTGAATAGGATTCATTTTTCTGAGCATTTTAATACTTGGTTTGCAAATTTTGGACAAGTAGTTCAAAAGTTATTGAATTTACAAGTTTCAATTGAATTTAAATTCATTTAAACCATTTATTCTTTTCCAGAGAAACAAGGCGAAACGTTTTTCACCGAGGGGTCAGCTAGCCACGGTCACTGACGGTTGGGCCCAGGGCCACGTAGGCATCCACGTCAGCGCGGAGGCCCATGGTCAGGTTTGACTTGGCGCGGCGGCGCCGACCGGCGCGCGTGCGGTGGTCGCCATCAGCGACGCGCACGGACACGGCGACAGCGAGCGCGTGGGGACGGTCTACTGGGCGCGTTCAACGCGCACTGGCACGGCGAACCCAACTGTGGCGGCGCCGCTACCTATCGGTCGCCGGAGCGACGCGCATGACGGTGACGAGAGGCGGCCGACGGCGAGCTACATCTAGAAAATGTTACAGGACCCGAGCGAGCGAACGGAGGGCACGTGGAGGTTCGTGAGCTCACCCTCGACGCATGTACGTGCTCGGCGAGGACGGAGGAGGGCGGAGCCGGCGGCAATGTCGCGGCGGAACTTGGTCGGAGAGGAAGAAGACGAGGACGTCGCGGTCGATTCCCAGCTCCCCGCGTTGATTCCTTCCACGGAGAGGAAGAGGACGATGAGGCGGAGCGAACGGCGGTCTTCGATCTGCTCGAGGGGCTCTAAAATGGCGGCTCGGCGCACGGCCATTGCGACAGTCGCGGCGGCGATGAGAAGAACGAGGAGGCGAGAGCGAGCAGCGAGGGGGGTGCGCAATGCGGTGTCGAGCAGAGGAGGAGCGAGGGGGGGGGGGGGGCTCGATATGCTCCTTAAGGCGCGCGAGGCGTGCGCGCGGCACATGTGGCCCGGCGGCGGTGCGGCACTGTTGCGGCCACTGTGGCGACAGGAAAGGGATGATAGGTGGGCCCCACGTGTCATGTTCTTCTTCTTCTTTTCTTTTTCTGAAATTATTTTCCAGTGGCTTGCACGATTTTTAAAAAGTTTGAGTAGCCCTCATATATTGCAAGGAAGATTCCATAAAATTTTCAGGTCATTTGAAGTTCTTTTGATAGGAAAATAAAATAGGAAATGCTCACAGGCATTTTTGAGTTTCTCCCACTTTATTTTATTTTACAAATCAAATTAGTTTGCAAAAATTATATTTTGAACTCTTGGAACTTTCTTGACAAATATATTAACCTCAAGTAAATTTTAAAAAATCACAAAATTCCACAAACCATTTAAATGATTTAAAGCCATTTTTGGCATTTGTTTTTAATTGGAGTCAAAATCATTTGTTTCAAGTTTAGCACTTTTAAATGGATGCCATGATGCAATGGATGCAAAAGTGGAAATTTTATTCACATTTTCCGGTTCATAAACTTGGGGCTGTTACACTAAGTATACTGGTTGTTAAGGAGGGTGTAGCATGTTTCGACAACCATTGATTGAATAATTATGATATTGGATTAAAATTTCAGACGGTTCCAACCAAAAGAGGCATGCCAACTTGTACCTATTTATATTGGTGTAGATAGTGGAGAAAAAATAAATTACGTAATTCTCGAGCCATACAGGTAGTCTCAAAGCTTCAATCTTTTCTTGTAATTTTGCATGAAAATTATAATGATCAAAATTATTGTGCTCATAATATGTTTGATTTAACATACATTAGTTTTTTTTAAGCATGATTACATATTATGCGTCAATCTGGCATTTTGGCAGTGAGTTTGCCGAGCGGGACACTCGGAAAACCCCATGCTAGGACACTCGGCGTAGAGGTCAATCTGACAAAACAAGGAGCACTCCGTTTGCCGAGGGCCGTATAGGGACACTCAATAAATATGGGAGGCTTTACCTTCGTGGTTTACTGAGGGTCCCCTCTAGGGCACTCGGCAAACAGCTCCGTGGTTTGCCGAGTGTCCCCACCGCGGCACTCGGCAAAAAGCCTGCCACGTGGCACCGACGTCTCCGTCCGTCTCTTTGCTTTTTTTTGCCGAGCACCCGAAGTTGACACTTGGCAAAGTGTTTGCCGAGAACGGATAAAAAGCACTCGGCAAACATCCATTTGTCGGAAGGGTGTCAGCCGCTGGCCGTATGCCAAGCGGGACACTCGCAAAGTCACTCGGCATATGGCCAAAATCCGGTAGTGCCGTAGTCTTGATGCATTCTCATCTAAAATAGTGGTAATTGATAAAGGTATCTTTTCATATCCATGCACACTATCAACATCGATCATCGACGATTCCTTGAGATCGACCAACTGTTAATTAATGGAGCCCATGTGCATTAAAAAACTAATTAATCTGAAGCTCAACCGATCAAAAAACTAATTTGATCGCGTACTCTGTACTGTTCTGTACTCGATCGATCTATTGGTAGGATTGATATGCACGAAACAGTACAAAGGTAAAATGAAAGGTACAGTAACAATGAAGATTTAGTTACTCCCTCCGATCCATATTAGTGGGCATAGCTTTGTCTAAATTCATATGTAGCTAGATACATATGAATTTAGACAAAGCTATGCCCACTAATATGGATCGGAGGGAGTATCATTTTCCTTTCTCCTGTAGCTAGAGGAGGCGAAAAGAGGGGTGCAAAGTTTCCTTCCGTCCGCCGCCAGCAAGGGCACGGGCTCCCTCTCTCTTCTCTCGTTGCTCCGGTGGCGGGGGAGGGCGGGGGAGCCCCAGTTCCTTTGGCCCGGCATGTAGATAGGTGTAGGGTAGGTGTTTTGGGTGGCGGCGCTCGGTCGGTGTCGACCGTCCTGGGCGAGCGCTAGCATCCCAGAGCTTCGGAGGTGGAAGGAGGCTGGCGGCTCTGTTGTTCTCCGGCGATGCCGTCGCCTGGAGTGGATAGGGTCAAGTTCCATGGAGCGTGGGGATCTTCCCCGACATGTGTATTGCCGTTCGCGGCGGCATCTTTTCTCAGGCTCGCAACACAGCTTGGCTGCTATGGCGTTTCCTTGGAGCTTGGCTTGTTGGAGGCTTGTCTTCCCCTTCTCCGGCGTTCGCTACGGTGACGGCGGTGTTCGGGATCGGCGGCCGTGCAGTTGGCAGACG
Source organism: Poa pratensis (assembly GCA_947311845.1). Lineage (NCBI taxonomy): Eukaryota > Viridiplantae > Streptophyta > Magnoliopsida > Poales > Poaceae > Poa > Poa pratensis. The sequence continues at coordinate 22,876,280 of CAMZMU010000092.1, read as the reverse complement.
CAAAAGCCCAGGAATACTTTGTTGTTATTTCCCTTTTTGTGGGGTTCTTTGTGTAAAGTTACTGGGTGTGCGGACTTTTCCGGAAAGAAGCCACGTGTGGTGTAAGACCTCAGTTTAGTCCAATGACACGTGATGTTTAAAGAAAAAAACAATGAAGCCAGGAGTCGGCAACGAAGGCGCCCAGCAGCGGCGTGAGGTTTTCTCAAAAAAAGAACTTGCCTATGGCAAGATGGTTAGGTGGGTGGTTGTACCCCTATTCCACCAGAGTTCAAATCCCAGGTTTGACGCTGGTGTTTCTTATTTAAGGCGGAATATTCTTCAGTGGGAGGCGACGTTCCCGTCGACAGCGAGGCGCCCGTGGTGACTTCGTCAATCTCAAGACTCGACCCGCCGACTCAGTCTCTCGGAGGTGCTCATAGGGGTAGGGTGTGTGTGCGTGCGTTCATATGGGTGAGTGTGTGCGCGTGTATATGAGCGCCTGCGTTGTACTGTGTTTCGCAAAAAAAGGTTTTCTCAAAAAAAAAAACAGCGGCGTGAGGTGAGGCTCGCCGTCCCCGACTAGGCGTTCACGGCGGCTGCCGCGGCCAGCCCAGTCAGATACGTGATGAGGTTCAGATATGTGGTGAGGTTCGAGGACACACCGAAGTTGGCGAAATAGGTAGCGATCTCCACCACTGCATATTCATGGCCTCGGTTAGTCTAATTAGTACTTCACAAATCTATGCCGAGTGTTTTCCATCGCGCACTTGACAAATCTATGCCGAATGCTAAAAATGGGGTACTCGGCAAAATAAAGTGAAGAGACGGAACATAGACAAGAACAACGGTGCCACCTAGCATTTTGTTTGCCGAGTGAGTGTCAGAGGGGACACTCGGTAAAATCTTCTTGGCAAAAGGGCTAGCCGTGGGTCCTCGAGGGGCCCATGTGCCCGTCTTTACCGAGTTTCAGACCCCTTATAAGGTTTGTCGAGTGCCTTGACCCGGACATTCGACAAACTGACCAAGTCACTCGGCAAAGAATTCCAGAATGTACAGTTTGACATCACATGTCCTATACGCCGAGTGCTACACTCGGCAAACCTCTCTATGCCGAGTGTAACACTCAGCAAAGTGCACAACAGTTAATTTTTTGTTTGTATTTTCAAATAGCCCTGCAATTCAAATATTCCAAATAAACAATATCATCACACATAAACATCAAATCACATATAATTTTGACGCCACCTGAGATATAGCACTAGATCACACCAAAGAAGCATAAGATCATCGTCGAAACTTAACAAATCTTTAAAGTACACATCAAGATCCATAATTTAAATAGTTCACACAAGTTGACCACATTACATGCATAAAAGTTCACCAATGACACCATAGCACCTCCAACTCCAAAATGCACATCCAAGGGAATAAGATCGATGGCGAACTCTATAGAATGCCCCAGAACACTTGGCGTATCGATCCTCTTTTGACATGGACAAACACTGGGAAGGAAATGGACACATTAGCACTTGTAGTTATTATGATGGACCTAACATATATAAAATGCGGAATAAGATCAAAATATGGCATACAACTTAGAACAGCTGCCATGGTAGCAAAAATGAGCCATTTGGCACAAAAATGCTGCCATGGCAGTAAAACCGAGTCTTTTAGCTAAAAAATGCTGTCATGGCAGAAAAAATGAGCCATTTTGCTAAAAAATGCTGCCATGGTAACAAAAATGAGCCCTTTGCCTCCAAAAGTGAGGTCGGTGAGCAGCCTCAATCCGCTACTGAACACCATGGAGCCATGCTCGCATCGACCAGAGGCAAAGGATAACGGCCTCGATGGCCACCAAGGCATACCTTGAGTTTGATCTCAACTTCGAGAAGGTTCGGATCATGGAACTTTGGAAGGGCGCTAGACACGCCTACCTCTCTGGTCCCCCTCGCTGGCATCTACCTCGGGGTTGGTTGCGCCAACAGCGGGGGCGCCGACAAGACTGCTGCTTTGGGAACCGAGGTTGGCCTCCAACCCGATCCTACGTCTTCATCCTGACATGCAGACCATGCGGGGGATGGGATTGGCAGATTCAGAGGTGTGGTTAGAGATGACCTCGGTCTCGGAGCTAGGCCCTAGAAAGTAATCTCGACACCAATAGATTCCGGCATATGCAGAGGGAGATCTCGATCTGCGATGTACACCCGGTCGTGTGAGCGACTAGGGTGCGCTCGTCCGGCTGGCCGGCCAACGCTGCGTGCCTACTCTAATTCCTGCTAGTTGAACAACGATTCGTGGCTATATAAGCGGTCAATTGATCGTTGTTGTTCATCTTGGATCGGCTTTACTCTCGTTGCTGTAGATTTCTATTCTTTGGGACATTTTTGGTCACTTTTGTTCAAAATTTGCTCATTTTTTGTTCAAAATTTCAAATTTTCGAGTGTGCAATTTCTTCGAAAAGCCGAATTTTGCCCATTTCGACCGGGGACGTTAAATTTTGCAAAACGAAATCCAAAACCTTGCTGGTACAGCAACAGCAGCAGCAGCAGCATAGCCCGCAGGAGGAGGGCGAGCAGGCCGCCATGAAGGCACATGTGAACGTGATGACGACGAACAACGCCATGCAGAGCGACAACTGCTACCGGCCGGTCATGTCGGCGCTGGACCTTCCGGGAGAGGACGACGACGACGCGCTGTGGGACAGCCTCTGGCGGCTCGTCGATGGCTCCAGCGGAGGCGACTCAGGCGAGTACTAGCTAGTGTGTACTGTACGTACTACCTACGGCAATGTGTGTGTGCCCCGATGTAAATTAGACAGTGGACATCACAGAAAAAACCTATCGTTTTCCTCCTCATGTGTCACCGCCAGGGAGAGAAAAGCGATCTCGTTTCTGCCACCGGCCTCCGGCGGCTCCCCTTCGCTGGCGACCTCCTAGTCGTCAGTGGTGGCCTCCGGCGGCTCCCCTTCGCTGGCGACCTCCGGGTCGTCAGTGGTGGGGGGTCATCGGATCCCGTGTGTGCGGACCATTAGTTTTAGGGTAAGTCCTCTGTAGTTTAGCTTTCGGCCGCGACTTGTTGGCTTCGGCGAATACGTCGGCGGTGATGAATAAAAGTGTTCCAGGTTCTTCTCCGATGCGGACTCTATGGTCGGCGAGGGATCTGGATGGTAGTTTGTTCAAGCGGGGATGGCGTGGCGGCGGCGGCATCCTTGTGGTGGACTTGTATTCTTGGGCTTTGTCGTTGCGACGACGTTCTCTCCAGCGTCGGAGCGGAGCCCGGGAGGTCGTCCAGGAGTACGCGCAGACGGTTGTCTGTGCTGGTGACAGCTGGAAGATGGTGAATCTTGTACTGGGTTCGTGGTAGGAGGCTAACAGTTTTGGTCCCTACTCCGACGTCGTCGTGCGGGGTTGTCAGTTCTGAAGTTCGATGACGTGTCCGGGGTCGTGCTGCCCCGGTCTGATTCTTTCAACGACAATGGTTTGTCCTATGACAAACTATTTTGGAGGTCCAAAAAGCTGCTGATCAGTGATGGAGCTGTGTCGAGTTCGGGTAAAGAGGTGATCTGTCTCTTTTCTCTTTGGTGTCTGCTACGGTGGTGCCGAAGGAGAGTGATTGACGTTGGTTTTTCGCATAAGTTTCTCCTATCTTTTCAATTCTGTAAGGTCAGTGTTTACATGCCTTGTAACTTGATATATATTTTCTAAATGAGACACGTAGTACCAGAAAAAAGCAGCCTAGCTAGCTTGAAGGTTTCATGTCTAGTACTGTTGTATACTCCCTCCGTCCCAAAATAAGTGTCTCAAGTTTGTTTAAAAGTGGATGTATCTAGACATGTTTCATATATACATATATCCACTTTTAGGTAAACTTGAGACACTTATTTTTGGACGGAGTGAGTACCTTCTACCCATGACCACGAGCCATGCACTGGCGGAGCTCTCGGTAGGGCGCCCGGCCTACCTTGGCTTGCGACAGAAAACCATTTATAACGCTAGGAATCGCTGGTACGGTCCTATGGCTGGTACAATGTCGATTGGTGGAGATAAAAAATAGGAAAAGGATTAAAGGAGCGTTCAGGTTGGCTGTTGGGCCGTGAGTCGCTAGGCTGGTCCAGTGGGCCGACTGCCTCCAGTTGAACTGCTCGTCCTCGTCGCCTCGTCTTTTGTTTTCGAAACACAGTACAATGCAGACGCTCACATACATGTGCACACACTCATTCCTATGAACGCACGCACACACGCACATCCTACCCCCATGAGCACCTTCGAGAGACTGAGCCGGCGGGTCGAGTCTTGAGATTGACGAAGTCACCACAGGCGCCTCGCTGTCGACGGGGACGTCGCCTCCCACTGAAGAATATTCCGCATTAAATGAGAAACACCAGTGTCAAACCTGGGGTTTGAATTCTGATGGGCTCGGGGTACAACCACCCTCCTAACCATCCTACCACAAGTAGGTTCTCCTCGCCGCCTCGTCTTTGCGATCGACAATGCCTAGACGCACCGTACCATACGTCGGGGAGACGAGGAGTTGGGACGGATCTGGCGTACATTGCTGAATATGCTGCTGCTGGCGGTGGCGTTATCTCCAAGTCGAAGGGAGACGGCGCAGGGCTGGGCTGGAACGGCGGTAGGCAGGCGGCTGGGCTGGGCTGGACAACACCGCAGCGGCGCGGCTGAACGACGGGAGGTCGTGGTAGCTCAGCTAGTTGGGTTTGATCTAGAATATTTTGATTTAATATGGACAAGAAGGCGAAGGGGACATCAAAGGGGAAAATGTACATCTTTTTTCATCTAAATTTTGCATACGGGTAGAACACTTGTGTCTAATTTGATGAATTGCAAATTTGACAAGTTATTTTTTGCCGCTTGCTAGTGACAGTGGCTCTAAACAGGTTTTATTTTTTTCATAATTTTTTTATACTTTAGATTTCGCCCGACCTAAAATAATATTCATCCTCCGCCACGCCACTAGCCATGCATGCATAATCAGGTACTGGCACTGTACGAACCTCTTTAGCCTGTCACCAAGTTTGTAAATTGCAGCAACATGTCATGTAATCATATTTGCCATGGGTTCTCAATTAATCAAGCACATTTTTCTTCGATTTTTATACTTGATTTCTAACTAGTACTTGGCAACATTTTATATACTTGGCTGACAAAGGGGGTAGCAGGTTATTACGATCGAGAATTAGCTTAGACCTCGGTCGTCTCCAGGACCATTGGATTTGCATCGTGATTCGTGGGTCACGTAAGTTGTAAGTGGGTTACAATTGAGTTTTCCCAGTTACAAGTGAGTTGCAACTGAGTAAAAATATTTCTGGCCGTTCGATTTGCATCGTGATTCGTTCTGGCTGTGAGTTGCAAATAGGTTGCAATTGACCGAGAATTATGCTAATTCTTGGTCGACCGACTACACTCCCTAATTAATTCCTCTGTAGGGATTTGAGTTGGGCCATGTTACTGCATGTTATCACTGATATAGATCACCCGTGGTTTCAGTCACAAAATCTGTATACAGGACATAGTCCCAAATTTTCAGTCCAAAAAACATAGTCCCAAAGAACTATTACCAACAGTTAAAAGTTTTTCAGCTGAAAAAAAGGTTAAATCTTTTTACCATCCTGATCAATTCAAGGGTGACATTTATGTACAATTGTACGGGACAACAGAACACAAAAGTTCAATGGACAAAAAGAAAAGCACAACTTTCACCGGTACCAGGTATTCAGGTGTGACAATTTATCATCCCCTTACAATTTATGTACAGGAAATAGTTGTACTTTTTTAACCGAAGAACTAGTTGTATTTGCATGTCCCAATATTTTTCTAATCCCAATCTAAAAAAATAAATGGAAGCAAAAGCTGGAGCGATCAAACTGAACAAAAATAATGGCTACTAGTCTTGAACTGAATATCTGAACCACGCTTCACAGGTTATTGCTGCTGGAAACTCCATTCTGACGAGGCGGCGGCGTCACGGCAGCCGCTCAGAGAAGGATTTTGTCGGTCTGACGGACCAGCTGGAGCTTCTTGAAGGAGCAACAGTCGGGGAGCGGTTGAGCATCCCGACGACGGAGGGCAGGAGGGTCTGCGAGCGGTGCAGCATGTCGACCATGGACGGCGTCTGGTAGGTGTGGATCTGGGTGGTGAGCTCCGTGGAGTCGCCGCGCGCGGTGGCCCTCTGGCACGAGTGTGAGCTCAGGCCCGCCAGCATGTACGCCCTGCCCGACTCGTCGTACCGCCGCCGGCTCTCCACCCTCTCCTGCATCTCCCTCAGCTCCGTGATCAGCGCCAGGCACTGGCCGTCCGCTGCCTGCGACTCCAGGATCCGCGCACGGCTTTCGAGGATCGACACGGCCTCGGAGAAGGCGCCTGTCTCGGCCGCGGCACACGCGGCGGACATGTCCTCCGTGGCTTGGATGCGGTGCCACTCGCGCTCGACCTCGGGAGACATCTTGCAGTCCACGCAGTACGCAGGGCGCTGGACGCTCACTTCTTCACCATGTACTTGGATGCTCTCTGTTGTAACCGCGTCTTGGTATGTGCAGCTTGGTTTGATCAGCACAGTCTGCCCTGGTGCAGCTGGGACATGCAGGGTGATCAGAAACGCCCTCTCTTCATCTGCATACAGGTCGCCAATATCCACTGACCCGTTACGTTCATCTTCGGCTACTTGGCTCGCGTAGCTGCCTGACTTGATGGAGGTAAGTAGCACGCCTTGGTCTACGCACTCGATGCCCAACCGCATCTCCTTAACCACAACACTGAGGAGGCCACCGATACACTGAGCAAATGCGTTTTGGATTGAACCTTCAGCGTCGATAAACGAGAACGTACCGCTAGATGTCTCGGCGATAGAATGCATCACGGCAGAGTCATGATCCGTGCCGAAACCAAAGGTGTGGATCTGCACATGGTTACCTGTTCCAGGAAGGATTGAAGGAGGAACAAGTACACTGTGGTTTGGCTGAACCCCCTCAAAGGATGGGAGTGAATATGTGTCCTGACCATCTGAAAGAAGAATGATGCTGCAAACAGGATTCTTGAGCCGACGGTGCCCGATCACTTTAGCACCCTTTTTCAGGCCATCAGCAATGTTTGTGCCACGACCATCAACAAGGGAATTGACAGCTTGCGAGGCTTGCATTCGACCGGTTAAGGTCATTCGACGAAGCGGGCAGAGCCTCCGTGCTGTAGATGAGAAGGCAACGACAGACAGACGGTCATTGGGTCCAAGTGTTTGAATGACAAAGCTCATAGCGCTCTTGAGAAGTGCAAGTTTGGCCCCTTTCATGCTACCGCTGACATCGAGCACAGTCACGAGGTCAAGAGGTGCACGGGAGTTCACCGAGTCCGAGGACTTTGGAGCCTTGAGACGAATCAAGATAGAAAAGACCTTCTGAGCCACTGATTGCTGTATGGCTTGGAATTCTGAATATGTCTTGATTTCAACCGAACCGGTAACTGCATTGTATTCGTCCATGGTTTCAGGCTGAAGATCTATGTGCTCATCATCATTGAAAATGTCCGCCTCGGGAGTATGGAAGACAGGAAACTGCTCCTGCAGATTTCCACTGTATGTGTGGGAAAGCCTGCGGGCAACAGTCATGTGTCCGTCATCCTGGGGCCAATTTACTGGGCTTACGCTAGCTCTTCCATGGGTGGCATCTGCAGGTTGAGCTCCCTGGAAGGGAAGTTCTTTCCACTCGGCACGGCATATTGGACAGATATGATTGCCGTGCCTAACATTTGAAGTGATACAATGAAAATGGAACTTGTGGGAGCATTCAGCAGTAAACAGTGCTTGTCCGTGCCCTGTCCTCATACTACCGAGGCAGATGGCACATACCCTCTGAAATAAAGAAGGCCAGCGCAAACGAGTTAGCATGCTAGAATCAGAGCTTGCAACTTAACAAGAAAAAACATAGATTCTATCAAAATTGGTTATAAAATGTGCCCCAAATAACTCCATTGAAGTGTACACATATCACAAGTTTACAACCACAGCAACAGTGTTGCAGATTTTCATACAACCTGGTGAGTACCAGGAAGACTGCCTGAGGTTCTGAACCACCAGTCAAATGGAAGGGATTTATCACGCCAAAAGTAAAGAAGGGATACATTTATCATGGATGGCTAAGAACCAAAATTGCATACCTGACACTAGCGTACCAGTCAAACTTACTGAGCTAATAGGTGTAGTATGATCAATTGGTTATCATCTACACTGGTGGTTAACACATCTAGACACTATTAGAAAATATGAATTGGATAGACAGGTATGCGGGCAGCATATATATGCAAGCTTTAAAATTCTGAGCGCTAAGCACAAACAAAAACCAGAGAACATGGGGAAATATTATTTCTCTATCTAAGGTGTGTTGCATCAGAAAATATTCTTTACAAGTCAAAGTATTCCACCACGTTGCATAAAAGACTGGCCGATTGACCCAACTGCAGGGAGCCCAAGACCAAGTCAAAATAGATAGGCCTACCAATCAATCAAAACACATGGAAAGACAAAAGGCAGGAAAAGTATGCATAGGAAAGGGTTAGGCCATGGTATAGTTAAAATTGAACAAACTGCACTACAAGTACAAGGCATCACTAGTTAAGCATGCTGGCACACAATACCGCGGATGTTCTTCAATGATCTAACTGTATAGCATGGTAAAAAATCATGAAAACCATCAGCTGCTGTATTTGTTATCATAAGTTGGAAAGACTTTTCAATATGGTGATTTCCCTGGAATAGAAATTCCAACATCCTATTTTCCTGAAGCTTATCTCCTAGGTGGCACCGAACTAGTCAAGAATAAAATGAGAACTGGGAAGGGAGATAAACAATTGAAAGCATGAGGAAACAGTTAGTGCCCATACACGCAGATTTTTTGTCTGCCTGTAACTGACAGACGAGAAAGCAAAAGAATTGGTGTAACTTGTATATCTTTCGTCCTTGGAGAAGGCTGAATTCCAAGAAACGACACGGAACAAGAAAAATCCAACAATTTGTGATCTTTGACCTTTTTATACTACGTTCTACGTACTATGGAAGATCATTATTCACACAAGAAAGATTCTCCTCCCAAAAGAAAAAAAAGGTATTTGCAGAAATGGCGAATTAATCTCTATTTGAGCAGGCTGATTCGACGGCCTTAGAGTTAACAGATTCAGACGAAAAATTGATGATCAAATGGAACGCGATTAGAGAAAGAAAAAAAACCCGACCTTGAGCTGGAACTCCGGCTCCCGGAGCTGGAGAGCCTCCTCCTCCGTCACAGAATCCTCCCCCGCCGCCGGTGTCGCTGAAGGACACGCCTCATATCCCTGCTGCGGCGGCGGCGAGGAGGCCTCCTGGAGGGCCCTCTGGCGCGCCGGCACGAGGATGCAGAGCTTGGTGGCGAGCGCGCGCTTGGCCCGGCCCCACGCCGCCGCCATCGCTGCTCTCGAGAGGCAGAGGCACCTGGTGAGTTGGTTGGTTTTTCTCATCGCGCGGCAGATTTTCGCGGCGGGCTCGGTTTCGTCTGAGCTGAGCGGCGAGTAGTACTTAACAGAGGAAATTTATTCTTGTTCGTTCTGCCCTCGCGAGAAAGCGGAGACGCGCGGGACCTCCGCGGGGTTTTCATCTCGTAGATACTGTAGATGCTATCCCAGTGACCATCACCATCTCGTAGATACTTAGATGCTATCCCAGTGACCATCACCATCGATTGCATGATTTGTACTGATCTACTGGCGCATACACGTATGTACGTACGTGCACACGCGACGGCGACACAACAAAATAATAATCTGCATATCTGTTAAGCATAACATGAATGAACGTGATCAAACAACGAGTACGTGCCAACACGTATGTCACACACACGATAGCTTACTAGATAATCTCACACGAGTTTACAAGATAATCAAGCCCCAGCGTCGCGCCGGGAGGATGGAATCTCGATGAACTCCCGCGTTCATCAGAGCAGAGGGAGGAAGAGATGAACACCCACTGGGTTCAGTTACAGGATAGATCAATCATGCCTTTTCCTTGCCCTCGCCTTCCTCAAGTACGGCATGTTGTGGGCTCGATCTTCCTCCTCAGCTTGGCCTGGGCGTTCCCTTCCTGGACCGCTCGTATCTGTTGACGCTTGGCGGCCCGCCTGATGGTCCTCATGGCTTCAGGTAAGTGGTGAGCCGTGACAATGCCCCTTCCTAAAGTGCCAGCTTGCCCCCAAGCTGGTGCCATTGGAAAAGCTTCGATCACCACGTACAGGCGTTCCCAGGATGCACAACTTGCTGGCAGTCCAGACCACTGAAGCTTGACTTGTGGTATCATCTTGTTGCCCCTTCTGATGAATCTCTCCGCCAAGACTGCACAGGGTTGTACTGAATCGCGTTCAGAAATGCAGTGAGATGGTAGTGTGGCACTTACCGGGTCCGATGATTTGATTGCTTGTTTCAGCTGGGAGACATGAACGACGGGATGTATGCGAGCATCCGGTGGCAGTTGCAGCTTGTAGGCCACTGATCCAACTCGTTTCAGTACCTTGAAAGGCCCAAAGTAACGAAATGCGAGTTTCTGAGATGAGCGCTGCGCCACCGAGGTTTGTATGTAAGGCTGCAGTTTCAAATACACCTCATCACCGACCAGGAACTGACGTTCGCATCTCTTCTTGTCTGCTTGAGAACGCATGCGTTGCTGGGCCCTCTCCAGGTGTTGTTTGAAGATGGGCAACAGGGCTTGCCGTTCATGCAACCAATGGTCGACATCTGTAACTGCTGGCTGCAGAGAGTTCTGTATCCCGAAGTGCCTAGGCTTGTGACCATATAGAACCTCGAATGGTAACCGTCCCAGAGCTGAATGGAAGTTTGTGTTGTACCAGAACTCTGCCTGAGGCAACCAAGCAGACCACTTGTGAGGATTGGCATGTACCAGGCAACGTAAATAAGTTTCTAGGCACTGATTAAGCCTTTCCGTTTGCCCGTCGGTTTGTGGGTGATAGGAAGAGCTGAGGTTCAATGTTGTATCAGCCAGCGCAAACAGCCTCGTCCAAAATGCACTCGTGAACACCTTGTCTCGATCGGAGATGATTACTGATGGCAACCCGTGCAGACGATAGACATTGTCCATAAACAGTTTGGCTACTGACGCCGCTGAGAACGGATGCTTGAGCGGAATGAAGTGTCCATACTTCGTTAGTTTGTCAATGACCACCACAATAGTGTCGTAGTGGTATGAAGCGGGCAGCCCTTCGATGAAGTCGAGACTAACCGTGTGCCACGCCTCGGGAGGAATTGGTAATGGTTTGAGCAGACCTGGCAGTTTGCAGTGTTCAGTTTTTGCTTGTTGGCAGACGGTACACTGTCTCACAAAGTTGTCCACCTCTTTGCGCATGTTTGGCCAAGCAAACAAGTGTTTCACTCTTTGAAATGTCGCTAGGCTGCCAGAATGCCCCCCGAGACCACTACTATGCAGTGCCTGTAGCACTGCTTGTTGTGCCTCTGTGTGAGATCCCAGCCACACCCTTCCTTTGTACCGGATGATCCCATCTTGCAGTGCATATCCCTTCTCATTGGGGGAGCTCAAGCTCAGCACTTGAAACAATTATTTTGTCTTAGGGTCTTTCTCATAGCCCTCAATCACAATTTCCATCCACCGAGGTGTAATGGATGATATTGCCACGCACTCTTCATTTTCTGTGCGTCTCGGTAAAGCATCAGCCACTCTGTTTTCAGTCCCTTTTTTGTAGATCACCCTGTACTGAAAACCCATGAGTTTGAAGTACGCTTTCTGCTGTATTGTTGTAGAAATGCGATGATCAGTGAGATGAATCAGACTGCGCTGGTCTGTGTGTATCACAAAGGGCTTGTGCTGCAAGTATGCCTTCCATCGATCTACTGCTAGCAAGATGGCGAGACATTCCTTGTCATAAGTAGCTAGCGTTTGATTCTTCAGGCCCAGAGATTTGCTCAAGAATGCCACTGGGTGTCCCCGCTGCATTAGCACTGCTCCAATTCTTTTGTCGCTCGCATCAGTTTCCAGGACAAATTCTTGGTTGAAGTCAGGCATAACCAGCACCGGTGCTGCCACTAGAGCATCTTTTAGGGCCTGGAAGGATCCTGCTCATTAGCTGTCCATATGTAGGGCACATGTTTCTTTAGAAGGTCTGTGAGTGGACGAGCTATGGCTCCGAAATTCTTGATGAACTTTTGGTAGTAGCCAGCCATGCCCAGCACTTGGCGCAGTTGCTTCACATTGAGAGGTCTGGGCCAGTTTTTTATAGTGTCAACTTTGGCTGGGTCCGTTGCCACTCCAGCTTTGCTGATGATGTGGCCGAGATATTCCAGAGATTGTTGTGCGAAGGTGCACTTGCTTTTCTTCACGAACAGTTTGTGCCTGGACAAAACCTCGAATACTTCCTTGAGGTGAGCTGCATGTTCTTCTAGCGTCTTGCTATACACCAGTATGTCATCGACAAATACCAGCACTGTTTTGCGTATTTGGGCTGCAAAGATTTGATTCATAACTGACTGAAATGTAGCCGGAGCTGTGGATAGCCCAAAGGGCATAACACGGAATTCAAAGTGGCCGTTGTGTGTCCTGAAAGCAGTTTTGTTTTCATCCTCATCTGCCATGCGCAGCTGATGATACCCTGAGCGCAGGTCGAGCTTGGTGAAGAAACAAGCACCTGCCAGTTCGTCGATCAGCTCTTCCACTACTGGCATGGGGTATTTGTCAGGGACAGTTACTGCGTTGAGGTGTCGATAGTCCACACAGAAACGCCAGGTACCATCTTTTTTCTTGACCAATAGGACTGGTGATGCAAAAGGGCTGTGGCTTGGTTTGATAACCCCTTTCTTGAGCATTTCTTGGATCTGCTTCTCTATTTCGTCTTTCTGCTGCGGTGTGTAGCGGTATGGGCGCACACTAACAGGCTTCACCCCTGGTTGCAAGTGAATGTGATGATCGAACTCCCTATGAGGTGGTAGTTCTTGCTGTTCTCCAAAGCAATGCTCAAAGTCCATGAGCACTTTTGCTATGATTTCAGGTGTTTCTGGTGTAGGGTTGTCTGATTGCACAGGACATAGTTGAATGACTTGTGCCAGCTTGTCTGTTCTCAACAACTTGTGGAGTTGGCTTCCTGATATCTGCTCACATTCATCAGTTCTATCTTTAATACCTCTCAGCGTTATGCGTTTTCCATTGTGGCGGAAACGCATTGTTTTCTTCTCCCATCCAATCCACATGTCGCCACATGACTCTAGCCAATCCATTCCCAGGATCATGTCATACCCTTTTAGATCAAACACACGAAGGGTGGAAGCAAACACATTGTTTTGACAGTGCCATATCACCTCGGGCACAGCTTGTGAACACTCCAGCTTTGCACCATCTGCCACTACCACTTGCACTTTTGTTGCTGGGACTGTTTTCATCTTCAGCCTGTCCACAACATTTTGAGAGATGAAACTGCCAGAGCTCCCTGAATCCACCAGAACCAACACGTGTTGCCATTAATTGTTGCTTGTAGGCGAATTGTCTTCTTCGCTGCTGTCCCCGTTGCAGCACAGTATGATATGATTGTCAGTTCTTCTTCACTTGATTCAGTTTCCTTTTCATCTTCAGAAGCAGTTTGGCATTGCAGAATTTCTAGGAGTTCTTCGACAACATTCAGTGCCACTGTTTTTGCACAACGATGACCTGGCTGGAATTTGTCACCGCATTTGAAGCACTCGCCTCTGGCTCGGCGCTGCGCTTTCAGTTGCTTGAACTGGTCAGACCATGGTGGTTTTTCTTCAGAGCGAGTTTTGTCCTCTCCCGGGCTTGGCAGAACCCCTTTGCTTTGCTGCCCAGACTTATAAGAATGTCTGGAGTACTCATTTTTGTGGCGAGCACTGCTGAACTGATGAGATTCTTCAAGCATCTCCTCCTGCGTTTCAGCGAGAGAAAGAGCAGCATCAACATTTCTTGGGGAATGTAGTCTTATGCCTTTTTGAATTTCAGGCCTAAGACCATTAATGAATTTAGTAACGAAGAACACCTCATCATAATGTTTGTTATGAATCAAAACTTGGTGTCTCAGTTTCTCAATTTTTTGTAGTACTGAGCTACGGTGTCGTCCCGTTGTTTGCATCTTTCAAGAGCATCTAAGTGTTTAAGGTGTTTGTTTTTACCAAACTTGGTGTGCACTGCTACCACTAACTCTTCCCAACTCTCAATTTCATTAACTGCTACATAGTTCGTGAGCCACAGGGCAGCATTGGCTGTGAAGTGCATTGTGGCGAAACTTGCCCACGAGTCTCTATCAACACCATAGGTAGTAAAGTATTTCTCACATACAGCTTTCCACCATTTCGGATTCTCACCATCTAAACGAGGAAAGTCAGTTTTAGGCATACGAGAGTAATTCCTATCCCTATGTGTGTTTTGGTGTGTATACCCACTCTCGTCAAACTCATGCTCTTTACCCGAATTCTCTCCAAGTTCAAAATGAACAGGGGTGTAAGGATGCAGTCGCTTACCCTTGCCCAGGGCAAGACCGGGTGCTCTGAGAGCATCCGAATCGAGACCCTGGTGTTGCAGTTCGCCGTGGTGCCCGTTGGGCTGAGGTGTTTGGTCGGTTGCAGCTGACCGCGCCGCCTCCAGCGCCGTGACATGGCTCCCCACCTCGTCGATCGATTTCAGTATGGAGGTGATGGAGGTGTCAACCTTGGGCATCCAGGTGCCCAGCCCTTGCAACGATTCCGTCATGGCCTTGATGGACTTGGCCACATGATCGCCTTGCTCCTTCAGACCCGCGAGATCGGACTGAATTTTCTCCATCGCGCAAGCCGTCCGCGATCAGCCGCCGCTGTGCACCAACCGAGGTCGCGAACCGGGATTTTACCGACCGTGGGAGGGATCCACAGCCAACCGAACGCGGACGCCTCGATCTACACCCGAATTGTTTGCCTCCGCCGCCTGCTTCGCCGCCATCGGTCCCTGCCGTATGTGCAGTGACCACTCCGCCGCCGCAGAGCTCGAGGTACCGGTGGGATTTGACGGGATAGCCCAACCGCCGGTAGTTCAGAGCCTGAATTCGCCTCCTTTCGCGATCCCCTTGTGTCGTAGTCGCCGGATCTTAGAGGATCCAAGATGGAAAGTGGGTGAAGTGGGTGGAATTGGGGAATTTTTTGTGGGAAATTTTCTGAAGCACGCCGAAGAATCGGTGGCTCTGGATACCATATGTCACACACACGATAGCTTACTAGATAATCTCACACGAGTTTACAAGATAATCAAGCCCCAGCGTCGCGCCGGGAGGATGGAATCTCGATGAACTCCCGCGTTCATCAGAGCAGAGGGAGGAAGAGATGAACACCCACTGGGTTCAGTTACAGGATAGATCAATCATGCCTTTTCCTTGCCCTCGCCTTCCTCAAGTACAACACGTTGTGGGCTCGATCTTCCTCCTCAGCTGGGCCTGGGCGTTCCCTTCCTGGACCGCTCGTATCTGTTGACGCTTGGCGGCCCGCCTGATGGTCCTCATGCTTCAGGTAAGTGGTGAGCCGTGACAACGTACTCATGCTGACGTTTAGCTTGGACGTACGTACGTACTTACAAGTCCGATTAACATTACGCCGGTGCCTTCCAGGCTGATACGATTGAGACGCCGCGCTATATTGACGACGCGTTGCCAGGACTAATGCATGTCTGGACCCACTGCTGTTAATATGTCACCCCTCTTGTTCGATTGTGCTTAGCTGCTCGCCATAGTTGGCTGTATTCTTTTTCGGATTTGCTATCGTGCTGGGCGGTTTGGGCTGTTCGGGCCTTTTTTTACACTAGTGGCCATGTACGTGCAACGCACGTCTCATAATTTATTATAATATAAACATGTCTTTCCATCTATATTTGTTTAATTGAGTTATTTTACCAGGCCAGTTAAATTTGTTTCATGATACAAAATTTAAATCGGACGAAATATATCCCATGAAGTACTCCATTGTCTCAATCCAGTTAGCAATGGTAATATAGGAAGAGGGTGTTGTTTTTTTGGGATTGTTGATATAATTTATCTTTTGATCGCTTGTGAAATATATGTGAAGTATACAGAAAAGAGCATAATAACCCGTCAAAATAAATAATATAATCAATTATGATTAATTGAATGAAAAATACTCAGACCATGTATATAGTTTTTATTTGTTCCCCTTTGTAATAGCAGTTAGTCCTGTTTAATTTACATATTGAAAACACAATGCACGTTTATATTAATGCGCACCATAAAACAAACGTATGTGCATGCAAGAAAGAAAACTTACGTACGCAGACCTGGATGGCTTGAGGGGAGTCGATCAAGCAGCATGCTTTCGCTCCAAGTAGGCAGCTTGACTTGCGATTCAGTGAAGGAGCCAGCCGGTGTCTTCCAGCTTGTCACCTTGGCGACGCCGACCTGCTTTACAAAATAGATCGATCCTTTGTCCGGCGAGTCCGGCGTACAGAAGCTAGCTCAATCTTTCCGTCGAGGTTGCATCGTAAATATCACATAAATTTCGTACGAAGCTAGCTAGCATCGCATGAGGCTAGCTTTGATCAGAGAGAAAATCAACAATTAGCTCTTGCAAAATCGATCGGCCGGCCTGCCGAAGGCACAAAGGCAAATGATACCTGATTGGGTACGACTCCAATTAGGATATGAATCAACCCCACGCCTAAATCGTTTATTTTTTGCGGTCGCAATTTCTGTAATATTTACGAAAACGAAGAGGTACGATGGCATTAGCAGTATTATGTGATTTGGTGGGAGGGTAAAACGGGCAAAAGTGGATTTATGTTGAGTTGTCAAACATTGGAGCGATCTGGACCGTTAGCCAAATATTGAAGGGCTCAGATTCAATGTATCAATACAAGTTTGCTCTTTTAATAATAGTATAGACTCTTTCTAATTTTCAGCCATCTGAATTCTCAATTCGTCTTCAGACGAATCTGTGTCCGTCCGTCCCGTCTGAGCGCGAATCTTGGAGCGTCGTGGATCAGTCCCGTTTACCCTTTTTTTTGCAGACCGGTTCGTTCCGTCGGACCGGTTTTTCCTTTTTGAATTTCGTGCCCCAGGCGGTGACGTGGAAGGACGCACTCTTCATTCTGCCTCAATCTCATCGAGGCGACGGGGGAGAGGCGACGGGGTAGGCGATTCAGTGCGGGGCGGCGCTCGTCGCCAGAGATTCGCGACCCTCGAGCTCGTAGCTTCTCAGCCGGCACCTTGTTGGACCTCGCGTCGACGTTCTCCATCTCTCGTCGGTGAAAGCAAAGCTTGGAGGGGATTCGATGGGTACCGAAGGAGGTCGAGGCTCGAGGTTTTCTCACGGCGTAGCCGGCCGTGAGCGTCGTCACCGGCGTCGTATCAGGCACGCGTTCGTTGTCCTTAAGTTTCCCTTATTTTTCCTTCAGTTTCCCTAACTTGTCTCCTGTTCCCTGTATTTTGATTTGTGCTCGGTCGCCGACCTCGTGCTCGTAGTGTGGGGATTCATCTAGTATTGCTTCGATTCGTTGTGTTCTAGTGTCTGGTCGCCGACCTCGTGCTCGTAGTGTGGGGATTCATCTAGTATTTGCTTCGATTCGTTGTGTTCTAGTGTTCTGGCCGCCGACCTCGTGCTCGTAGTGTGGGATTCATCTAGTTTTTGCTTCGATTCGTTGTGTTCTAGTGTTCTGGTCGCCGGCATCATTGCTGCTTATCCCCTGATTTTAGGTTTGTAGTGGCTTGTTGTGTCCTCTGCATGTTTTGATACTTCGTGCTGGTATCCATCTCGCGCGCTTACTGTTGGAATCTACACGATTTGTTTTGTTCATTTAGTTCCAGCGTTCGTAATCGTGAGCTAGGTGTAATTTTTTGTCTTGCCCTTTTAGCCTACCCAACGTAATACGATGCTGTACTATGTGTAGCTTGCCATGGCATCAGATCGTGAATGGATGATTCAGAGTTTTGGGGGTTCTAGTGTCTATGAGAGCTAAATTTAGTTAGCATTTTTTGGTTATTCTTGGATGCTTTTCATGTGTAGTTTCTGGATGCTTCCCCCCTGTTTTATGAGAGCTAAATGTAGTTTTTGGTTGCATAGTTTTTGAGTATCAGTGTAATTATTGGGGGTAGTTTATCTGGAGCAGTTGATGTAGTCATTTCCCTACTGTCTGACATGATCGTCTAATAGCCCATCCATCTCTTTTTTAAATTCAGCTCTACTTGCCTTTTGTTTTGATTTTCATTACTAGTTCAGTGTTTTTTCTACCGACTAAGCTTTTTTTCATGTGCATTTTTGTTCGCTGCAGGGGTGCACGCTCGCACGCTCACTGGGCCGATGTTTCTGATGTTGCATCGTCTGGTTTTGATAGCTGTGAAGAAAATAACTCATCCAACGACGATGTAATTTTCACCGCTATCCTATGTTTTTTTCTTTTTTGTTAGACCATCCATAGCTGATGGCATTTGTTCTTGGTTTGTGTGTTTCTATAGGGTATTGGTAATCGAAAAAGGAAGAGGGCTTTAGACAATATTGTGTTTGATTATTTCAGCAAGCAGGTATACCTTTTTGATTTTTTTGTTTTTGCACTTATGTTTTTTCCATAGGGGCGTGCATTTGTTGTGTTCATCTTATCATTCATTTGTTTGCAGGCCATCAAGAGCTTGAAGAGGGACTTATCCAAACTTTGCAGTGAATCTGACATGTTTAGAGAGGTTGTTGTTCTTCATTATCCTGATGTAGTTTTAGGTTTTCTTAATTTGTTTTGTGTTTTCTTTGTCTGAGGTTTGTTTTCACTGTTTTATCTCCTGTCCAGAACAAAAGGGCTAAATCACACGTACTTGGGAAGGAGTCCTACTCAGTGTATCATGCCAAGTACTTTTTTGAAGTTTTGAGCCGTCTCACCTTGGACCAGAAAGATGTAATTCAGAAGTTTGGATTTGGGTTCCTTCTTTCTTTATGCAAGACACATTTGCCATCGTCCTTTATACGTTGGCTTGCTTTATGTGTGGATACTGTTTGCTCTGAAATTATTGTTGGCGACAAGACAATTTGTCTTCCAAAAGACGCATTCCACTTTGTTCTTGGTTTGCCAAATTCTGGGTCTCGCTTGGTTGAAGACAGTGTTGGTGGTTTGGAGTTCTTATTGTCTTTATTCAACTTGTCAGAGACTCCTCACATCACTTTTTTTGGTAACAAGTTGATTTCTAAAGACCCACTGACTGACAAGCAAATCTTCGTTTGCTTTATGCAAATTGCTGTTTCTTGCTTCCTTTGCCCGTCCAAGTGTGATACTATAGATACCAAGTTCATTGCTCAGCTTGGTGACCCTGAACGAGCTAGGCGTTTTGATCTATGCGCGCTAGTTCACAGCCACATGATGACTGGCGTGTCAAAAACTGTGAATTATATTCAATCGAAAGGAAGGAAGCCAAAAGCATTTGAATTTGTTCTTATGGACTTGCGGTAGGTTTTTGCAACGTAATTTTCTTTTGATTTTTGCATCAGTCTTTTTTTGGAGCCTTATGCTATCTCTTCTTATTGATTCATCTTTTTTCATTCTTTACTATTGTAGGTGTACTATCTAGACTGTCTGGATTTCGGGGTACATGTTGCTGGTTCTGGAATCCCAAGGTCAGTCTCTTGGCATGGTGATATGATCAAGATGTACTCTGATCTAGATCGCAAAGGCAGAAAAGGTTTTGGAAGGAGGCGGTTGAGGAATGATCTTGCTGGCTGCTATTTACATGTACAGCGTCTCCTGTTTTTGACTCAGGGGTTACTTTTCCATTTTAATTTTTCTTTGTCGCCTTATTGTTGATTATCCTTTTTTTTGCAGGTTGCCCCTACGTTGAACAAATGCTGTGCTCATTGCGGTTCACGTGATGAGCTTATGTCCGCACGTCTCAAGGAATCTTTGCATGAGAATTTTGTATCCATCTTGCCTGAGAAGGTTTGTATCCTTTTTGAATCATGCTCTTGTTTTAGTCCTGTTCTTTTGTGTTTTTCCTTAGCATTATTTGATCATTTGTTATTTTTCTTTTCCTTTGGCGCGGTGCAGATCATAGATGGCATTTTTGATACTGTACATCGCTTCTATTCATCTTCCTGTGTCAACAACAATAATCCGGGTGTGTTAGTTCAGAATGTTATCCAGGTTTTAGCAGACGCTCGCCCATGTTTTCAGAGTAACAGTGACATTCAGAAAGATCATGTTAATTCGAAACTTGCAAAACTCTCAGTCTCTCCAACACCAGTAACACCATCTGGTGTTGTGAATAATATTGTTGATAAAAACTCCAGCATTTCAGGTAGTTCACTTTTTACGTGTTCGATTTTTATGATTGCTTTTTAGCTGCTTCTTTTTTAGCTAATGCTGCTGCTCCCCCTCTGAAACAGCACCAGAGGTACCCCCTGTTAGGAAGGTCATTTCAAGGTTGACTGTTCAGGTTCCAGATGGTTTCCAAAAGGATGGCATAGGTCAATCTGATTTTTTATCGCCTGTTGGTCGTATTAATTTCACACCGCTATCTGGTCCTAAGGTCAGTCTGAAAGTCGCTTTTTTCTCCTGGTTTTTTATGTTAAATTTCTTTTTATGGTCTTATTTTCGCAATGCCGTTTTATATTTTGAATTGCATATCACAGGGTGCCAGCAAGACAGGTGTGAACACTGCAGTGAATAATTTGGGTGTTAACACTTTGGGAGGAAGCAAGCAAATTCCTATAGAGGTATGGGGAATCACACTCAAACCGCCTCCATGCAGCTTATCCAGTCTGTTATTTTTTGGTTATCAAGATTTTAATTCTGTTTTGCTCTTTTTTAAGCTTGAGAAGTCTCCTGAGGTCACTATAACTGGTACATCAAGTTTCAAGCAGCGGCAGGACAAGCTTGCCATGGACACTGATGCAGTGTACAATAGATCTTTGCAAGGAAGCAAGTTTCCTTATCCAGCTCGAAAGTCTGCACCCACTGCATCAGCTCAGCCAAGCGTCATCCAAGTTGGAGATGATCACCAACAAGGTGGTCCAGGTTTGCAGAAGCCATCAAGGGATTCATCATCATCTAATCGTCTTATCATCATTCAGCCAAAGAATTTATTAGCTTTACCTTTACCACAAAATCCGAGGTTTCCTGTGACGGATGAAGAGATTATGCATTATTGTGCCATTATTGAGGTTGCATACACAGAGAAAATCCAGACGTAAGTTCTTTTTTGTTAGTGTTCGTACCTTTTTTTCCATTCCCTTGTCTTTTTTCAGTTATCTTTTTTTCTTATTGAAAAATTCTGATGTTGGGTCTTCATATATTTTTTGTAGAGATTTTGCTATCGAATACTATGGAGTCCATTGTAGTTATGTCTCTCTGGGGCAGACGCTCATGCCTGATGGACATATCGATAATTTCTTGATCCCTTGTTTTTGTCGTAAACTTTTTGAGGATAATCACCCTAGAAAGTCTGGCAGACATTACTTTTTCTCCTACATTGGTGTATGATCTATTTTTTTCTCTTACTTTTTTGAGTTATTCTTGACACACGCTGCTATTTTTGGGATACGTTAACCCGTTTTTTTGTTGATGCTCAGGAAAGTATTCTCAAGTATAACAATGAAAATGATATTGCTGCTATGGTGCGTACTTCATTTGTCGGAGCTGCCACTGCTAGTAAGGGTAGGAGGCTTGATTATTCCGACAGTGTAAGTAATCTGTATCACACTTTTTTTGGGGGTGCCATAACTCTTTTTTTGTTGTGTGTCTACATATCATTCTTTTTTTCATGTGGCAGTTGTTCTTCCCGATTTGCCATGAAGATCATTGGTTCACCTTTTCTGTTAATTTCAAGTGGAAGCTGTTTGTGTTCCTTGATTCATTTTTCAGTCCAGAGTCATCGTATCAGCGTTCAGTCCAGGTTCAACTGGTAAGTTTTTACATAAACTCCATTATGTTTAATGCTCTATCTGTGCACACTTTCCTTTGAGCACATATATGTTTTAGGCGTTATTTTTTGTTTGCTGAACAACGGACTCGTGTTTTGTTATTATTGGTTCAGAGGAACAATTTTGTGACTCTCTGGAATCAAATTTTTTGCACAAATGAGCTTGATTTCAACGAGTTTACAGTTTTGAATGGCAAAATCCCGCAGCAACGAAACCCGTAAGTTTTTTTATCCCCAGCACTCAATTCTTTTTTCTGGTTGTTCTTTTACTATTCAGCAGTAATTTTTCTTTGTTGTTTTGTTTTGTTAGTCATGATTGTGGCGTCATGACAATGATGGCTATGGAGTTCTTTGATCCAGAACAAGACCTGACTCATTTGTTCAGTAGGGCTGACATCCCTCACATTCGTATCCAGTATGCGAATCGTTTGTTTTTCCACCACAACAACAAAACTGATACGAGCTTGGTGACTAATTTTTTCAACAAGGTATGCGCACTTTCGTTTTTCTTCATAGCCCTTGTGTTTGTGTTCAACTTTTTCCTTTGAAATCATCTATTTTACCCCATTTTTGCTATTTTTGTTGTAGGATGATTTCATGCGCCGTCTTCGTTGATCATCATTAGGGGCTAAGGAGTTATCTGATGCTTATCTGCGTGACATCTGTTGTTATTTTGTCTATACATCCGGATCTATTACATATATATGTTGTTGAACTTTTTCTTATATAGCGAACCCATTATATGATGAACTATTATATCTCAGCTAGTTACCAGTTTAATTCATTTTATTTTTCATCAATTTTCATTTATCATTTTCTCATATTTCATTTAGTTTTCTCTCTAATTTTATCATTTATTCGTTCATTAATGGTTTTCTCAGTGTTTTGAGTCTTCTATCTCATTGTCTCCTTTGTTTATTTCTTCTCTCATTTTCTCCTCATTCCGTCTTCTATCTGATTGTCTTAGTCTCTATTGTCTTTTTTCAGTCTCACTCCCATATCTTAATTTTCCAGTCATCTATCTCGTTGTTTCAGTCCTCTATCTAAATTTTATATCTCATTTTTCAGTCTCAGTCCCATATCTCATAGTGTCAGTTTTCTATCTCATTGTCTCAGTTTTAGTCATACATCTTAGTGTCTCAGTCTTAGTCCTCTATCTTAGTGTCTCAGTCGTTTATCTCATTGTTTCAGTTATCTATCTCATTTCTCAGTCTTAGTCATCTATATTAGTGTCTCAGTCTTAGTCATCTATATTAGTGTCTCAGTCTTAGTCATCTATCTCATTTTTTATCTCCTTTTTTCAGTCTCAGTCAGATATCTCAGTGTCTCAGTCTCAGTGTTTGTCTATTTATTGATTTTATTAATTCGTTAATTTGTCCTCATTGTCTCAGATTACTCTGTTTATTAATTCGTTCATTTGTCCTCAGTGTCTCAGAATTTTATGTCATTGTTTCAGTCCCTATTTCAGTGTCTCAGATTTTACTCTCAATGTTCATCAGTATTGTTATTTGTCTTAGTGTCTCCTTTGTAGTTTTATTTTGTCCTGAGTTGTATTCTTTTTTTTTGGTTGATCGGCGACACAAAGGGCAACTGTAGTTTCTCGACAAAATAAGACAAGAAATCCTAGCCACCACTCGTCTCCCCATCTCTGTCCGATAATTGACGGGTTTCTCAGCCAGGTAGAGCAATATGACGTAACTGGATTAGTTTCTTGTCCTTCTTATGCCATCTGTCAATTATGTACTTATGTGGAATCTCTGGAACTTGCAGGTGCAGCATTACTTTCAAGATGTGGGAGCATAGAAGACCATCTTTTTCAAACTTGCAGCAGATGCATGAGTATTCCATGGCCGCTTCATTAACTTGAACAAGGTACCTTCTCGGGCGGTGCTCTTTAACTGCATAATTTGCTGGCTGGAACAGCCAGTACTTCCTTCCTTTTTCTTCCTCATCAATGTTCAGTCTTGTAACATCTTTTAGCACATGTTGAAACTTCCGGAAGATTGAAAGGTTGTACAACTCGTGGGCCTGCCGCTCATGTAGTAGTGAGTTTGGAACTTTTTAGGTCGAACCTTTTTGTTCATTGCGACGTGGTCACACTCATCCTCCTTTGCATGTATTGTATCTATTATTCTCTGGTATTCTCGTAGGAAGCTTGTCATGCTGAATTGTGCTCCAACTCCTCTCTTGAACAATGCATTAGTCCCCTCACTCCTAGCTGTTGTTTGAATGAATGGAAAAATTTAGCCTTGAAGTAAACCTGAACCCATTTCTCCCTGGTTTTCCACAAGTCCTGGAAAACCTGTACATTCCCAACATCATATTCAGTGATCATTGCTTGCCACACGTTTCAAACTCATGCACTGTCAGTGACTTATCTATATGTCCTGTAGCTCTTCATACAGACCCTCATTTGCTTTAAATACTGTTCCACCTTTGTCATCAATTTTCTTCTTTACATGGAACAAACAACCTCTATGAGTTGCATTTGGGAAAACTTTTGGTATTGCATTTTCCATTGCCCTATCAGCATCTGTTATGATTGATATTGGGTGCTTACCCCCCATTGCATGCAGGAACTGCTCAAACAACCACTTGAAGGTTCCAGCCTGCTCATTCACTATGAATGCACACCCAAAGAGGTACGTGTTACCATGTGGCGACACACCAACAAATGGAGCAAACGGCAGGTTGTACCTATTGGTTAGGAACGTCGAGTCAAAACTTATGCAGTCCCCACACATGTCATAGTAGAGCCTTGCCTTAGCATCTGCCCAAAAGATACACCTCACCTTCTTGTCTTTATCGTACTGAATGGAGTAATAGAATCCCGGGTTTTCAGTCCTCTTTTTGCAAAACCATTCCCAAACCTCCATATCACTGTTTGATACTTCTCTGTTAATACTTGCACAGTAGTTGCTTACCTTCTTTTGTTGTATGGCAGCTGTGTCATGCCCCCTCTAATATATGCCAGTACCACAACCATGTCACGTGTAGGCATATTGCAATTCTTCATTGTTCTGATCATTTCCTTTTCTCCGTCAGACATGTATATGTGGGACCGAAGAACCTTGCTCTGGGGGCTAAGCTTGTGGTTGTGTGAAAGGTTTAGCCCAGTGATCCTCCAAACACCATCTTTCTCGGCAGCTACCATTTCAGTTTTGCAGTTCGTTTTCGCGATAACCGTGCTTTGTCTTTGCGGAACAGGCTGCTCATTGTCAGGTTCAATAGTTTTTCCATGCTTGTTACACTTCATAGTAAACCTTATAACCTCATTATTCCTTTTCTTGCTTACAGTTCTGGCAACTGATGTGCAGGTCACTGAGAAGCCAGCCACATACGAATACATGTTGAAGAATTTCTGCACTTCTTCTCGCGTCTTGAACTGCATCCCAACTGCAGGTTTCAAGTCGTCCACATCCTCATTATTTTGGTTCTGTTTTTGATCATCAGTTAATTTTTCATTTGACAGGAAGTTTTCCACATCTTGTTCATTGATCCTTTGGACGTCAGCACTTGCACCATCATGGTCAGTTCTGCCATCATTTTCTGTACTTGTAGATTGTCTTGTGGCTTCTGAATTCGCTGTACCATTTGCATCACTCCCTTGGTTGCTATTGCTTGTAGCTCCCTCATCATAAACCTGTTTGTACATGTGTTTCATCATTTATTTTCACAAAACACTATGCAATACGAGCAACACTATATATGGTTCTCAAAACATGTTTATTGATCAGCGCTACACGCACCTCGTCAAGCTCAATATCATGAACATGTTTACATCCCATCGATTGTCAGTAGTATCTTCAAGGGAAGTAGACGATGAGTTTTGATTGTTTTCCTATCAGTATATTCAACACCTTAGCATGTCAAGTAAGTAGTGATTGATCTATTCATGTTACCAAAAATAAACCGACCTGAAACTTTTCTGAACTGTTGGTATTAGGCTGCTCATTTGTGTCAGTATCCATGAGTGGCGGATGTTCAGCACCATTCATTGTTTTTCCACGATTGCTAGTTTCAGCCTGCAGAGTTTTTCACCATTAAATATGTTAATTCCTCAGTAGGTTTTCATTATCAGATACATAAAATTGGGAGGGATAGTCGCGTGGAAGATCATGTTATACATGATCATTGCCGGTATGATAGTGTGGAGAATCTTCAAGACCATTCAGGAGAAAACTAGTGTAAGAGAACCCTTCCTGCATATTTATCGACAATAATACATATTTTTTAGAGTTCCTTTAGTAAACATTTTTCTCAAAGTCAAGCACTAATAGTATAATTCTCTCTCTGTTTTTACTGTGTTTTTGCAGGAATGAAAGCCGAGGTCAGTGCGAAAATTGTGTACCTTTGTAAAGTATTCATCATTCACATCAAGCGCTCCAGGATGGAAATGCGAGTACACTCCTGAACTTTGATGCTGTTTTACATTTTCATGCAAAATAAGTTTGAGTTAGTCACCACGGTAGGAAGCACGCTACATCATGGTATGTGTAATTGTCTTCTTTCATCAGTTCTAGCACTGTCTACCGCTAGGAGTTCGACAACGAGATGGACTAAAATGTTACAGTAGCTATCCCTTCTTTTTTCAGCCATGTCAAGGGGGTCATCATTCAGCGTATTCAACATGTTTTAAGCGTTTTTTGGTGAACAATTGCGTGATCCAAAATTAGCAATATACTCACATGCCAAATCTGCATCAAAGTTCATGTATCCATTCCTTTTTTCTGGGTGTGTAGGTGAAGTGGGGCAGCTATTTCGTTCTGAAACAAGTCCCAACTATTTTTTCAACAACTGTGTTGTTTCTTCTAGCGCAGGTTCCTTTCAGTGTGGTGGGATGGCATATACTACAGATCTTCCAGCTTCATCAGTAGGGAAGGGGGGTGGTGGTGGGAAGATAGTGACGCAGAGCAGTTTGTTTCTTGCTACGTACCTGGCTGATTGTTTCTCCGAGGCACAAGGTACATCTCCTGTATCTTGCTCTCCCTTGATGAGATCTTCTTCCTCATCCCCATCCACTGCTGATCTCTCTGATTTTTAGCTTTCTGTGGTAGCCACTCTTTCCCGATCAAGCAGCCCTGCTGTTTTTCTTCGATCTGGGGTTTTTGCTTGTGGAGGAAGAAGATGGGGGTAGGTGTGGTGTGATGGGTTTGTTGCGTGTGGGGCGTTGGGGGTTTTTCTGAATTTTAGAAGCCCAAGTTTCTAGCTTCAGGCCCATAATCATCTGCACCTTTTTCTTCCCGTTCAGGTGTGGCTAATGGAGGGAAAACAGCAGGCCAATGGATAGAGACGCTGGAATGAAAAAAAAACGGAACTGAAAGGCCAAGGCAGAGAGAAAACCGAAGGAAAAAAAAAACAGACTGACGAGGGGATGGAGGGCTGGTCGTAGACT
This sequence comes from Poa pratensis, assembly GCA_947311845.1. NCBI lineage: Eukaryota > Viridiplantae > Streptophyta > Magnoliopsida > Poales > Poaceae > Poa > Poa pratensis. The sequence continues at coordinate 22,848,987 of CAMZMU010000092.1, read as the reverse complement.
ATTTAGGGTGGGCTGGTCGTGGACTGAAAAGGAACGGACAAAGAGGATACTAAGAGTAAAGACGCACAAAAATGTCTGATGCCGAATTGTAATTTCAGCCATCTATTGGTTAGACAGTCCCCTTTTTTATTATCTTTTTTCTTCTCTGTTTTTTCTTTTGTTTTTCGTTTCTTTTCTATTTACTTTTTCCTTTTTATTATATATTACATTTTCACGATTTTTGAAAATTGTTCATTTAAAAAAAATCAAATTTGAAAATTGTCCAGATTTGAAAATTTATTCATTTTACAAAAATGTTCAAATTTGAAAATGGTTGAAATCTAAAAATTGTTTAGATTTTAAAATTTGTTCATTTTACAAAAATGTTCAAATCTAAAAAATGTTCATTTACAAAAAAAATCAAATTTAGAAAAACGTTCGGATGCAAAAGAAATTGCTCAAATTAAAAAACATTCAGATTTTGAAAATTGTTCGAATTGAAAAATTGTCCTAGGGGTGACTTAGGAGTTGGACCTCAGTCGCCTCTTGTGTCCTAGGCGCGCCCATTCTTTTCTGGACATAACTAATTCTCAGCTGCAACCCTATGTGTAACTCTTCGGACCAACTTGAATCATGACGCAGTCTAATGATTCCTCGGTTGTAACACATCAACAACCGGAGAAAATCACAAAAGGCATCGTGACGCAATACAACTGTCCGAGAGTCGAATCCACAGTGCAACGCTTGTTAGCTGGCGCTAGGATTAAAATCCCGTAGATTACCAGTTGTGTGTTTCCATCATGGGCGTCCGATGCCAAAATTTTCGTCAGGCACTACTTGTTTTTTTTTTGGGCTAGCTTAACAACTTTTTTTTAAAGGGGCAAAAGATTTGCCTCTTCTATTGATTAAGAAGGAGTTAGAGGCATACAAGTTATTACATCACTGGCCAAAAGGCCCCCAATCAAAAAAAGGTGGGATTAATCTCCTGGAAGAATAAACTCCAAGTGCTTAGCGCCCGCTTTCACCCAAGTGTGGGCTTCGTCTTTGATCAGCCCCAAAATTATCGATGGGAGGGTGGACTTGTGTCGAAAAACTCTAGCATTACGCTCGCACCACAATTCCCAAGAGACTAGCATTGTGAGGGTGGCAATTGCCTTTCGCCGAGAGGAATCATTCAACGTCATGTGAGACCACCAATCTTGGACCGAACTGAAGTTCTCCCAAGCACTCATATCCAACCAAGAGAGGTGAAGCCATTCCTTCACCATGTTCCAAATACGCTTGGAGAAACGACATTGGAACATGAGGTGGGCGGCCGACTCCATAGTTTGCTTGCACAACGGACATAGGTCACAATTTGGCCACCCCCTCCGATGTAGCCGGTCCGCGGTCCATACCCGGTTTTGGATGATTAGCCATGCGAAGAATTTGCATTTAGGTGGCGCCCACACCTTCCACACCATTTTCTTCAAATTGGAGTAGGTGGATCCTAGGAATTGGGCATGGTAAGCCGAACTTGTAGTGTAGATACCCGAGGATGACATAGCCCAAATGATAGAGTCCGGGACTGAAAGGACAAGGATGTTGCCTAGAGGGGGGGGGGGGTGAATAGGCGATTAAAACTTTTCCGGTTTAGGCTTGATAATTGCGGATAAAACTATGTGTTTAAATTAACAAGCCAACAACCTAAATAAACTAGGCTCACCTATGTGCACCAACAATTTATGCTAAGCAATACAAGCAACAAGGTGATAGCAAAAGAATACTTCAAGCACGAAGGCTATCACAATGTAAAGTGCATAAGTAAAAAGCTCGGGTATAGAAATAACCGAGGCACGCGGAGACGAGGATGTATTCCCGATTGCTCCTTGTTAAGGGAGTACGTCTCGTTGGAGAGTGTGAACCAACACAATGGTTCAACAACCACAAAGGTTTCACCTTCTTCTCCGATGAACCGCACCACAAAGGTTTGGTTCACCTTCCACTATCGGAATCCTTCGAGGCGGAAATCCGGAGCCTTTCAACAACGATCCGGGGCACAACCCACAACGGGATTGGGGGCTCCCGAACAGCTACAAGTGACTACACAAGGGTCTCAACCACCACACGGGCGTCTAGGGTCCAAAGACCCAAGAGTAACAAGTTCACAAGCTTTCAACTTCCACGAATCCTCGTGGAGAGCACAAACCGATGCAACAAAGCAATGGCAAGAGCACAAGGCTCAAATCCTTCACTCTCGAATCCCACCACAAGCAACTAATGCTTATGGGGGGAGAAGAGAGGAAGAACAACGAAGAACACAACAAATAGAACTTCAAGATCACGATCTACTAGGTTCCCCTCACTTAGAGGAGGAATGGATTGGATAAATATGTAGATCTAGATCTCCTCTCAATTTCCCTCAAAGATATGCAAGAATCATGGGAGGGAATGAGAGAAGGCAAGCTTTTTCCAAAGATCAACAATGGAGGAGAGAGGGGAGAAAAACTTGCTCAAGAGTTGTAAAAACCATTGGGGAAGAAACCCCCTTTAAATAGGTCCTCTAAAAAGATGACCGTTGGCAGCGCAGGGAGGCCGGCCTGGGAGCCGGCCTGCCACCCGAGACACCCGGCCAGGGAGCCGGTCTGGGCCGACAGGGAGCCCGACGCGCCCGGCCTGGGCCGGCCTGCGCAGAAAAGAACATTCTAAAATCCATATCTTTTTCAATAAAAATCCAAATGCGATGAAACCAACTTTGTTGGAAAGATAACGACGAGAAGGACCGGTAATATGGAGGAGATATCACACATGGGAGGTGTGGATCTTATCTCGAGAAGGACCGGTAATATTTCCAACACCGAGAACGCAACAAGTTTTCCATCCGAACTCCGTTTTTGATGAATAAAAGCCAAATAAGAACCAAGAAAGATGATATGCCAAATATGTAAAGATTTGAGCTCTCCATAAAGATGCGATCAAGTTACTCACTTGAGAGCCCCTCTTGATAGTACGCCTTCTATCCTATAACCGGTCTCCCACTAGCACCACGAGACCGGTAAAATAGAAAACCTATCAAGATCATACCTTTGCCTTGCGCATTCCACCTGAGATCGATGATGACGATCTTGACTCTCTCAAGTTGGAACACCTTTCTTGATTGTGCTTGCTAGCACATGCTTGATGAAGACTTCTCCAAATACTCCCCCATACACCATTATGGGAGAGCCTTGCTAAACTCCGTCTTCATGAATCCATTTGCACTTTATCTTCTTATCTTGATATAGATGATGGCTTGGAGATAAACATGAAGTTCACTCAATCTTCTTTTCCAAGCCATGCTTGCAATAAGCTCAACTCTTCACATGACCATTCTTCATATAAACCCTTGAATAGAGCATTGGTCATCATGCAATCTTCTAGAGTCCAACACATGAACTCCAATCTTTTCCTATGGACAAGATCTACAAGTATATCTCAATGCAAACATTAGTCCAGAAGGATTGTCATTAATTACCAAAACCACGCATGGGGCAACACATGCCCTTTCAGGGACGTCTTCATTGAGGTGCACTTGTTGGAGCAATGTCCAAAGGGCAACAAATTGTTGAATGTGAGCAAGTGTGAGCCCCTCGGAAGTATTTATTTGTCCAATCCAAGCATCATCACGCATGGCCTTGTGCACACACCAATTCTTCCGCTTCGAAATCGAGTAAATGAGTGGGGCGATGTCACAAGGTCTACGTCCATCCAACCAAGGCGAGTCCCAAAATGGCGCCTTATGACCGTTGCCAAGAGTGATCGTGGTGCACGCATAGAAGAGCTTGGTGTCATTGCTCGTGCATGGATTGCCCATCCCAATCCAAAGCTTGGAGGTGTCCGTCCATTTATGCCAAAGCCATCGAAGACGCAAGGCCGACCCAAACTTCTCGGTGTCGAGGATCCCCAAGCCGCCAAGAACGGTTGGGTGGCACACCTTTTTCCAATTGACTTTGCACTTGCCACCGGAGACTTTATCGGAAGCCGCCCAAAGGAATGAGCGCTGAATATTGTTGATTCTTTGGATGAAACCGGGAGGCAACTTAAGAGAGGTGAGGTGGAAAATGGCTTGGGAGGCCAAAACCGACCGAACCAACTCCCTCCTCCCTGCCGAGTTAATGTACTTGCCCGCCCACATGGGAACCTTTCCGACCATCTTGTCCTCAAGGTGTTGTAGGTCGACCCTCTTAAGTTGCCAAACGGAGAGCGGTAGGCCAAGGTAGCGCATGGGGAAGCCGGTCCTAATCGCCGGGAATGGTTGGAGCACGTCGTCCAAGTCAATGGCGCCACAACGGATAGGGACAACGGAAGCTTTTGCATGTTAGTGCATAGTCCCGTGACGTCACCGAAGGAAGTGAGTATGTGCGCGAGCTTGGTGATTTCCTCCTTGATCGGCGCCACAAAAATGGCGGCATCGTCCGCATAGAGAGGTCCTAAAGAAAGCACCGTGGCCCCGAAGAAGGGAGATGCCTCCTCTTGTCGTGGCAAGCTCAAGGATTTGCTGCAGCGGGTCAATCGCAATGTCGAAGAGGAGCGGAGAGAGAGGGTCGCCTTGCCGAAGACCACGGCCATGCCGGATGGGGAAAGTAGGCACCCCATTTAAGAGAATCCTCGATGTGGAAGTACGAAGAATGGCGGAGATCCAATCACAAAACCGGTCCGGGAACCCAAGTCGACGGAGGCGATCAATAAGGTAGTCCCATCGCACCGCATCGAACGCCTTCCGAATATCTAGCTTGAAGAGGAGGGTCGGGGTCTTGTTGTGGTGCAGCCGCCTAGCAAAATTCCTCACGAACATGAAATTATCATGAATGCTTCTATTTTTTATAAAGGCGCTTTGAGAGGCAGAGATCAACGTGTTCATGTGAGGGGCGAGCCGGGTAGCCAAGACTTTAGCAATGATTTTAGCGAGGGCGTGGATCAAGCTAATGGGGCGGTAGTCCGAAATGCACTCGGCTCCCTCCTTAGGAATGAGCACCACGTTGGCCGAGTTTAGCCAATGGAAGTTGTCGGAGTGGAGGTTGCCGAAAAGGTGGATGACTCGCATGACGTCCATCTTCATTAGAGATGGAGCAAGCGTTCTTGAGAATAATTTTATGCGCTGTGCATGCTCTAATGCCGCCAAGGAATGAGAAGCTACTCCTGTTAGATTAGCTGTATATTGAACAGAAAACAATCCCCTGCTTCCCTGGGCGCTCATATTCTGTGTGACAAAGATTGCTTCTAGATCCGGGTGCCATACATTCATCATGAGAAATACCAGAACGCCCATCAAAAGTATGATTGCCAGTACACAGTCTCATGCCGAGCGTGCTAATCAATCACATCATCATACCAACTTCAACTCCCATCCACTGGCTCAGAAAAGAATCCCCGGTTGTTCATATCGAAAGCGCGCGCTGCTGGCAACAGTAGCTTGACCAGCGAGGGCCAGCTGGCCTTTAAATTCAGACTCGACGAGAAAGCCGGAACATGGTACAATCTGGAAAAGGCGCTGCTGACAGTCATACTAGTAGGTGCCACACTGCACAAGGGACGAAGCACGCTCATCTTCTTCCAGACCTACCAACAGCGGCGACAGGCACGCCATAAAAAAACACAAGAAGACCCTGCAGCTGAAACATCACTCACTCTAGGTTGTTGTTACATTAGGTACGCCACGACCAACCGCATTGCACACCAGATGTTAAATTAGAGACGAACCATCGTTGCTTGACCACACACCATCAGAATTAATTAACAGCGAGAAGGAGAGAAAAACACCCGGCGCCAAGAACAAGAAAAACCAAACCACAAGTTCAATCGAGATCACAGATCAGTCCCATCAACGACGACGATGACGAAGAAGAGAAAACTCCCTAAGAATCAATCACATCACTCCCAGATCAAAGATGGCGACGGGATGAATGAAGAATGTTGTAGGCTATGTCTGTCCTGTCCTGTCTGTCCATCAGGGGTTGCACCGCTGTTAGACCAGCGCGATGCTGCTCTCGCCGCCAGGGGGCTTGCGGATCCCGCCGAGGAAGTCCCGCGACGGCGCCTTCCCGTCCGCGAAGATGTTGCTGCCGCTCATCTCCTTGAGCTTCGCGTCGCTCAGCTGCTTCTCCGCCGTCCCGGCGCCGCCTCCGCGGGGTCGCCCTTGAAGATGTCGTTGCCCGTCAGGTCATTGAACTTCTTGGTGGGGATCTTCTTGGCGGTCTTCACCACGCTGTCGGCGTCGTCCTCTCCGAACTTGAAGCTGCTCACCTGCCGAAAACGATTGAACAGTAAGCACTTTTCCATCACGAGCTGCGGAAACTGCCCAGAGTACGAGATGTGTTGTTGACACTTGACAGATCAGTATTCAGTACCTGTGCGTTCTTCCCCGGCGTCTGCGAGGTCGAGCCGTTCTCCGAGTTGCGTGGCCTGGGATCCTCCGGAGGCGCGAAGATGTCGTGGCCGCTGAGCTCCTTTGTTTTTGCATTGGATAGCTGCTTCTTCAGCTTGCTGTCGTCCTCGCTCTGGAGCGTACCGCTTAGCTCTCGCTGCTTTGCCACCTCGGCTATGGAAGTTGGCTTTTTGGGTGAAACGCTTTCTTCCTGGGCAAAGGAGATGTGACTTATGGTACTAATTGCCTGTAGCAGTTTGACAAAAATCAGATTTCAGTTCAGTCAGAAAGTGTATATGGAGTGGAATGTACATCTATACTGTATCTCTGTATCGCGTGCGAACAGAAAACAGAATCCAAGAATACCTGGCTACCTAAATCCTAGTGTCTACCGAACAACGTAATTGAAAACTGAGACCCAGTTTAATAGTTGAATCAACATGTCCAGTTCTATTAGAATTTATAATGGAAAGGTCACCAACCAATGTGATAACATACTAATTAATGATTGCCATGTCCTTTCCACAAGATTCATCCCAACAACTTCTGACTTTGGAGGCTAGAACATTTAACAGGTTTGATTTTAGCAACCAGCAGCTGTTACCATTTTTTTTAAAAGAATGTTGTAAGCAAACCAGGAACACTGAAAGAAGTGATACCTTCTCAATCATTTAGCACAACATGTGAATAAAAATGGTATTCCGTAGTAGTATTTACTAACAATTTAACAGGTTTGATTTTAGTAAATGTTGTAAGTAAATCAGGGCACTGAAGAAAGTGATACCTTCTCAATGTTTTAGCGCAACATGTGAATAAATAAAATGTATTCCTTAAGATATGGCATATTAAAATGGAAGTCACATTGATCAACATATTCCTGTTCTATACAGAATAAATTTGGCAGAAAATAGCACCTGATAATTCTTTGAAGCTGTTCGGATAGGTGTCACAGAACCGTTGCCGGATTCTTCTTCCTCAACCTCACCTTCAGCTGCAAATATGCCACTTCCTGTCATCTCCTTCCACTTGGGAGCTGAGCATTGTTTCCTGAGAGGAAACATTAACACTTTATTTAGTGCACTGCACCGTTTAAATCAGCAAATCGTAGGCCACTCTTTCAGTAGATTCTATATCTAAAATCTATATGACACTAAGATTATTTGGGTAAAAGGGTCTTGATCTGTTCAAATTCAAAAAAATCTAGAGCAACAGTACATCAACAAAAATTGCGTGACGTAGTGGGTGAGAACATTGTTGCTTGTATCAACACACAAACCATGCACACTCGAATCGATTACTCCACTTTTATCTCAGGGCCTACCGAACAGCACCAAAAGCCCAAAACTCGCCGCACATATCTCACCAACCTAACTGAAATTCAAATCCGGCGTATTTCCCTAGACAGCAGAGTCGCAGATCGGCTAGAAACATCCTAAAAATCAACGATTTCCCGAAGGAGGAGGCATAAAACTCGGGAGATCTAATCGGCAAACCCAAAATCTCTGAAGGAAACAAAAAGCAGAGCACGAAAGACTAAATCATTCCTCGGAGCACACACCGCGACCATAGCTAGAGGCTCCCGATCTCACCTCTTGTTGAGGCTCTCGGCCTCATCCTCCGTGATCTGCCCGCCGAACACCACCTTATGGATCGCCTCCGACGGCTGGAAACAAAAGGAAAGAAACTATGAGATGACACAATCCAACCTGTGCCCTGCAATTCGGAGAGTACTCCACTCCCCCGGCGCGCGGGGAGGCAGAGGACCTGTGACGTCACCTGGTGTGGGCGTCGGTTGGACGGCGGCGTGGCGGCGTCGACGAGCTCCTGCTGCGCCCCCTCCGGCCACGCCAGCAGGTCCGCCGTGTTGGTGTGGGACTTCCTCACCGGCGCCGGCCTCTCCATCTCCTCTTCTTCTCTAGCGCGGTGCAGGTGAGGGGGGAGCTCGTGCTTTCTCTCTCTAGCTCGGTGGAGGAGCTCGTGCTTTCTCTCTCTAAAAAGGCTGTGAGGTGGGAGAGAGAGTGGAGAGTGGAGTCGAATGGAAGGAAGGTGAGGAGGAGGAGCTGCGACCCCTTTTTTAAAGACCCCACCGGCCACCACCACCCACCGAGCCCAGGAGTCTATGACAGGTGGGCCCGAGTTTGGGGTTGACCGGGAGTGACGGAGACGGAGCCGTAACGTACGTACGCTTCCCCGGTATTTGAATTTTTTCGAACGTTCGCGTGCGGGCTTAACCACGGCCGAAACGGCCGTGTTATCCGTTATCGTTGCCGTTTCTCTCGCTCATTAAACTCTCCGGTCAATGATTATATTACGAGAATGTTCTATAGTAGTATATAATCTAGTACAGCTACTCCTTAATTTTGTGGCCGTATTTTTATTTTTTGAACAACTCGAGGGACCCAACTGCATATATTCGACCGTGGAGAATTACACAAAGGTTCAAGGAGAAAGGAAAATTACACTCGGGACCTGCTATTTTAGGGTATGAACTCCTGAAAGAAAATTGAAAACACAATCCCATGTCCATCCATCACCCACTCCATCAGAACCATCACCTTGATGGCGTCCGACATATCTCCAGCAACAAGCTTTATGGGAAGGGAATCCACCGCAGCGTCGATGCACGCCTCCGGCTCCACCCTCGAGAGCACCACATGCAACAACACCACTGCGGCCAGCCATCGTCAGTAGCTCGCAAGCTCTGACAGCCAAGAACCAATATCCTGATGGCAACACGTCCCACATAGACCAAGCCCTAAACTTAACCCTAACTCTAGCTATATGTCCAAGAGGAGGCCGACCCCCTCTCCCGCATCGTCTTCAGCCAGACGTCGGTGAGAGGAGGGAGAGGGGCTGGGGTCAAGTGGTGGACTCCCAAAGCAGAAAGAGATAAGCTAAAGGGGAAAGCGAGAGCACCCATGTGGCGGTATCTATATATTTGTACCAACATAAACTTGGTAGTTGGTGAATCCTGAATTTGGCGCATGTCCATGGAGGTCGAGTATGATGCCTCACAACGTAGTTGTACGTGGAACCTCCTTTCCCGACCACCGGTCTAGAATGTCTCGGGTGCAAGCTGGTCTTCAAGACGAAATAGAAGGTGGACGACTAGTTTACGACACGACTTGTCCCTCGTGGCTTCACACAACAATATGGCATTGACCACCTAGACACCTTCAGTCCGGTCGTTAAGCCGGCCACTGTGTGTTTAATTTTATCCATCGATGTCTCTGGGGACTGTCATCTTCGCCAGATCGACATCAGCAACGTCTTCTTGCACAGTGTGCTCACCGAGACGGCGTACATGCAACATCCACCGCGGTTCTAGGATTCCCAGCATCCTGACTACATCTGCAAGCTTCATAAGTTCATCTATGGAATTAAACAATCACTGAGCGTGTGGATCCGGCTCACTGATCAACTGCAACTGCTCGGTTTTGTTCCAGCAGCTCTCGACGAAGACTGCGAAAGTATGTGGTCAGCTTCTCCAACAGCTCTCGAACAACTTCCCAGTTAATGGCCTTTGCCCTCTTCTGTTCTTTCTTGGAATTTAGGCGGTTCGCAATTCCGTGGGAATTCGCCTTACGAGTGAAAGTATGCGGAGGATCTATTGTGTCGCACAAGCATGGAAAATTGCAAATCATCCCCGACCCCCATGGACTGTCACGACTCACGATTAGTTATCCCATGAGTCAGTCCATGCCCTTGGTAAAGAAGATGCTTTCAAATTCCACGGTATTGTGGGCGCTCTGCAGTATTTGACTCTTAGCAGACCGGACATCTCCTTCCTATTTACAAGGTGTGCAAGTTCTCTCTAATCCCACCGACGTGCATTGGGAAGGTGAATAGTGTATCCTTCTTTTTGTGAAAGGGACTGTATCGACAGGTCTGCGTCTACGTCGATAAAGCTCCACGCTACTGAGCTTCTTCAACGATGAAGACTGCACTGTCAATCCGGATGACAGGAGGTCAACTGGAGGGTTCGTGGTGTTCCTTTGACCTAATCTTATCTCATGGAGTGCTACAAAGCAACCCACTTTTCACGTTCCTCGGTAGAAGCAGAGTAGAAAGCGTTGGAAATTAGCACAACCGAGGCAACATGGGTGCAATCTGTTTTGCAGGAACTTCATGTACCATAGCCACGATCACGTGTTTTGTGGTGTGAAAATTTGGGCGCAATGTACTTAATTGCCAACCCGGTCTCGGAAGGACCAAGCACAACCTTGAAACACTTGGAGCGTGTTTGGTTACCTGCATGCATTTTACACCATTTGCATATGTGGCTCCGTTTGGTTGCCTGGTTTAGCTTTTTTCATTTTTCCGTACCCGGTGTTTGGTGAGCTGCTTAACTAGCTGCAGGCTAAGTAAAGCCACTAGTGTTTGGTTAGCTTTTTGCGCTGTGTTATGGTTACCATTTATGAAAATGGTGATCTTGCCACCCCTTTGCAACTCATTGAGCACATTCAATCACACAGAGCAACACATTTAGGGCATGTACAGTGCAGAGTGCCTAAAAGCGGGTGCTTAAAGAGAGAGAGGGCTAAGCACCTGCCTAAGTGTTCCGCTCCTGCATTGCTAGCAGCTCATCCTGGGTGCTTCACTCGTGCAGTTTTGTACGTAAAAAGGAGCAGTTGTTTCGTTAGCACCGATGAGGCATCGATGCCAAACTTGGCACCCTTTGCCTTCCGTAAGCACCGACGGTTTCTAACCAGTCAAAAAAATCCGGTTTTTTTCCTAGGCACTCACGCTAAGCACCTGCGTTGTACATGCTCTTAAACACACATAATAAGCACTAACATGTTTTAGCAAAATAGACTAGAGGTTCATATATCTACATACCAGGGTAATGCACAAGCAACAACATGCAGTTACCCGAGCAAAACAAGTTTTGGGCATTTTTAAGTCCTGGATTTACATCTAACGGGGCATCCCATGCCCGTGGATAAACATCTAACAGGGGCAACACATGCCCCTGATCAAAATGGACCAGTCTAGTAAACTTACCACGTTGGAGTTAGCCGTGGTAAGGATAGGTGTATCCCCTCGCTATGGATGTGACGCTCTTGAAGATGGTTAGCTTGAAGTCGTGGGAAGTGAACTTGAAGACGACGACATCTTCCTCCTCCAGCTCATACTTCAGTACGACGTCTGACCAGTTTTGGCCGAGAAACACCTCGCCGCCATGGGTGGTCACATGCACCCACTCGTCGCAGTATTTGCCTGCCGACAACGGCATGCAACGAGGCAGTGGGATCTGAAGCCATTCCTTGAGCGCCACCTGGAACGACTTGGGGATGACAAGCATGAACATGTCGTCCTTGTCAAGCTGAACGAAGAAGCGGCGAGGAGGAGGTGGTCTGGGCTTATGGCCGATCATCGTTTGCCGGCCTTGGCCATGGTTGGACTACTTTGTCGTGTCCTTAGGCCTATCCGGCACAATGGGCGCCACTCTCCAACATTTTTGAGGGAGCACTCCCTCAAAGCCAGGAGGTGTTGGGGGGAAGCTGTTCCCTGGAATGTCCCACTCCGTCTTGGGTACCTTGTCAAGATGGTGACGTTTGTCAGTGGAACGGTGATCACCGCAATGCCATGAAATGCAAGAACGATGATCACCGCAATGCCATGCAATAAAACACATGCACAAATACCATACTAGCAATGGCAAGCATTGCCAAGACATGTAACACATGCTCCTACAAATGGAAGAATGGAACTAAAAATGGCACAAAGCGAGACATGGTACTAAGCATGCACAAACATGGCGAGACATTGAACTACAAACATGGTGACACATGCTACAAATGGCACACAAATTTCTAGCAGTTCTAGTTAAATCGGCCGGCAAGAAGGTGCACTACAGATCTACAATGATGCATAGATCTATACACAGCGGCGTAGAACGAAAGCATCCCACCATCGGCGGTGGAGGTGACAAAAAACCCACATCGCACACAAACCCTAACCGAAATCGAAAACTAATCTACTAGTAGATGAACTTATGGTGGGCTGTGGAGGTGCGGATGGTCCCGCCGACGTCGAAGAAGAAGGCCCTACCGCCGGATTGGAAGATGCGCCGGGGATTCTAATCCCCACCAGACATGGGCTCCATCAACGCCCTCAGGTCGACGGCAGAAGCTGCCGCCGCCGATGTCGACGCCGCTGCTCGGGGACGGCCGAGACAGATGGGGGACGACACCTTCAGCATCCTCGCCTGGAGCCTTGCCGACGAGAACTTTCACCCATCTCTCGTGAGCGCGGGGGGGTGGGATGGCGCGCATGTGTGTGTGTATGTGGGGGGGGGGGGGGGGGGGGGAGCGATGAGAAGGACCGCGAGCCATGGAGCGGAGTAGTGGAGAGCGGAAGGTAAGAACCGGTGGACTGAGCGGTAAGGGGAGTGGGGAGTTATGCCGAAACGTCGAGTCTCCCGCGCTTCCCACCGTGTGCGAGACAACGACACGCGGAGCTATCCCGGGCGTGGCTCAGCGAAAACGGCCGAATCGACCATTCCTCTAGGGCCTGTCTGATGGGTGCTTTAAGCTTCGTGTGGGCCGGGTAGGCAACCAAACAGCCCATTTTTGCATCCCAGAGCCTGGCGCAACGCCTCACAGCTAACCAAACACGCCCTTAAGGTTCGGTTCGTTGCATCAGCAAAACAAATAGCAGATACCTTCACCAAGCCGGTGACCAAGCAGACGTCGGAGCGTTTACGGTCCAATCTCAACCTTGTTTCAGCAGGTTGACATTCCGGGGGAATGTTAAACATGTAATCCTAACTAAGTTAGTTAGGCCGTAGATTAGGGTGGTTCCACCGTATGGCCTCTGTACCCTAACAATCTATGTACTACTTATCTTGTATCGATGGGTGTATAAATATTTAAATTGTGATTGGGTACAGAGGTTGAAAATCTATGTAGTCTATCAGCCTTCAATGATTATCACAACAAAACCCATGGATTCCGACTGACTCTACACAAAGGTACACGGAGGCAAGAATTGTCAGATCGGTCGTGTTGATTAAAGACTTTCTGTCTTTCTCGTATGCAAAACTGGCCGGCACCAAGTGATGATTTTAATCGTTTTTGATTCGCTCCCGCACCAGACCATCATGCATGATGTGGTACCGAACGGACAGAGCGATGTGTGAAGAAAGGAGTTGTTCCTTTTCCGGATCGATACAAAGGAAGAGAAAACTACGTGGGACCCAAGCTTATCGATCATGTCATATGATGGTAGTTGGGAACCTGATAGTTATGATTAAATAGTGATCATCACTGTAATGAATCAACAAGTCAAGGATGGTGTAATTTAAACCGTGTTAATTCGCTAGTTCATTGTCCACTCACAAGGGGGCCGAATTTTGATGTGTGAACACCATTAATTAAGTTGATTCTGAACTCTCTTATATTTTGAAGGTTTTACATGCATGATGAGGCCGCTCTATCGAAAAAGGAAGAAAACGTGTGGTGACCTCTAATTAAGAGGGCTAAAAACATGATTAGGTAAGTAGCCTTATAGAGAGAAGAAGACATAGCTAGCTAGGTGGACCAAACAACAAACTATAGAAAGTAAACTTCAAAAAACCCCACCCGCGTTGTCAAAATCATCACAAAACCACATACCATAGTTTTGTGTATTTTTGCATGATATTATAACATGTGGGCTCACTTAGTGAGGTCCATACCTAGCAAATGAAATGAGTTGTCTAATGCTACAACCTACAACGCGTTTTGTGTGTTGTGTTTGGCTCAGCTTTTGCTGGTGTGCTAGTTCGCTCGGCGGTGCTCTAAACCTACCTCTATACCCATATTCCCGAAAAAAAAGGCATACTTTGCTGTGTACTTTGTGTTGTTTTACTAAAAATCGGACACTTCACCATTACTGGAAAAAAGGCTCACTGTCAAAAAAATTATCCATGTTAAACGAAATTTTTGGAAAAAGGGAGAGTTTTCGGACTTGAAGAAATGAAAAAATAATCCTACTAAATATTGTTTTCCATTTTTTTGAAGCACAGTATTGTTTTCCATTTAGTTAATAAATATAAAGGAACATAGATAGATACTATATATTAAGGAGATGTGGTTATGCCTTTTTCTCAGCCATCCTCAGCCACCGGTTTCAAGTTTTGTCAATTCCCCTGAACGGTTTTTCCGAATTTTTTTTTCTGAATTTTTTTTTGTTCTCCCAAAAATTATATATAAGAAATATATGCGCGTCGATGAGTAAGTTCCAGTCCCCTGAACGGTTTCAAGTTTTGTCAATTCTAACTCCTCAATTTTGATCCAAATTTATCGATTCGCTTCCACAGTGCGTACTTCACTGTTCATACAGTGCGCGTCCGATCCGCGCCGTCCGATCTGGCTCCGACGGCCCTCCTTTTGATAAAAACATATACACGAAATATATGCGCGTCAACGAGTAGGTTTCATTCCCGTGATTGGTTTCGAGTTAGGTCAACTTTAGCTCCTTAATTTTGGATCCAGATTCGCAAAAACATTTAACGAAATCACATAATATAGAATTTTGATGCAATTACATTATTTGTGAACAATTCGAACTTCTCGAATTCATTTATGTTGTGTCACCACACGGGCGGCAAATCTCTTTTTTACAAAATAAATGGAGAATCCAGGAACTTTTATGTTTTTTTCCTTACAAATTTGCTACATACAAAATAATAAAATATATAATATATAAACACATAATACAGAATTTTGATGCAATTACACTATTTTTAAGCAATTTGACCATCCACAATTTATTTATGTTGTGTCACCACACGGGCGTGGCGTGTCGCCGCGCGAATTTCCCTAGTCCTATAACACATCAGTGCATTATGGGTGGTCTATGTGGGGAAAGCCCTACATAAAATTTTGAAGGCTGATAGAGAGCAACTCTTCGGACTTCATGATTCAACGTCACCATCAGTGAGAAGCACGAGCTCATTATGCGAACAAAAAATTCAAGTCGCTCGAGCTCATGTACGATTTTTTTACTACACATCACATCGGCCGTTGATCATTCGAAATCACCATACTTAGGCATACACGAGGTAGTTCCGATCCGCATGCATGTCGCAGATGATTAAGAAGAACATATGTTGAAGAAAATAAATTACACAACATACTTGCATGGATAATTTCTTTAAGTTTTTATCGCAAGAAAACGTTAAGTTAATTGATGGGCTTGCCTATCTCTCGAGCAAACTTTAAATAAAAAAATCTTAATTGACTTGTTACAATTTATAGCACATAGGTCCATCAATCATACTTCTAGCACAAAACCACAAATTCGGATCCGACACATGTGTGATTTACTAATATGCAATAAATTCAGTCAATTGAGAACTAGTTGTTTCATTCAGTGATATAGTTGACTACTTTCGTTGGACGTCATGTCTTTTTTGTTTTATTATAGCCTAATTCTGTGTCTCGACCACCTCTTAACATTATGTAGCCGCGGAGACCTGGTGTACTAAATATCGGCTCAACATTAATGTGTTGCCCTTTATTTTAAGAAAAAAAAGTTGGTCCATGCGCTAAGACTAGCTAGTTTTGTCTCCAAGTTTCCTACCCGGTGCACAGATTAAACCGATCGACCTTTTTCAAAATGTGGTGCAGATTCTAATTAAAATGCTAAACTGATCTGGGAAAATCGTCAACTTGCATGAGAGACACATCAATCGTGACCATCATCTTCCTCACTTTTGCATGTTCTAAAAGAAGAAGAGCTGCAGGGTGTTCCTGAGGTGTCTGTCAGCTGGCTCTAGCTAGCTTAGCCATCGATCTCTCCTCTCAACTAACCACTTTAATTAATAACTAAACCGAAGGCTGTCATTCTGACACGTGATTATTCTCCAGATAGATAGATACATAACTAGCTACTTCCTCCGTTTTTTAATATAAGATGTTTTAGGTGGTACACATGTTGTCTACGTACACACTAAAATGATTGAACATGCACACACAAATGTGTCTACATACATTTGTATGCATGTGCATGTAGACAAAAACTAAAACATCTTATAAACGGAGGGAGTAGGTCCTAACAGTCGACCTACTTCCGTCATCTCAACAGGCCAGGTGTATACATGCATATGCATGTACCTTTAACTTTACGTAGAAGCATTAATTCCTTCCCCGTGGTCGTATTAGCACTTAATTACATGACGCATCAACGTCACTGTCCGATCGAGAGAGAGATTTTCTCTTGAACGTTCATGAAGGTTGGTCGATCAGGGCCTAATTCGCTTCCTTTAATTTCGTTCCTTTGTGAGTGGATCCATCCATTCATCGATGCTTTGTGCACTTGGTAGTAGTTCCTTTTGCCGCTCGTGCAACGTTGCCAGTGGTGCTCAACAACAAACGACAGCAACAACGTCGTACGAAAGAATAATTATAATTTCGTAACGAAGTACAGTAATGAAGTGCACGTCCGATCGATCGAGTTATCTTTTTCTTGATGCATCATGCGTGTGGAGTAGGTTGGCATATATATATGTATATATGCCGTGCATCGCAAGATCGAGCACATTCATGGCTATCTAGACCTTTCAGAAGATGAATGGATCTATTGGCTACC
Source organism: Poa pratensis (assembly GCA_947311845.1). Lineage (NCBI taxonomy): Eukaryota > Viridiplantae > Streptophyta > Magnoliopsida > Poales > Poaceae > Poa > Poa pratensis. The sequence continues at coordinate 22,832,048 of CAMZMU010000092.1, read as the reverse complement.
AAAACCCTTGGGTTTCACTTTCAACATGCTCACGTGCACGTCCAGCTGGTTGCCAATTCTCGTCGTAATGATTGCTGAACTGGAATTGCGCCATCTAGACCTTTCGTGAAGCGACAATCCTACTACCGACGATCGATCGACGCTTAGATATCTTTGGAAATGGTAACGTATGGGCTAAACATGCATAGGAAGATACGCATATGGGATGCATGGTCATTTTGGGCACCCACTTTCGTCCAAGCCTCGCAGTGTATGTAGTAGTGTACAGCTTCTTCTTCCTTGACGCTGAAGTAGGATCGATGCTTTGCTTGGATCCCCTGCAATGTCAGGGGAGAGTGAAGGTGGAGTTAATGTGATGGACGGCCCAGATCGAACGAGCAGCCGCGCACATGGGGCTGGGCTGGGCTTTGGATGCGGTGAGCTGGTCTGAGCCAGCCTGCAGAGCCAGGTCGGTTCGGGAGACTTTGGGTTCAGGACTCATCTGTCTGGTCTCAACTTTACGCACCATCTATAGTGCTATACGTGCCTCTAAACCTGTCATGGTTTCTCGTAGAATAAGGGGGTGATGATGGGTTGGATATTTGGTCGGCGATCGTATATATCTGCTTGTCTAGTTTTCAACTTGATGAACATAGCATGATTGGTTCCAGCGGTGCAGTAGTGAGAATCGCGGATGTCGCCTTTCCTTCAGCGGCTTCTTTGGGAAAATTCGTCGCTAAAAAAATACAAAATATAGGCGGGGCAACATTGTGGGCTCATGGCCTCCTCCAGTTGTGATTTGTGAAAGAGGCTATCGAGACATCGGCCCAACGACAGGGTATATAGGTGGAGCTCGTAAGAGCATCCCTAGCAAAGCTCGGCAAACCCAAAAAATTCCGACGGCTTTACAGGATCAGTCTGTTTTTTTGGGCCAGAACAGAGCCCGTAAAGCCGCCTCGGTCTAAAAACGTTTTTTGGGCGCATGAGAATCCGAGCCGCCGAACCAAATAAGAAGCGGCCAGGGCAGTATTTTCAGTCCACTCCCCGAGTCACTCCGCCACCGCCTCCGACGAGCAATTTGCTCCTCCGCCGCGCCGCCTCCGACTAGTAATTTCTCGCTCCGCGACACAGAACCGCCACCGCCGTGTCGCGATGCCGCCGAATAAGACCACACCGAATCGCGGGAGCTCCTCCCGTCCCCCATCGATGCGTCAAATATCTCTGACGCGGCGGAAGCGGGCGACGTGGAAATTCATCCACGCCGGCGTCGAGGTGCCGGAGAAGTTACGCTACCACACCGTGGAGGAGTTCAACCGCCTCCGTGCTCCTCCGGCGCGCTGGTGTCGCGGACGAGGAGGGACGAGCCAGAGGAGCTCGACGGCTACGCCGCCGCCTTCGGCCAGCCCTTCGCCCAGGGACGGAGCTCTATGGACGTACCCTTATCCTGATGCACAGGAATACGGGACGATTTATTTTTGGACATGACTACGCATCGGCGCCGCATGCTGGTCCTCCCGTGCGGCGGTTCCTAATTAACATGCATGCAGTGACGTGGGTGATGACATCATTCTAGATTCTTTCCGATGTCTAATTTTAAAAAAGTTTTATCTCTCAGACCAATAATCCGATTTAAAATCCGTTTTCACCGTTGGCTTAGTCACGACGAGATCTACGAAACTAGATCACATGTTGATATGTTTTGACAACCTTTTTTTTGTCAATAGTTACCGGATTATTATCATTAACCTACCATATTATAATAACTTGGTTACCAGGTTTTTGTACACCATTCTATACCAATGTAATGCTGCATGATACTACATTTTGTGGAATGATATCATCTCGTAGGTTTTGGAAATAGTTGAACTCTTACTTTCTAGCTATACATATCATTTTAATGTGTATAAAAAGGCTATAAAATTATCTGATAACCATGTACAATTATCATGGTAACTGTTTGATGCTAATCTGGTCACCATAGTATTTCAAAATTGTAACTGGTGTGACAGGAAAAGTTCATCACACCCAATATGTTGATGTGTCGCAACTGGCGGAAATGTGTAAAAATTAATCTGATAACCATGTATAATTATCGTGGTAGTTGTATGCTTCTAATCTGGTAACTGGTGCGGGAAAAAAAGTTCTCAAAACCTGTCAACATGAGATTTAGTTTTGAAGCTCTTGTCGAGACGAACTTAGCGGTATAAACGGATCACTAATCGGAATAACGGTTTAGAAGATAAAACATTTTGAATTTTTGAAATTTGCATTTAATGTGATGATGTAACTACATTTCTACATGCATGCATGTTCTCCCTCCTATAAGGGAAAAGCACACATAAAACAGCCGCCGCATGGAGAGGGGTGCGTGTGGTGCCTCCTTGTAGATTTTCCCTTTATTTTTTACCGATGCTTTACAATCGGATACGTGAATGTGCATCAGGCTCGCTCGGACGTGGTGCATCAGGCTGGGCTGCTGGGCCAGCGCTGGCCATCCCACACGCCCGAGCCTGGCATGCCCACGTGGCCTCGTACGCATGCAGCTTGTTTGATCGAATCGATTAAAGGCTAAAAAAGAGACAATGGCGTCTAACATGAACGAGAACTCCATGTCGGTCGTCGCCTGCACGCAGGGCGCAACCGTGCAAGGCCAAAAGCAAGCAGCAGGCCACGCCTGTCCGCAGCTCCTTCGATCGATCACCGGCCATCACCTGGCGCCTGCTCAGCCAATCGCTTCTGCTCTTCATTCGCCCGGCTATTTGATCAATTAAAATTCTAGAGATTCAATTTCTCCCACAGATAAATCTCTAAATTAACCTCGTTTTTGTTGCAAAAATTGTTGCTAGTAGAGAAAAATGTGGCTAGGGTTTACCGTCGGGATAATTTTTCTTATGCAAATTTTTATGTCTATGAAAATTGTTGCTGGAAGGTCTGCGGTAGAGCCCGAAAATATACCTGCTCTTATTATTTCACGTTACCAATGTTAGTAGTTACAAACCATATTTTTATATACTTGATTTTTGGTTGAAAATTTATGTCATAGTAAAGTGGTGCATCGGGGTGACTCGAGCTCCAGCTCCGCCCCTGCCTTGGCCGGTGATCACCGTCGGCGCATTTTGGTTGTAAATCGGTGATCACCGCCGCTGTTCGTCCGTTCGTTCGTGGGAATTGAAAAAATTAAATCTTCAGTTCCGTTTTCAGTTTCTGTTCCGCGCAGATAAAAATGGGATGGAAAACAGAGCGAAACGTGAACTGAAAACTGCGCGTTCCGTTTTCAGTTCAGTGTTTTACGGGCTCTGCTAGAGATGCTCTAACGATGAAGGAATGTTACTCTGGGTGTGGCGCCTCATGTCAGTGATGACCATTCTGAGGGCTCATCGCATCACTGACTCAAATCCCCAAACAATATCTTTTAAAAAAAAATCCAGAAGCAATTGGTAAAACCATCAATGATGAGATTTTCGGCATGTCAGTGATAGGAGTTCCTGTAGTAGTTCTACTGGTCATATTTCTCCGTTCTCTCCCTTCCCTTTTTTTTGAGATTTTCTTGTAGATAGTTTTAATACGTATGAATATGAAAGTTGGAAGCAGAAGCTTAGGGCGTGTTTTGTTGGAATTCTGCAACCAGATTCACTACTTGGAAGCTGAAATATGAATATGTTGGGAACCATGCATATGTCTTTCGTTTAATCCATATGTACTTTCTATTTCTATTAGCTATATGTAATGAGAAACCAAAAATTCCTTCTCAAAATGGCCATTTGCATGTCGTCGGTGTACGACTTGTTCTATTGAATCTGCGGTGGACGGTTGGTCTATACAAACAGCCTCTAGATTTCCCACATTTTTTAGCTCACAAAAATTTCCCGCAGCTCATAGCTAGAATCAGATTCTAGTTATTCGGGAAAATTATTCCTCCTCACCTCTCCAACGGAGATTAACTTACATTGTGAAGTGAACTTGGGACAAATCATCATTTCCGCGTAACTCGATTATTTCTATTCCCAAACTTTTTAGGGTCCGTTCGGAACAGAGGAATTGTAAAGCAATTCTAAGGGCCTCTTTGGATTGTAGGAATTTCATAAGATTTTTTTAGGATTCCAATCCATTGGATTTTTTCCCCTATGGATTGCCTTTGGATCAAAAGAATGGTACTACCCAAATTCCTATGGATTGGATTCCTATGCCTCAATTCCATAGGAATTTGAACATCCACTTCAACCTCTTTTTAAGACTCAAGCGCGTAGGACCGAGACACTTTTCATGTGTTTCACCCAAATGACTATTATTGCAATTTTCCTGCGTTTTACAATCATCTGTTTTGCACAGGTAAACCTGTGACATTCCTATGTTTTGTCTATTCATGTGTATTTCAATCATGCGATCCAAAGAGGCCCTAAAGGTTTGCTTTCCTATGGATTTTTTTCCTATAGTGGCGTTTGGAACACAGGAAACTACGTCATCCCTTCCCAATGAAAGCTTTTGTTTACTGCGTTTTAGCAATATCCTATAGGAACTCTAACATCCGTCTCAAGCTCATGTTCTCGCGGATGGCCGAGGCGAGATTCTCAGACTGATGGTAGATAGACAATTAAATAAGCTTCTACGCGATGGGCCACAAGATTAGGAGCAGAGTTGTGCATGTGTCCGAATAAAATATTGCTAGACAATGATTCATCGGTGCTCAACGGGTCTGCAAGTTTCCTTTGTTCCAAACACCTCGAGTATTTTCAATCCTTCGTTTTGAAAGCCTGTAGGTTCACATTTGACACCCGTCCTATTTCTGCGCATTTTCCTTTTCCTGCATTTTGGATTCTTGTGTTCCGAACAGGCCCTTAGGCCCTCTTTGGATTGAACGATTTTCACGGAATATTGGAGAACTCAAATCCATAGGATTTTTCTTAAGAAATCCTTTTGGAGCAAAGGAAAGACACCTTCAAAAAATTTATGGATTGCATTCCTACACCCCAATCACATAGCAATTTCAACATCCACTCTAAGGGTTTCTTTGGATCACAGGATTAGAAAACACAGGAATTTGATAGGATTGTAAGTGCAAAACAGAGGATTACAAAACCGAGGAAAACTGCAGGAATGATCATCTGGAGGGAACACAAGAAAAACACAGGAAAGTTGTCTCGATCCTACGTGAATGAGTCTAAAAAGAGGAGCTTAGAGTGGACGCTGAAATTCCTATAGGATTGGGGTGGAGGAATGCAATCCATAAGAATTTTGGAGGTGTCATTCCTTTTATCCAAAGGGATTCCGTAGGAATAAATCCTATGGATTGGAATCCTCCAATATTTCTATGAAAATCGTTCAATCCAAAGAGGCCCTACCTCTTTTTTACACTCATCTGCGTAGGATCAATACACGTTTTATGTGTTCCATCCAAATGACCATTCCTGCAGTTTTCCTCTGTTTTCTAATCCTCTGTTTTGCACCTGCAATCCTGTCAAATTTCCGTGTTTTTCCAATTTCTCTGTTTTCTAATCTCGTGATGCAAAGAAGCCCTTAGTTGTGCATTTACTTTCTGATAATCATTAAGTTTGAAGTTATATATATTGTTATCATATAGTTTCTTATCTTGTTTTGCATAAAGTGTTGGTGCACATAGGTGAGTCTAGTGGATTTAGGTTTTGTTCTTGATAAATTAAACACTAATTTAATTCTGCATTTATTTAAAACTGAACCGTAATTATTTTAAAATGCCTATTCACCCCCTGTAGGCGACATCTGTGTCCTTTCAGCGGCGCATCCACGAAAGAGGATGAACCAAGTAGCGTTGTTGTTGCCCAATCCAGAGGGATTTGGGATTTCACCTGTGAATGAGAAAGGGAAAGAGGGGAAGCTACCTCGATGGTGCCCCCAAGGAAGAAGGCGGCACCCAAAGGAGTTGATGCCGTCATGGCTGGCACAACTTGCCAAGAATTTATCTCAGTCCTAGGTCCGCCTCCAACACCCATAGCCACGTCATATCTGGCGACCATTGGAGTCCAGATCCAGTAGGGTGCAACACGCTAGGAGGGTGAAGAGACCTTCAGATCTAGCATGGGAATAGACACACCGGTCCACACACCACTACCAACACATGTCGCCTCCTCGCCGACCTCACAACTGATGAGGAGGGAAGCACGTGGATGCTCCTCTCGCCGGAGGGCTATCGTAGATACAACACTAGAGGTCGCCACCTCGGTTTTAGGAGTCCACCACGAAGTAGCGGAGTGATGTATCCTCGCCGCCTTCATCGTCTATCACTCGTCTTCTCAACGGCTTTTCTTGTAGCTGCGATGGGAGGTAGACGCTGGCACACTACAGTTAGGTCGCCGCTCGAGTTGCCCCGTTGGGAGCGAGGGGAGGGGGCACTAGTAGGAAAACGGCTATAGGTGGAACCACTTTTTGTGGCGCACCAAATAGCCATGCGCCACAGAAATATGTATTTCTGTGGCGCACACCCACATCGCCACAGAAATACACATTTCTGTGACGCACATTGAAATGCGCCACGGAAATACACATTTCTGTGGGCATATGACTATATGCGCCACAAAAGTTTCAAAAGAAATTAAATTTTTTCAAAAAATCCAAAAATTTCAAAAAATGCCGAAAACTTCAAAAAAAAATCAACAAATCCAAAAAAAATTGAAAATTTAAGAAAAAATGTATTTTTTTTTGAAATGACAAAAAAAATAAAAAATAAAAAAAATAAAAATTTCGAGAAATTCGAAATTTTTAGAAATTTGAAAAAAACTAATTATATATTTTTTTGTCAGTTTTTAAAAAATACATTTTTTCTTAAATTTTCAAAAAAATTGGATTTTTTTGAATTTTTTTGAAGTTCTTTTTGGATTTTTTGAAAATTTGAATTTTCTTTTGAAACTTTTGAAGTTTTTGATTTTTTTTGAAATTTTAAAACACACATATATACACATACCACATATAAACTACACACACATCTACACATATATACACATACAAGAATTAAGAGGGTTGATATGATACTTATATCAATCAGAAATTTAGTAGCATAAAGGTAGCTAAACTGAGTAGAATCTAGAAGTTAAGCGTGCTTGGATTGGAGCAATTTGATAATGGGTGACATAGCAGGAAATCATCATTTGAGATAGGTTAAAAAAATAAAAAATTCAAAAATTTAGGTTTTCCAAATTATTTCATTTTTCGTTTTTTCCTGATTTATTATTATTATTTTTAATTTTTCTGAATTTTTTTGAATTTTTTGAGAATTCTGTGGCGCATATCTTGTGGATGCGCCACAGAAATGTGAGAATTCTGTTTTGGATGGGCCTGTGCGCCATATAATTGCAATTTAGTGGCGAGTTATCTCTGGCGCACCCACCATGCGCCACAGAATTCTTTTTCGGTGCGCCAGTGCGCCACAGATAGGTAGTTTCCTAATAGTGGGGGTGAGCGGACCGTTTAGTGGGGTTGGCTTAAAAAGGATTCGAAATACTCACTTTCTTTTTCTTGACCCATTGCATTTCTTCACAACTTACAAAAAGAAGGTTCGCTGAATAGACGAAGAAGATATTGTCTTTCTTGTCAGATTTCTATGATTTACAAACATTTGCTTTTCCTCAAAAAACATTTCCCCCTCAGGGCCGACCCTGAGGGGGGGCAGGGGGGCGACCGCCCCGGGCCCCCCGAAACCAAGGGGCCCCCAAGTCCAATACTGCCCATGTCCCATCTACCTAAGGCTAAGGCATGTTCAGTGGACGTTGGCGGCGTCATTAGAGCAGCTATTAAGCTTTTCTCTCGTGCGGGAGATGAAGGAAGCGTTATGTGCTTACAAGTGGACTTGGGACCTTTTCGTTTAATTAGCTCGGCCTTTTTTCTCTCGTTACCTCGGGCCTTATTCATGTAGTTAGCTATGAAGGGATTTGAGGTCGAGTTGATAGGGGAAAAAATGAGATGGTGTCGGTAGGCTAGACCATGGCCAGAAAACATCCAGGCAACGCGGCACACAGTCTAGTAATTTTCCTCCTCGTTGGAATATTGAAACGGCAAAGACCATGGCTATATTAGGCACTTAGGTATGACCGTATGAGTCTTTTCATGTTTTCCATCTAATGTGTACCGTGGGCGGCGTCTTACAACCGTCCAAGGTACGATCTAGAGATCGCCCATCGCCGTGTCTCACACAGTCACGCCGAAAGGCGAGAACCCAAGTCTCCGAGAGGTGCTTGCAGTGTGCCACGCCACGACAACACGGCGTGGTTTTATGAATAGTCCATGTCATCAAGGGGATGTTGTTTGGCTCACAAGGTAAGATACTCACATTACCCAAAAGACATTTAAAAATGCTCAAGACATTTAAAAAATATATAATTTTGAATGTACTGAAATATTTTGTGATGAAACAATATATGTAGTGTCGTAGGTAAAAGACAAAAAATATTGTGAAAAACCAATTTTGTGGCACCATAAAATTGTCTCTTTACCCAAGGTTGCAAACATGTCCATTTTCCATGTACTTTATGACAATATATACACATTTGATACAAATATTGTTTTCGCATGCACTTTTACGTGTTCACATGCACTTCTTACATGTTTATTGGTAATATATGACGTAGACATCTATATACGTTAAAAAAAAAATCTTAGAGGGCCCCAGATTTTAATTTCGCCCCGGGCCCCTGAAATTTCAGGACCGGCCCTGAACCCCCTCCAAATTCATGTCAACTACTCCCTCCGTTCTAAAATACTTATCTTCCATTTGTCCAAATTCGGATGTACGTAGACATGTTTTTGTGTATAGGTACATTCAAATTTGGACAAATGAAAGACAAATATTTTGGAACGGAGGGAGTACTCAGCTGAGTACCAGCAGAACTCCTAAAGTCCAACCTAGTCGCCCGCGTCATCTGCTAGGCCGAACGCAACCACTCCGAACACGTCGTCCTCGCCCGTGCTCCGGTCACACCCACGAGTCTCCCGGTGCGAGCCCACGCTCCGGCGGACTGGCGGCACCGCCGTCTCCGACACGCGCACGCTCATCCTCACCGACATCACCGGCGCAGGCGAAGCATCATCGCGGGCCGGCCAGCCGCCTCCCCGCGCGGGAACAGCAAGACTGACTCGCCGCTCCACCGCCGCGTCCCCGGCTTCCACGGCAACGACGTCCCTCCACGCCACCTCAGCCCGGCCAACCAGCACCGACCCGAGGGCGCGGTCCATGATCTTCTTCCGCCTCCTGCGCACCTCGAACACCACGCTCCTCGTGTCCGTAAGCTCCCGCATGCATGCGGCTGATCCGTGGCACGTTAGCGACGCCACGTCCCGCCACGAAACCACGCCGCCGACGTGGGCCTCTGTGCTTTGGCTGTCGATCTGGATCGTCCTCCCGCCGCCCGCCGGGACGTGGCACCGGAGGAAGAGCGCGCGAGCGCCGCTGGTGCAGCCGAGGCCCATGACCTCGACTGAGCTGATCTCGCACTGGAGATGGCAAACGACGTCGCCACTAATACCCCAGCTGCCATCCATGGTAGTTACTAGCTAGCTCTACACTTACACTTGTATATATATGCATGCACGCGTAGACGAAGACGACCATGGTGCATGTAACTTTAGTGAGTGCTTGATCTATCCGGCGAGACTTGGCTAGCTAATGGAATGTGTGTAGTGTCACCGCCGGTGTTTGTTGCAGTAAACTTTATCTCTTGGAAACAGCAAGGGCCAGATGGCCTTCCATGCATACATGCTTCTGGTATGTTTCTCGGCGCAACTTGGCTTATCAGCTGACCAAAGGTGATCGGTTCCTACAGCGAAATCTGATAATGGGAGCAACATCTTGGAAAAGCTTGGCGAGTCAGTCGCCAATGCTTTGGGGTACAGTGTGACTCAACATGAATTTGATTGGTTTCGGAGAAGTTTGGGGTCAGCCGTGGAATGTGGCAAATCCTATAGGTCGCCCCGCAGCGACGCAACGAGCTAGCGTCGCCTGAAGGATCCCTCTGCTGGGCCGGCCCATTTGGAAGATTTTTTCTTTTTCTGCTTTTTCTTTCTGTTTTCTTTTTCTTTTCTTTTTCCGTTTTCTTTTCTGTTTGTTTCGTTTTTATTTTTTGTCACTTTATTTAGGATTTCAAAAAATGTTCAGTTTTAAAATTTTGTACAAATTTCAAAAAACGTTCAGGTTAACAAATTCAAAATCGAAAATTGTTTCAATTTGAAATTTGTTCGAATTTAAATATTGTTCTGATTAGAAATTTGTTTCGAATTCAAATTTGTTCAAATTCGAAATTTGTTCCGAATTCAAATTTGTTCAAATTCAAAATTTGTTCTGAATTCAAATTTTTTCAAATTCAAAATTTTCATGATTTCAAATTTGTTCATATTCGAAAATTGTTCTGATTCAAAATTCGTTCAAATTCAAAAATTGTTCGGATCTTAAATTTGTTCAAATTCGAAAATTTGTTCCGATTCGAAATTCGTTCCGATTCGAAATTCGTTCCGATTCGAAATTTGTCCCGATTCGAGATTTGTTCAAATTCAAAAATTGTTTCGATTTTAAATTTGTTTCAAATTCAAAATTTGTTCAGATTTTATAGTTGTTCAAATTTGAAATTGTTCTTATTTGAATTTTTTTCAAATTCAAAATTTTGTTCCGATTGAAATTCGTTCAGATTCAAAATTTATTCAAATTCGAAATTTGTTCCGATTCAAAATTCGTTCCGATTCAAAATTTGTTCAAATTCAAAAAAAATCTGATTTGAAATTTTGTTCAAATTCGAAATTTGTCCGATTCAAAATTTGTTCCGCTTTGAAATTTGTACAAATTTATAATTGATTCACATTTGAAAACAGACGAAAAAGAAAAGAAAAAAAAACAGTACCTTATGTATTGGGCCGCTCCAAATGCGGCCCAAGAAGGAGCACCCTTCAGGGGACGCTACCGTTCCGCGTCGCCTGAAGGCGACGTAAAGGAGCGCCCGTGGAATGTACCAGATTTGGAACCTCAGCTGGATTTCCAATTTTACCAGGCTAAAAGGCCACAAGGCCGATTCTGCGTCACTGATTGGGCCTTCAGGTAGTCAGTGTAGGCCCGTCATACCTCACAAGGCCAATTTTGTGTCCGTGTAAACCCGTCGTATCTAGTGAAAAATCCTTCTGAGCTCGGAAAGTCATTTTGACTCTCGAGATTCAGTCATCTCGCTTAACAAAATCATAAGATATATTAAAAGTTTCAAAAAAATGAAACAAATCATGAATGTTCTTAATAATATATCATACAAATGTGTAAAATCTCAATACAAAATACCATACGTTTTGAGCTACGCAAAAATGACAAATCTATACTCAGATCTGTACATTTGTCATTTTTGTGTAGCTCAAAACGTAAAGTATTTTGCATTCATATTTTGCACGTTGATAGGAAATGTCATTTAGAACATGCATGATTTGTTTCAGATTTCTTTGAAACTTTTAAATATTTTATTTTTATTTTTTGAAAATAGTGAGAGCAGTGGAGCTCAGAAGCACCAAATCTCCAGTCAAGCTTGTAAGCTTCGTTGTCACATTTCTATTCTTGGGTCTTAAATTTTGAAACTGTCTCACCGACTCATAAAGTTTTTTTTCAAAACCAAGGGAAAATCTTGTCTCATCTCTTTAATTAGAAAGATACCCGCGCGCAGCCTTTTTTTAAAAAATTGCATTATAATAGAAAGGACATTTGAAGCTTGAAATAATTTTTTTCGGAAATATGAAGGATTTGGTTTGCCACAATAGTTGAGAATCTAAAATTAATCACGGTGTAATGTTCATATATTTAACCGCTAAAAATTGATTATGTGGAAATTATATGACTAAAAGAATTAATAATGTGAATAGATTGCATGTATGAATAGATCATTATTAATAAATGTGGAATGACATGCATAAATAAATGGCTCAAATATGGATGATGTGGACAGCTTGCATTTAAAGATAGACTAAGTTAATGCATGTTAGTAGGGTTTTGTCTTATAAAAATTATAGATAGATAGATAGATTGAGAATAATAGAACTTTGTCCTGTTAAATAGAGAAAATCGGGCTAAAATCAATATAAATACCCATGTAAACCGTCATGGAACGTGACAATCATGGGGGCACACAAGACCGACCTCGTGCACAATAAATATAACACACACTCTGCCGAGAAGAAAAACATCACCGACACTACACACAATCATCATCGTCATCACTCCTCTACTAGCAAGCGACTCCAACATCGCCATAGACAAAATGTCGAGGAAGCCCTCGCCACAACTCACAAGTGAAGACATTGAAAGATCTGCCAAATAGTCGGCCACACGTGCTAGTAATATGGCAGCTTCAATTTTGAAGGCTAGTAGCGAATAAGAAATATGAAGGATTGGGGCCGCGAGGAATAGCTGACTTAGACCACCCATCGTTTGTCATCGTCACCGCCTGGCCGCTAGAGATCTGACTCCACAATGACCAACAGACCAGGACGAGACCCCACGGAGGAGACATGACTCGGGCAACACTGGCCATGGCCCCCGCCGCGGTGAATCTTTTGGCATACTATGCAGTACTATTTGCACTGTTAATCAGTGTTTGACACAGTAGATTAGTTGTTGGCCCGCGACATTACTTCACGCTGGCTCCGCCACTGCCCACGGATACACCGAAGATCCGACTATAACAACCTTGCTGCAACCCCACCAATGCTCATCCCATCGTCATTGCCACACAAGGCTCCGACAAAACCACCTCCAACCACTGGACCTGACCCGAGGCAACTTCAAAACATGTCCTCAAGAGGGGAGCGACGTAAAAGCGCAACCATCGTCTGATCCCTACAGACCAAGGGTTTACCAAAGCTACCTCGAGCACAGGGGAGGATAACATCGTGCCCACAGTTGTTTACCCAATTTCAATGTAAATCTGAAATTTTACTGCAGTTTACAATACAATTTGAAACAACAATTTCACATCAACCATCCACCAAGATACAATACAAGGGCCACTCCGATCCAGGTCACGGACAACACACCGGATGCATGACCCGAATCGTGACTCGTGAGGCTGTGAACAAAAAAAAAAAAAATACAGCATTAACTAGCTAGCACAAGACGCGCGCGAGATCTCGTGGACGAACCTGTCGAGGCCACGTTGCGACGACCCGCCGGCCGCGACCGCCCTCGCGGCCTTCTCCTTCCACTCAGCCGCCTTCCCCCTCATCGCCGCCGCCTTCTCCCCGTCGCCCATCAGCTTTCTCACGGCCGCCTCCACCTCTCCCCGCCCGGCCTCGCGCGCCATCTCTACGCCCACGCCCCACTCCTCGCACGCGTACCGGCAGTTGGTCACCTGCTCCGAGAAGAAGGGCCAGCACAGCATCGGGACACCGGCGCGCAGGCTCTCCACCGTCGAGTTCCACCCGCAGTGGGTCAGGAACCCCCGTCGCACGGTGGCCCAGCACCGCCTCCTGGTCGCACCACCCCACCATTAGCCCCCGCCCCGCCACCTCCTCTACGAACCCTTCTGGCACCGGCAGCTTCTCGCCGCCGTCCCGCACCATGTCGGGGCGGACGACCCACAGGAACGGGCTGCCGGCGGCGGCCAGCCCGCGCGCGAACTCCACCATCTGATCCCTCGTCACCACCGTGATGCTCCCGAAGTTGACGTACAGCACGGAGCCGTCCGCCGGCTGCGTGTCCAGCCAGGCGACGCACCGGTCGTCCTCCTTCCACAAGCTCGAGGTGAGGGAGGGGAGATACGACGGCGGCGATACCTCCGGGCCGAGGGGCCCGACGGTGAAGGTGTTGGGCAGGCGCGCGCGGATGGCGTCCAGCGCCGCGTGCTCGAGGTCGTCGAAGGTGTTGAGGAGGATGCCGTCGGCGGCGGGCGCGTCGAGCTCGCACTGCTTGATGTTGATGGTGAGCATCACGTCGTCGGCGTCGGTGGTGCGGATGAACGTTGGGAGGTCGCGGAGGCGGACATTGCGGATCATGCCGGCGATCCAGTCCAGGGGCGTGTCCAGGTACCCGTTGGTGAAGCAGCTCTCGTCTGTGTGTGCACGTATGTTTGAATAAGTTCCAGTTACATAACAGTAAAAACGAATACACATACTAGAACACGCATATACGGCGGACTATTGCATCCACCTCACATGACGAGCTGCATGTGTGTGCACGTATAGAATTTCAGTTTTGCATCCGCCTCAAGGCTTGAGTGTTTGTCTAATAGAAAATGCTAATTCCCGTACTTATGCTAATAGGATTAGCTTGACATTTGCTTACTTATGGGTGAAATTTATGCCAATTCAAAACGGCTCCCGGAGCATAAGCTCATTGTGACAAAAAAATGACACTTTAAATGTATAATCAAATTCTGAAATTTTTAATACATGTATATGTTTCGTCTAATTTTCATGGAAAAATAATAATTTATGTGACCCGTGTGAAAAAAAATTGGTGCAAAAAGTCACTCCTTAGAGTACTGATTTTTTGCTTTTTTCACATGCCACACCATTTATTTTTTCACCATGAAACATTGCACTCATGTAAAAGATACGAACATGTACAATGCAAAAAAAGTTTTCTTTTGTATTTAACAATTTTACTGTCACAGAAAGAGCATATGCTTCCCCGATCCAAAATGCCATCCTCATGGAAGAAGCCTTGCCTTAAGCAGGAATAGAGCATACATCCACCTTGTCAAAGCACAACAAGTCACAGGCTAGTTTGCTTTTTTTCAATACATGTCTCAAATTCATTTTCTTTTCACATGGACCGAGTGGTACATTTTCAGTTAATATACTAGCTTCTTTATTTCATAAATCACATTCATACACTTTAAGTGCAAAAAAGATTCATTTGGAGCAAAATGTCGCGTTTGGTTTGGCACGATTCGATCAGTTTAGCAATACATACTTCCTCCGATCCAGAATAAGATTCGGAACTTGTACCTACCATCTGTACTACCCACGTTGAATTCTCACGAACCTTTTATTGGACCGGAGGGAGTACCAAAACTTGTGGTCGCATTTCTTGTCCCACAAGGCTATCCCTAAGGACTCTGAACATATGCCAACTATGCTTGGCATAACCCGTTTGGGCCCCCATTTCCCGTGTATGCCTAGGCCCGCATTGCCCCTACATAATATCGTACATGGATATGGTAGTACGACACTAACTTCGTCATGCCTAGAATATATTTCAATCTCTCTATGACCTTCAATTTTTATCTCAAATTATTAATTGGTATCTACTTTCAAATACCCAACATAAAATTTGATAAAATTTCTTAGAAACATTTTTCAAAATATCCGAAAACTCGTAGGTTTACCGGTTCTCAGGGAGCGAAAGAAAATACGATACATAAACTATTTGCCATGGTCACAATTATGTGCCCAAATGGCATCCGACACGCTAGCAGCCCGCACTATGGTAACGTGTGCGCTATGCATATATTTCAACAAGAAAATAATGATGTAATAAAGAACTTGTCTAGTGATATCTGGGCCTTTGTAATACTATGTTCTTCAGGACAGGCATGCTAAAGCATTCCCTTTTCTGAAATTGGTCTCATGAAATGACCAATCAGCCATCTAGCACGTTCAAAAGTCATACCATTCAGCCCACTTGAGGTTATTTTACACGCTAATTTGTTTCGATGTGAAATATAGTAAGTTATCACCATACGCATTAGCTTGATCCGGAAAAAAGTTTGACTTAGATGACACTGGCACCACTCTTATCGGTGACTGAAATGTGACGGAAAACCCTGATTAGCTAGCTACTAGCATCCAATGAAAGTCGAGTTAAATGGTTCATCCTTGAAACATGTTTTTTTGTTTGGCTTTTGTGCTCGATGAGCATCGGAGAGGACTGAATTAGGTGCGGATAAAAAAAACTCTCTGATACATCCAATATGTCGTTTAATTTCTTATTCTGAATAAGTAGTACTAGATGGCTACATATTAGAACAGCTGATTAAACTCACGTACCTTTGAATGGAACATAGCCTCTCTTGACAAGCTGATCGAAGTTGAGGTAGCCCAAGAACCCACAGGCGCTGGGGGTGAAGAAAAGGTACGCGGGGAGGCCCATCTCCTTGGCCACGTGCACCACGAACCCCATGGCGCCGTCGGCGATGACGCATGTCACCGGTGGGACTCCCTCCGTGCGGCCGAGCCTCTCGACGAGCTCCCTGACGTGACCGGAGGAGGCGGCCGTGGTTGTGCTCAGTGTGGACGAAAGTGACGTAGAAGCCCCGCGCGTGCAGGGCCTTGGCAAGCCGAAGGAACGGGTTCACGTGACCCTGCGCCGGGTAGGGGATCAGCAGGACGTGCGGCGTTGTGTTGACCGGCTGCGACGACGGCGCCATCGCTGTGATCTTGCTCCGGTATGTGGGAAACTCAAAGGATGCGAAGGAGAGAAGGGGTCCGGTCGCTCTCCTGGAATGGTGCTGCTCCGGTCAGGACTCAGGCGTGTGGGTGTCAACGACTTTGGCGCTCAGTCGATAGGACTGGGTATGTAACATGGAAATTAAGGAGCTTACAATTGGTTTGTTCCGAAGAACATCACAACCATTTCATTGACTGGTAGTTTTTTTGTTTTTTGCGGGTAGTTAACTTAGTAGGTGCTCTACAACACTACAACGGGCTAAATGTTTTCTCCACGTGCTAACACAATGCATGGACCTTTGAGACGAGGAAAAGAGCATACAATTTGGGTTACTTCTATCTCACACACACGACGGATAACCGGCTAACCGCAATGTATGACAAGCCATCCCTTCTTCCTTCCCTTAGGCCTTGTTTACCGCATAGGTATTTTTGGGGTTGGGAAGGGAATATCCCGGCCCACCTACAAATCCTGAAAGTTCCCCGACAGCCCGTTTACCTCGCGTGTATTTTTGAGTTTCTTCCCGGCCCTTCCCCGATGATCCCAGCCCAAAGGCCTTGCACTCGTCGTCATCTCACACGCGAGGGGAGGCTCGCGTTTTCTCGGGGAAATTTCTGGAGCGAGGCGGCGGCGCAGATTGGAGGCGACGGCGAGGACGCTCTCCTCTGACGCCGCCACGGACACCTCCTCCAAGTACGGGAGCGCCTTTTCTCCGGTGAGCCCAGCTCCTCCCCTCCCCTCTCCTTCCCTCTCCTCTCGTGAGCTGCTAGGTTCTTGACCTCCGGTGAGCTGCAGTGGATTTTCTTGGCCGCCGGCGACCCCTAGATTTTCTTGGCCGCCGGATACGCCTCACGTCGACGTCCGTCGTCGGCGGCGTCTCCTAGTTTTTCTTGGCCGCGGGCGTCCGCCTCACGCCGCCGTCCTGAACCTAATCGATTCGGGAGCAGATGCAGTAGGTGATTTGGATCAAAATTCGGGAGGAGATGCAGTAGCTGCTAGGTCCTCACGCCGCCGTCCTGGTCAATTGGCAGAATTGATTGCTGTTTGTGATGGTTGTACATGCGCCCAGCGGTGCTTTGGATTTCTGAACCTATGTGATTCGTATTCAGAGATAAGCATGGAACCTTTGATCCATGTGATGGATCGATGGATCTCTTTTTGCATGGTAGCTTTGGGGCAGACAGATCGATGCTGAAACTTTTCTTTGAAGCCATTTTTTTCTTGTATCAATGGGAAACGAAACTGAAATTGGACGCTGTCTTGTCCAAATTTTTTTGCTTGTGATTGGTCAATTGCTGGGTACTGCTTAGATAGATAGGTCAGGAGGTACTCCAAGTATAAAGCATGAAAAAGATTCATTCTAGATAGATAATAAATGATCTGTACATCTACTTGGCTGAGCTACTTTTACCTTAGAGCGATCTGTTTTATCATTTTAGATAGATAAAGTTTCATTTTTGTTTACTGCCATATTGTGTAGTTATGAGTAACTTAGAAATGTGGACTGAACTATTTTACTTTTCAATATTTCTTAACCTTGATCTTTTTGTTTACAGGTTGATGTTGACAGAAGTATTTAGCATGAGCTGGAGGAAGAAATGGTCTGATTGTCAGCCGTTTATTGTATTTGGACTTGTATTTGACAATAGTCTAAAGAATTGATGCTCACCTTGCGAGAAACTCGAGGTTAACCAGATGAAATATTCGAGGCTCATAGTCCAGGCTATATTGAGTTGAGGTCGACGATATATTTATCCTCTTTCTGTTGAGCATGTAATTTAATCATGTGTTCATGTAGACTTTGTCCTGAGATGGTTATCATGCACATATCTTTTGCACTCGATGGAAATTGCATGAAATTGAGCCGATATTTACATGTTTATGTGTCTTGCGGTCAAGGTAATAACTTATATCTGCTTGCCATAACTGGTTGAGTGCATATATTGTGCAAAGATTGAATTTTTAATGCATATGTCTTTATCTTGCCGTGGGTGTAAAGCTCTAGTTTTTATCAGCTGATCAATCTTTTCCCATCCCCTCCCATCCCCAGAAAATGCAAGTAACCGCAGAGATTGTGATTAGAAGGGAAAATAAGGGGAAAAGTGGGATTGGGTGAAAGGGAGGGATTCACCAAATCCGCTCTAATCCCCAAACTTCCCAACCCCAAAAATACCTCTACGCTAAACAAGGCCTTAAGTTTCTCGGCTTCACCTCTTGCAATCCGCAGGAATTCCTCCCTCTGCTGGAGTCGTTTTTAGAGAGAGGCAACAATTCCCGCTGCCTCCCGAGTCGCTCGCGCGGGCGACTCCGGGGGCGTCTCAAACCCTAGAAAAAAGCCACCGACTCTGCCCTTCACTGGCTGCCGCTACCAGCGGCCTCGGCGGCGATGGCGGCGCCTAGCCTGGCCGACAAAGGCTGCGGTCTTGGCGGATGCAACCCAGCTCCTTCCATTCGCGTGGAGGGGTGGGGCTTCAGGGTTCACAAGTGGCAAGGCGACGCCCAGCTGGCGTGACGGCGGGGCGGAGTGGAGGTGGTCTGTGGCGGAGCTGGGAGTCAGTGTGCGAAGGGGAGCCTCGACACGGCGCGCTCGGTGTGCTGCGCCGGCGCGGGCCCGATCTGGGCCACACGGGCCACGCGGGCCCGCCGCAGACCCGCGTGCGGTGTCTGCCTGTGCTCGGGTGAGGCGCGGCGCCTGGGTCGAGGCTCTCGGCGTGCTGCACCACGGAGTTGCGGGGTGTGCTGGCGGCTGCGTGCCGCCACCCCTGGGTGTGGTGGAGCCGTGCGGCGCTGGCTCCCCATGGTGGGCTAGGTGGTGGTGGATGAGGCCGTCGCGCTGCAGGGCTCGCCCGGAGATCCCCTTTCTTCGACGATGACACAGATCCTCTCGCTCTGGTGGTGTGCTTCCTAATCCAACCTTGAGAGGGGTTTGGTCCGGCTGGGAGAAATACCTCCTATGTGCTGACGACGGCGACACCTGCGGTTGTTTGTCCCCTTCTTGGAGGCGTCGTCATGGCCGGAACCATGTATTCCCTTACACGAGCAGCGTGGGAAACCTTAAGTCCGGCTTGCCGGACCAGGTGGTGGCGGTGCCTTGGCGGCGTCGTTTTTCCTCCTTGGAAGCGCCATTTGTGTTGCTCGAGTCGAGCCATCAATGCGATTGGCGGAGTTGGAACCGGACTCCCTGTGAGCTCGGGAACTCGGGGCTCAATGTACATTGTTGTTGATATCTCCTTGGCGGCGTCTTCTTCACGTTTGATCGGAGCTGGCCGCCCCATACGCCGACTCCTTCTAGGCACATGGATGGGTGGTTCTTCGTTCCGAGATACATGGAGTAATGGTGGTTCTTTGGAGGTTTGGCCTTTAGTTGTGACGCGGCCTTCGTGTTTGCTGTAGCGGATCTTTGGATCTGTCGGCTTAGGATCAGACTTTTGAGTCGTGTGTTGTAGTTGTCGTTGTTAGGTTGTGGTCTTTGCTCGATTTACCTTTGGTTAACCGTGTTGTACGATTTTCGGGTCCGGTTTTCCTTATAAAATGGATCACCTTATTTCCTCCTCTTTAAACTTAATACACAGACGCGCAGTTAGCCTGCGGGTTCTCGAAAAAAAAATAGAGTCGCCACTGTACACATGTGTGCGTTTGTCCGGCGCATGTACCACCCTAGGGCTTGCTGTCCCACTCTTATCTGCCGCTCCCTATGGCACTCACCCCGTGTGCCGCTTGACGGCGTCATCGGCCATGCCGTCGTCTTGCCGACTCACCTCGCATCGCCCCGCCAAAATATGCCTGATTAATCCAACCATGGCGTCGTCCGACTCGAGTTGTCCGATCGAGGTGTCGTTCGGGGTACATCTCCAACGGCCATTACGACAAACTCTCCGATGACCATGCCAAAGACCGCTTCTCCGATGGATGATGTTCCGACGACCGCCTTGATTACAAGGCGACGTCCCTTGCATGGGGTCACGAGAAGGGGTGTGCCCCGCACCCCCGACTCGGACATGCATCAAGGAACCGATATACCGTCACTCTCCATGTTCGAGCCTTCCGACTTTATCAAGTGGTCCATGACTACCCCGCCACGCCCTTTGCCAACCCTTGGAAGTGCTGTGTTCCCCTCTGGATGTCCGCTTCTCCGACGTTTCAACCTACCGACAAGCTCTCCAGTACTATTGCACGAGCCCCGGACAAGATCGAGTCGAGCACCGAGGTCGCGAAGTTCGTCCTGACCACATATCAAAGATGTCACTTGAAGAGCGTCACAACCCAAATTGGGACATCCCTGCTACGTGGAGATTAGGTTTCCGACAATGTGTATATTTTATTTGTTCTTGTTGAAACTATGCTTTATTATGTTGTATGGGTTGGGCTAGTTTTCTTATTTAAGTTCATGGACACATGTGTATGCCTTGTTTATGGTTGTAATAGTTTATGGATATGTGATTCAGATGGAAAACATATTAACATATGTAGAATTATTATCAACACCACACAAGATCCCTAGTTAGTCCTCTAATAATTTCTGGATGAACGTGAAAATGTGCCTTATAGAAAAAGCTGTAGAAGGGGACGGAATTCGGGCTGCTGCAACTACTTGAGAACAGAATTCGGGCTTTCTTCTGGAAGGGGACGGACGCCGTCCAAGGGTCTGCCAGCCGGTTGAGTACGGTGATCTCGGGGTGCTGAACCTCAAGCTGCTAGGGTTCGCGCTTCGCACACGGTGGCTGTGGCTCTAGAAGCAAAGGGCTGGGTGTTGGTCTGGTCTGCCCCTTCGAGTGGAGCCTGAGGTTCAGGCCTTGTTCGACGCCTCTACTCGCGTCGTGGTTGGTGATGGTCGTTTGGCTCTCTTCTGGATTGACCCTTGGCTCAACGAGACTCCAATTGTGCAATCGGCGCCTGCCCTTTTTGCGGCTGTCTCTGCGCAAGGCAGGCAGAGAACTGTTGGGGAGGCGCTGTTGGATAGATGCTGGATACGCGACATCACCGGCCCGCTGACCATCCCGGTTCCGACCCAGTTCTTGATCCTGGTGGAAGCGCTGCAGGCCGTTGTCTTGACGCCGGGGATTGCGGATCACGTTGTTTGGAAGTGGACGAGCTCCGGGGAGTACTCCGCTCGCTCCGCTTACCGCGCGTTCTTCGTGGGGCTAGAGTTTTTCCCGTGTGGGAAGACCATCTGGAAGTCGTGGGCGCCGGCGAAGTGCAAAATTCATATCTGGCTGGCTTTGCAGCGGCGGCTGTGGACGGCGGATCGCAGGTTGTGCGGCATGGGCTAAACTCACACACAAATTGCCCACTATGTGATCAGGCCCCTGAGACTGCGGATCATCTAGCGCTTGGCTGTGTTTTCGCTCGGGAGGTTTGGACAAAGGTGTTTCATTGCTGCAACCTCGACCTGCTCGTTACGAGGGATGGTGATTCCCTGATTGAGTGGTGGCCAGATGCTCGGCAACGTGCGCCGCCGCGATCTCGGAAGGGTTTCGATTCCTTGGTCATCCTCATTGTATGGTCGCTTTGGAAAGAGCAGAACGGCAGGGTCTTCCAGTGGTCAGCCGAGATGGTAAACTTGGTCTGTCGTAGGATCGCGGACGAGATTGAGCTTTGGAAGCTCTCCGGTGCTGTCGGGCTGAGACAAATTTGGGAATAGTCTGGTAGGCTAGTGGGCATTGTCTTTGTTGCGTGCTTTCTCCTGTGGTTTGCCCACCACTTTTGCACGCTTGTAACCACATCGAGTCGGTGCCGGAAAGGCTGTAGCCCGTCCTTCTTTCTTTCTATCTTAAAAGATAAGCAAGCCTTTTGCGCAAAAAAAAAAAAGCTCTTGGGAAAAAACATTTCCGAAAGGAATCAGTAGCCTCCCCGTCCTAAATGGGCTCAAAGCCTGGTTTGCGTGTGGTCCGATCCGTCCGTACACGCCGCTAGGTGCTGTAAATAGCACATCCCTGTTAGGACCCTTCTTTCGATGGGCCATGGAGCAGCCTGGTTATCGTTGATGGGCCACACGCCGTAGTCGCGTTGTCATGTTGTTGGACCGAGGTCTGATGGAATATTGTGTTGACTGTTGAGGCCGCCTGTGTTTTGCCCAGCACAATTCCAGATCGAACAGAAGAGCTAGCCATAGTTCTCTCAAAAAAAAAAGAGAGCTAGCCATAGCAATTGGAAATTTGGAATCGCGACATACATCGAGTTCAACTGCTGTCTCCTGAGTCCTGACTGCTCCATCAATCCAAGTTTCCCGCGGCCACATTACATTTCTCAGATAGTCAGATTACTCGATCAGGTATATATACCGCGGCCGGGTCACAGTTGCATTGCTCTGCCCGTGCTTTTACGATGACATCAATCGAGCACGTGCGAAATGGCACAGTCACGCCCATCACATCGCTAATATCATATCATATGCATCTAAAGTCTACACAGCTTTCTTTCTCAAAACAATCTGCAGCAGGAGCTCAAAAACGAGAGAACAGTAACCGATACGTGATGCCTCGATTTTCATGGTGTCATTAGTCAAAGATCTGGCTAGCTCCACCTAACTAAAGTTAGGTTCTCTGGCAGGTTCTGCACGGCTAGCTACTTCTATAGAACATTCAGATGTGCAAATGCAAGCGCGGCGTGCGGTGTCACTCGGCGATTTTCCAACAGATCATGCCTAGTCAAGGGCTTAAGCAAGTACTTACTGCCTTCTAGAGCAAGTACACGTAACTTCTGCTGCTGCCACTTGCACCAAGCATGGTTAAACAAAATGGCTAGGAATAAAGTGCTGAACCGCCGGCCGGCCTAGCTATAGCTAATAAGCACGATCTGGTATGTTAGTTCCTCTTTTCCGGACTTCGAGGCGCGCAAACCAGAAATTAGCATGAGCGAAGAATCAAGGCCTAAAGCTGTGATCTCGTTCGATCACTTTAAAGATGCTAATTTGAGTTTGAGAGGTCGAGGGGGTTTTAGGTTGATGGCTTGGTAATCAATTCTGGAGGTGCACGTAAGCAAGCATGCATGCTTTGGAACCTAAAAATCAACACGGAGATCTCGTGATTCGTAATCTGCATGTGTGGCAAGAGGGAGGACAGATGCGATTGGAGAATCAATCACCGGTAAATTGACAGCATCGTCAAATCATCACATGCAGTGGGTACAATACTACTACTACGGAATAGAATAGATGCCCAGGGAACCGAATCGATTTCACATGATCGTATCGTAGCACCCGAAGTATTTATGTATCACTGGCTTAGAGTTGCAAAAAAAATCACCGCATCTCAACTAACTTCTTCTATCACCTGAAAAAATATGTAAAGTTCGATCAGTGCATGATGCTTGCATTGATACCCATATCTGGCTTTTGTTTTGTTCTTTCATATGCACATTAGCTAGTAGCGCAGTCTACCACTGTGCCACATTGGATCTTTTTTAGCTGATTGGGGAGTCTATGCCACAACCGCACATACTGCATTGACAGACTGGTGATACAACAGAAGAAGAAGAAGAAGAAGAAGAAGAAGAAGAAGAAGAAGAAGAAGAAGAAGAAGAAGAAGAAGAAGAAGCGGAAATTCACATTGTCTCCCAAGCTTATATGCTCCTGCCAAAAAAAATATATGAGTAAAACATTTCAAAAACTTCTGGAAAAAATTGGTGACGAACATATACAAATGTTCTACATATGTGTCAAATTTCATGGTGAAATAACATTTTTGATGCTCCACGCAAAGAAAAACAGATCAATGGCAAATATGGTATTGAGAAAATATCTTTTTCGAATACTGATTTTGATTTTTCGCACAGAGCATCACACATGTCATTTCATTACGAAATTTGGCTCGTATGAAGAAAACACTTGTATACATAAAATTTTCAGAATTTTTTGAAATGATTTTTTATTTCTTTTACGACTTATTATTCGGGCAAGAGCATGTGAACTCAGGAGTTAAAACACCACTCTCTCAAGAACGTTCGTTGCACAATGACGGGCCTGGCACATTCCGTGACAGACGGTTCTGGCTTGACTATGCATAGAGTATAGACTACCACTTGCAAGAGATTCACGAACAAGTGCTGCAAACTTAACCATAATTTTGCTACCATACATAAATATAACTAATAAGAGAACAATACAAAACCGTAAGTAAGTTCGACATCAGCCTTAAAATACTAGTACTGTGTTTCAACGGTCTTCAACAATAAACTCTCTGTGTGGTCACTGGTCTATTGCAAAAAACTATGGTAAGCAAAGTAATTAAGTTGACAAGCAATCCTTTGGAGGTTAGGTAAAGTTTTGCGTGCATGCCTAGTCCTCGTTAGATCTTCTTTTCCTCCTTGACTTTTGCAGCAGGCAAGAGAGAAGACTAATTCCTTAAAGATGCTACAAGCAAGTTGATGGTTCCAAGTGACAAAACAAGGCGCATTAGGTACAGCCAGGCCACTAATTGGAACATACAAGGCACTGCAAGGACACTTACCAGCCACAACGTGAGTGTGTGCTATTATGCAATAGTGCTTTAATTTCGACATTCTGATCGATCGAACAGTGTACCAGAGGGGTTACGAATACAAATATCTAGATGTATGCATGATCTCTCTTTGTTTTTGGAGCCATATGGTGTGATGGGTTGTGTGCGTCAAATCTCCCACTACAGGAATGGCTGCCTACGTCGACGGCTTTTTGTCGGGGCCTTTGGTGTAGACCCCGCCGAGGCCAGCCCGTCGAGGTGGCCCTAGGCGTAAAAAAAACGTCGGCATATATAGGCTACGCCGACGGCCACCTGATGACTCCCAAGTGCAGGAGATCAATTGTAGTACCTTTCAATTAGAAAAGGTTGTCGAACCCACGAGGAGCTGAAGGTATTGGTTAGTAAGATTGATAAATAAAACAATAAAAGATGCAAGTGTTTTTGGTATTTTTGGTTGTATAGTTGCAATGCAGAAAATAAACAGTAGCAAGTCAAAAGCTCTCAAAGAGAGAAAGCCCAATCCTCTTATGTGCAAGAGGACAAGCTCAAGTGATGTGTAACTTATATGTGGAAAACGTTCCCGAGGGCGGCATGGATATTGCTAGGCATAGAGATTTATTAAACAACACGTTGAATATCTTGTCAAGTTTTAATCTTCTTTGGACGGAGCCATTATTAGGTATAGCTAAATAAATAAACTACAACCCCTTATGATGGATCATGTGGCCAAGTAAATGACTGCACAAGAATTATTAAGACATAAAGTCCCACCATAGCATTACACTCTAAGGTCCCCGATACTAATACCCTCATAATATAACTTCATGATTCGGTCCCAGGTTTACATGTCCTCCCAAGTCTCCCTCAATTCATTATACTACGGTGTTCTCCTATGAGCCCATATAGGTGAAGTGTTGTGCAGTCGACGTTCGCACAACACCATCATAGAATCACATAAAAGATAAACTCTTGACAAAATACCAACACATGTTATATATAAATCATTGCCAATTCATCCTATGCCCTCAGGAACATATGGGAACTACTCACAACGTGCAAACATGATAATATTCAGTGGCATAAGTGGTACAACACAATCTGAAAATATAACTTCACCACCAAATAATGACAAGTACTCAATCACAAACATGAATAGTAGCACAAGACAAGTATCTAGGGTATAGCAACTCTCAAACTACGAGGGGACGGAGTGGATCACGGAGATGATGATGGAGATGGTGCTGGTCTTGGTGATGGTGATGATGTAGAGGCCTCCTCCCACGCCAAGGAGGAGAGGTGATGACGATGACGATGATTTCCCCCTTCTCCGGAGCTCCGGAGCAGCAGGATCTGACCCCCTCGGAGGGAATCAGGAGTTTCGCCGCCGCCGCGGCCTCGGATGGTTTCGGGAAAATTAGGGCGTGACTTTTCGGGGAGGACGAAGGCGTCGATAAAAAGCCCCAGGCGAGGAGGTGCCCGAGGCGCCGTTTAGTGGGTCCCACGCGGCCAAGATTCTGGCCGCGTGGGCCCACCTCTTTTGGGCCTCGTGGCTCTCCTCTCTTCGGTCTTCTTCCCTCTGCCTTTCTCTCGACGAAAAACCAGCTGTGTAATTTTCCTTTTATTATTTGGGTCCCTGTAGCTCCTGAAACATTAAAAACAAGAAAAAGGAGGTTTTCTGCCTCCCAGAAATTAAATACCAAAAATAGGGACTTTGTAAGAAAGTCCCATAAATCATCTAAAACATGTAAAAATAATGATATAACAATGCAAATAACATTCTAATATGATACTAAAAGTTGTATAAATGATGATACAAAATGCACGTATCAACTCCCCCAAGCTTAAACCTTTACTCGTCCTCGAGTAAGTAAGGACATAGATCATTACATGCATCAATGGACTTATGGTTGATAAATAAATACGAGCATTGTATCATCATCATATTCAGTTGCAATGTAAGATTAATGAACTAAAACTCATACACATGAGGGCAACATAAGTAGAAGCTCTAGCAATCACCCCTTACTTTTGAAAGCAAATAACCATTGTATGTTGGACAATTGAATCATACTATTTTTCACATGCTTTTGCTCTTTATGGAAAGCATCATAATATTTTATACTTTGCTGAAATTTAAAGACAAGATAAACTCTTATTAGATAACAAGTTCAAAGAAGACAAATGAAAAGACAGATATAAAATTGTTTGCACCCTTGCTTCACTAGTAACTAGTGCAAACTTTAGTCATGGATATTCAATCAAGTTCCTATGCTCTAAACAACCTTTATCTCACACTTTCCATGGCTAACTGAATTTTCAGGTGCCTTCCTTTTCATTCACTTTCCAAGAGCATAAGTATTGAAATATCCATGATCATTAATTTGCTCAAAAGATACTAGATTCTAACAAGAGTGTTTCATATCCTTTTCATTAACTCTTCCTAACTTTTTATCCTACAAGACTATATCTCAACCTTAAACTATTAATTTTCAAGTCATATTGACTCATTCTCTTTACTCATTTTATAATGGGTGATTCTACAATTGTCCAACACTCAAGTTAATTAAGTTCAAGGCAAGATGTGACTGAAACTTCTAAATATGCCACGCTCATTTGCATGAGTGTTACCCATAAATCTCCAAACAAGAGAATCATGGATGACACCATACTTTAATATTCATTGATAAACCACAAGATAGAGATACATGATAATGCTCCATGAGCTCACACACGCCTAAGAGATATTGATAACTAAACGATAAAAGCAAAACACACCATGACTAGATAGATATGATAAACTAGTAGAGATAAAGACTAGTGGAACTCCCCCAAGCTTGACGTCTTGCTAGAACCACTTCTGCTCTTTCTTCTTGTCTTCATAATAATTATCTTCAAGTTTTCCAACAATGCTCATCATAAGGTTGTAGGCTTTTTCAAACTCCCTTGCAGCTTCTCCCAGTTTTTCCATGAGATTCTTCTCCACCGTCTCCTTGCAAGGCTTCCACTCCGGGCTTGGTACTTTAACATTAGGGATCTTACGATCCCATTCACCAGGATAGTTCTCTTGGGCGGCACGCCGAAATTCCCTGTCAATAAGAGTAGAAACCACGTTTTTGCTAGCAAGTGCGTGCCTAGGAGCTTTCCCTCCGTGCTTATGCCGCCGTCCGCCTCTTGTTTCCAAGAGATTGGTTCACCCTCACACCAGCAACAGTGATGGGAGAAGGTGGTGCTGTCGCGAGAGGTGCAACGTCGCGAAGGGCTCGTAGTCTTTCTCTTCAGCTTCTTCCTTTTCCATCTCCTCCTTGTCGGGCTTGTTATCTTCATCGTGGAGTAGTCCTTCCTCTTCCTATTCCTCCTCCATATGGACGTGGGGCTGTTGCCCTCGAGTTCATCATCATCGTCGTCCATGGAGGAGCATTGGTAGGAGTCTCCCGAAGACATAGTTAAAAACCTGACAGGCAGAAACAGCAAAAGAAAGAATCGCTCGAAACTCTCGGTGCGAGATTAGATCAGAAAGGGGTATATATTGACGGTTTTTAGGACAAGACGAAGCGTCGGAGTCGAAAACGAGACGAAAAGGGACTCCGAGGAGGGAAAGGAGTGGTCCCACGCGGCCCAAGATTCTGGCCGCGTGGGACCCCTTGTTTCCTTCCTCGGGTCTCCGCTTCGTCCAGTTTTCTTGTCCCACACGTTAATTTCCATAAAAAATGACTTCCGTAAAATATTACGCAATTCCGAGAAACTTTCCAACACTAAAGTTACCTTTTATTGATTTAGGGTTTCTGAAACTGCACGACCTCTCTCAATTACCTCCTCCGGTGTTTGTAATTCAATTTTTCCACCATTCCGACGAAGCTCTTTCCTGCAATATAATGTTTAAGGCGTTGTCCATTGACTACATGAGGTTTACCTTTCATATCACCGTGAAGACGGATAGCTCCTGAACGGTACACCTCCTGTATCACTAATGGTCCCTGCCACTTTGAAGCTAACTTTCCTGCAGAAAACTTGAAACGAGTTGTACAATAAAACTTGATCACCTACTTTGAATTCTTTTCTCTTAATTTTCTTGTCATGCCAAATTTTAACTTTCTCTTTAAACATTCTAGCACTTTCATAAGCTTCGTTTCTCCATTCATCAAGTAGGTTTAAATCAAGAATTCTCTTCTCTCCAGCAGTCTTAAAATCAAAGTTCAATTGTTTAATAGCCCATCTAGCATTATGTTCTAATTCAACAGGTAAATGACAAGCTTTTCCATAAACCATTCTATAAGGAGACATTCCCATAGGATTTTTAAAAGCAGTTCTATAAGCCCATAATGCATCATTAATTTTAGTTGGCCAATCAGATCTAGACTTATTCACTGTCTTCTCCAAAATGAGTTTAATTTCCCTATTACTTAATTCAACTTGTCCACTTGTTTGAGGGTGATAGGGAGATGCAATTCTATGGTTAACATCATATTTTGCCAATGTTTTTCTAAGAATACCATGCAAGAAATGAGAGCCACCATCAGTAATTAAAAACCTAGGAACACCAAACCTGGGGAAAATGATGTCCTTGAGCATCGTCATTGCTGTGGCATGATCTGCACTCTTGGTTGGAATTGCTTCCACCCACTTTGTAACATAATCCACTGCAACCAAAATATGAGTATGCTTTGTCTTTGACTCTGGGAAAGGCCCCATAAAGTCAAAGCCCCAAACATCAAATGGCTCAAGTGGCAAAGAATAATTCATAGGCATTTCATTTCTCCTACCAATATTTCCTACTCTTTGACATTTATCACAAGATTTAACATATTCAGCACAATCCTTAAATAAAGTAGGCCAATAGAAACCAGATTGTAATACCTTTGCACCTGTACGATCTCCTGCATGATGCCCTCCATAAGGACTGTCATGACAATCTCTTATAATAGCCTGTTGTTCATGCTCAGGTACACAACGTCTAATAATACCATCCACACTTTTCTTATAAAGGAAAGGATCATCCCAAAAATAATGTCTAAGATCATAAAAGAATTTCTTTCTTTGTTGAAAAGTGAAGTGTGGAGGTAGAACCTTACCAACAATAAAATTTGCATAGTTGGCAAACCATGGTGATGCAACTTTAGCACTAGAAACATTAACAATTGCAAGTTGTTCATTAACAAAGCTATCATTAATAGGAATAGGATCATCAGGTATATTTTCCATTCTAGAAAGATGATCAGCTACTTGATTATCTTCCCCTTTCCTATCAACAATGTGTAAATCAAATTCTTGCAATAGAAGTACCCATCTTATTAATCTAGGCTTAGCATCTTTCTTATGCATTAAGTATTTAATGGCAGAATGATCAGTATGCAATGTGACTTTCGAATCAGTAATATAAGGTCTAAACTTGTCACAAGCAAATAGCACTGCTAAAAATTCTTTTTCAGTTGTGGCATAATTCCTTTGAGCAGCATCAAGTGTTCTACTAGCATAATAAATGACATTCAGTTTCTTATCAACACGTTGGCCCAAAACAGCCCCAACTGCATAATCACTAGCATCACACATAATTTCAAAAGGCAATTTCCAATCAGGAGGTTGAATAATAGGAGCACTTATTAAAGCATTCTTCAAAATATTAAAGGACTCAATGCAATCATCATTAAAAGAGAAAGGAACATCCTTTTGCAAAAGATTGGTTAGGGGTTTTGATATTTTGGAGAAATCTTTAATAAACCTACGATAAAAACCTGCATGCCCAAGAAAACTTCTTATACCTTTGATGTCCCTTGGGTATGGCAGCTTTTCAATAGCTTCTATCTTTGCTGGGTCAACTTCTATTCCTTTTCCAGAAATCTTATGCCCAAGAACAATACCTTCAGTAACCATGAAGTGACACTTCTCCCAGTTTAAAACTAAGTGTTGGTCTTCACAACGCTGCAAAACTTTGTTAAGGTTGAACAAGCAATTATCGAAGGAAGTACCATACACAGAAAAATCATCCATAAAGACTTCCATTATCTTTTCAATATAATCAGCAAATATAGCATTCATGCATCTTTGAAAAGTAGCAGGAGCATTACATAACCGAATGGCATTCTCCTATAAGCAAATGTACCATATGGGCAAGTAAAAGTGGTCTTTTCTTGATCATCCTTATGGACTGGAATTTGTGAGAAACCTGAATAACCATCTAAATAACAAAAGTGAGAGTGTTTAGATAACCTTTCTAACATTTGATCAATAAATGGCAATGGGTAATGATCTTTACGAGTTGCTTTATTTAACTTCCTGAAATCAATACACATCCTATAACCAACAACAGTACGTTGAGCCACAAGTTCATCCTCATCATTTGGAACAACAGTCATTCCACCCTTTTTAGGAACACAATGAACTGGACTAACCCACTTACTATCAGCTATGGGATAAATGATACCAGCTTCAATAAGTCTTATTACCTCTTTCCTTACCACTTCCTTCATTTTTGGATGGAGACGGCGTTGATAATCAACAACAGGTTTTGCATCCTCTTCCAAATTAATTTTATGCATACATAGAGCTGGGCTTATACCTTTAAGATCATCAAGAGAGTATCCAATGGCTGGTGGTGAGCTTTAAGCACATCAAGTAATTTCTCTTCTTCTTCAGCTGAAAGGTTAGCACTAATAATGACAGGATATATGCTCTTCTCATCCAAATATGCATATTTCAGATTTGTAGGCAAAGGCTTTAATTCAAAGCTAGGATCCCCTTTAGGTGGTGCTAGCACTCCTAAATTATCAGGTGGGATATGCAATTGTAATTGTGGTGGTTGTTGCCATAATATTTGTTCTAAAGCATCTTTTTCCTCATCATTAAATGGTTCATCTTGATTAAGCATATAACGTTCTACAACATCTGTTGAAGCTACAGCTATATGTGCAAGAGTTTCAATTATATCTTCAGAAATTGGCTCTTTCACAACATGTTTATCAGCAAATTTGAAAAAGTTAAACTCAAGTTTTTCACCAGCACATTGGTGGCTCCAGGTTGACGAGGGAATATCTCCCCGACAACAGTGCCAGAAACAATGCTTGTACGTCACACGTCAGTTGGGAACCCCAAGAGGAAGGTATGATGAGTGCAGCAGTAAGTTTTCCCTCAGTATGAAACCAAGGTTTAATCGAACCAGTAGGAAAACGAGGTTTGCTTCGAAGGTGTTGGTGAAGGAGTGTAGTGCGGCGCAACACCAGGGATTCCGGTGCCAACGTGGAACCTGCACAACACAACCAAATTACTTTGCCCCAACTTAACAGTGAGGTTGTCAATCTCACCGGCTTGCTGAAAACAAAGGGTTAAACGTATCGAATGGAAGATGATGTTTGTTTGCATAAAACAGTAGAGAACAATGATTGCAGTAGATTGTATTTCAGATGTAAAAGAATGGACCGGGGTCCACAGTTCACTAGTGGTGTCTCTCCAATAAGATAACTAACATGCTGGGTAAACAAATTACAGCTGGGCAATTGACAATTGATAAGTGCATATAACATGCATGTGTGAGCTGTGGTGTCTACTATGAGATTCATTTGGGCATTACGACAAAGTACATAGACCGCTATCCAGCATGCATCTATGCCTAAATAGTCCACTTTCCGGTTAACATCCGTACCCCTTCCAGTATTAAGTTGCAAGCAACAGACAATTGCATTAAGTAATGTGCGTAATGTAAACAATACATTCATCCTTGAATAAAGCATTGCTGTTTTACCCCTAGTGGCAACAACACATCTACAACCTTAGAACTTGCTGTCACTATCCCAGGTTAAATAGAGGTTGAACCCAACTATCATGCATAAATACCCCCTCTTGGAGTTACAAGTATTCACTTGGCCAAGGCTTCAACAAGTAACGGAGAGCATGCAAGATCACAAATGACATAGACATGATAATATAATATTCAGCTCCACATAGGTATCAATATAAGTCAGATCCCAGCAAACACAACATGTAGCATTACAATAAGATGATCTTGATCATGATAGGCAGCTCACAAGATCTAAACATGATGGCACAAGTGGAGAAGACAACCATCTAGCTACTGCTATGGACCCATAGTCCAAGGATGAACTACTCACGCATCACTCCGGAGGCGGGCATGGCGATGTAGAGCCCTCCGGTGATGATTCCCCTCTCCGGCAGGGTGCCGGGAAGAGCTTCAAACCCCCCGAGTTAGGGTTGACGACGGCGGCGGCAGCGAATATGTTCTGGATGAAAGGCTCGGTGTTTTAGGGTTTTCGCGTCTCGGGGAATAAATAGGCGAAGGGGCGATGTCGGCGGACCCCCGAGGGGCCCAAACCACCAGGCGGCGCGGTGGGCCCCTGCCGCGCCGCCATGGTTTGGCCACCTCGTGGCTCTCCTTCGTCTCTCCTTCGGACTCCGTGTACGTGCTGGAAAAATAGGGACTTGGCCTTTTGTTTCGTGCAATTCCGAGAATATTTCCAGAAGTAACTTTCTGAAACCAAAAACAGCAGAAAACAGGGAACTGGCACTGTGGCATCTTGTTAATAGGTTAGTCCCAGAAAATGCATAAAAGTGATACGAAGTGTATATAAAACATGTAGCAAATGGTATAATATAAGCATGGAACAGCAGAAATTATGGATACGTTGGAGACGTATCAAGCATCCCCAAGCTTAGTTCTACTCGTCCTCGAGTAGGTAAAACGATAACAACAAATAATTTCTGAGGAGACATGCTTTCACACAATCTTGATCAATATATTGCAAGGCTCATGTCATGAATGAAGTGACTCAAAGCAATGATCTATAGTTTGCTAACAAATAGATAAAGAGTAAACAATGAATCATATAAGCAAAAACTTTTCATGAATAGTACTTTCAAGACAAGCATCAAAAAGTTTTGCATAAGAGGTAACTCATAAAGCAATAGATTCAAAGTAAAAGGCATTGAAGCAACACAAAGGATGATTAAGTTTCAGCATTGCTTTCAACTTGTAACATGTATATCTCATGGATAGTTGTCAACATAAAGCAATATAACAAGTGCAATAAGTAAATATGTAAGAATCAATGCACACAAAGTTGACACAAGTGTTTGCTTCTAAGATAGAAAGGAGTAGGTAAACTGACTCAACATAAAGTAAAAGATAGGCCCTTCGCAGAGGGAAGCAGGGATTAAATCATGTGCTAGAGCTTTTTAAGTTTTCGAAAGCATATAGAGAGCACAAAATAAGTATTTGAGAGGTGTTTGTTGTTGTCAACGAATGGTAGTGGGCACTCTAACCCCCTTGTCAACCAGACTTTCAAGAGCGGCTCCCATGAAGGACGTTATCTCTACCAGCAAGGTAGATCATCCCTCTTCTCTTTTGTTTACACATGTATTTTAGTTTCTTTATAGATGACACTCCTCCCAACCTTTTGCTTACACAAGCCATGGCTAACCGAATCCTCGGGTGCCTTCCAACATTCACATACCATGGAGGAGTGTCTATTTGCAAAATTAAGTTGCTTACTGATAAATCAGGGCAAAACATGTGAAGAGAATTATTAATGAAAGTTGTAATTAATTGGGGCTGGGCACCCCGTTGCCAGCTCTTTTTGCAAATTATTGGATAAGCGGATGTATATGCCACTAGTCCATTGGTGAAAGTCTGTCAGAAGTAAATGACAAGATTGAAAGATAAAACACCACATACTTCCTCATGAGCTATAAAACATTGACACAAATAAGGAGTAATAAAGTTTTGAATAGTTTAAAGGTAGCACATGAAATATTTACTTGGAATGGCAGGAAATACCACATAGTAGGTAGGTATGGTGGACACAAATGGCATGGGTTTTGGCTCAAGTTTTGGATGCACGAGAAGCATTCCCTCTCAGTACAGAGTTTAGGCTAGCAAGGTTGTTTGAAGCAAACACAAGTATAAACCGGTACAGCAAGAATCACATAAAAACATATTGCAAGTATTATAAGACTCTACACTGTCTTCCTTGTTGCTCAAACATTTTACCAGAAAATATCTAGACCTTAGAGAGAACAAATATGCATCCCAAGTCTCAACAAGCTCTACGGTAGTTCTCCACTACTAGGCTTTAACTACATGATGCAAGAGCTTAAACATGATCTACTTGAGAGCTCAAAACAATTGCAAAGCATCAAATCGAAACAAGACAATGATCTACAAGAATGCATATGTCTTTTCCAATACCAACTACTACATGTAGCATTTTCTTTCTTCCAAACAAACACCAATCAATTTATTTAAACATAAACTCTCCAAATGATAATATAATGCAGCAAGAGAGTATTTATAAACAAGTGCTAACAGCTCGAAGAGATGCATGAAAAACAGGAGCTAAAAGCACTGCAGTAGCTAGTTAAGAATACTCAACAAATATAAGTGAAGAACATGAGTATTCACATGAAAAAGCGGAGCGTGTCTCTCTCCCACACAAGGATTGCTAGGATCCGAATTTATTCAAACAAAAACAAAAATAAAAACACACAGACGCTCCAAGTAAAGCGCATAAGATGTGAAAGAATTAAAATATAGTTTCACTAGAGATGACCTGATAAGTTTGTTGATGAAGAAGGGGATGCCTTGGGCATCCCCAAGCTTAGACGCTTGAGTCTCTCTGAATATGGTTGGGATGAACCACGGGGGCATCCCCAAGCTTAGGCTTTTCACTCTTCTTGATCACATAATATCACCCTTCTCGCTTGATCCTTGAAAACTTCCTTCACACCAAACTCAAGACAGTTCTCATTAGAGGGTTAGTGCATAATCAAAAATTCTCATATTCTGTAATGATACAATCAATCCCAAAGCTTCTGGACATTAGCTACAGCCACCAATGCTTTGTGGAGCAAAGAAATCCACACAAACACAGTAAAAGAGCGAATGCAAAACAAAAGGCAGAATCTGTCAAAAACAGAACAGTCTGGAATGACGAATTTTTTCGAGGCACTTAAGTTGCTCAGATGGATCTGGCCTAAAATAATGAAAGTTGCGTACATATCTCAGGAATATGCGTGATTTTTCTCAGAATTTTTTGAATTTTCTACAGGGAGATAAGCTCAAATCCGTGACAGCTAAAAATCTGTCACTGCGCAGAAATCCAAATCTTGCATCAACTTTCAATATAGAACTTTACTTGGCACAACATTGCGATAAAATAAAGATACAAAGGAGTTGCTACAGAAGTAAAAAACTCCTTGACTCAAAGAAAACAAAAATAACAGCAAATAAAAACGATGGGTTGTCTCCCATAAGCGCTTTTCTTTAACGCCTTTCAGCTAGGCGCAGAAAGTGAAAATCAAGTGTTGTCAAGTGGCAAATCATTCAAATCATCAAAAGCTTCTTCCAACACACAGCTTGTAACAATGGGTATCTTAGATGTTCCTGGAGGTGTTTCATTAC
The DNA here is from genome assembly GCA_947311845.1 of Poa pratensis. Taxonomy (NCBI): domain Eukaryota; kingdom Viridiplantae; phylum Streptophyta; class Magnoliopsida; order Poales; family Poaceae; genus Poa; species Poa pratensis. The sequence goes on along the minus strand of CAMZMU010000092.1, from coordinate 22,795,855 downwards.
CTTTAACCGTACTAAAAGTTTTATCAATTTTAAGCTCATAATGAGTCTTTGGTTTTGGCACTTTAGGAACATACATAAACTTTTGCTCTCTACCCACATAAACTTTCTCCTTTTTAGACTTAAGAGAAGTAAAGGTTGAACTTAAGGTTTCAATAGCTTCCTCTAACTCATCAATTCTATGATTTTGGGTGTCATGGATATTATTATCCTCAAGAACAGTGATTCTTTCATTGATGGTGGCTATTGATTCATTAGTCTTACCAATACAATCAAGAAAATTTGGAAAAAAATTCTCCATAGAGTCTAACTTATTTATAACATCCTCCAAGGTGATCTCAATTTTAATATCTTTAGTGGGTGGTGTTCCTACCAAACTTTCAATAATATTACAGGCTTCTAAAGCAGGAGTACCCAAGAAATTTCCACCTGTAAGAGTGTCTAGAACATACCTATACCAACTAGAGATACCAACATAAAAGTTCCTAAGGAGGATAGTGGTAGAGTGTTTCTTAGTACATCTATGATGAGCATCACTAATTCTATACCAAGCATCTTTCAAATTTTCACCTCCTAGTTGCCTAAAAGAACGAACTTCAACTTCAGGAGCATTCATTTTGAAAAACAAAATCAAACTGAATTAAACAAGTAACTAATTTTTTTGTGTTTTTGATAAAGAGAGCAAACAAGACTAAATAAAAATAAACTAAGCAAGACAAATAACAAAGTAAAGAGATTGGGTGTGAGAGACTCCCCTTGCAGAAGCAATTCGGTTTTCCCCGGCAACGGCGCCAGAAAACGTGTTGGTGGCTCTAGTTGACGAGGGAATATCTCCCCGGCAACAGTGCCAGAAACAATGCTTGTACGTCACACGTCAGTTGGGAACCCCAAGAGGAAGGTATGATGAGTGCAGCAGTAAGTTTTCCCTCAGTATGAAACCAAGGTTTAATCGAACCAGTAGGAAAACGAGGTTTGCTTCGAAGGTGTTGGTGAAGGAGTGTAGTGCGGCGCAACACCAGGGATTCCGGTGCCAACGTGGAACCTGCACAACACAATCAAATTACTTTGCCCCAACTTAACAGTGAGGTTGTCAATCTCACCGGCTTGCTGAAAACAAAGGGTTAAACGTATCGAATGGAAATGATGTTTGTTTGCATAAAACAGTAGAGAACAATGATTGCAGTAGATTGTATTTCAGATGTAAAAGAATGGACCGGGGTCCACAGTTCACTAGTGGTGTCTCTCCAATAAGATAACTAACATGCTGGGTAAACAAATTACAGCTGGGCAATTGACAATTGATAAGTGCATATAACATGCATGTGTGAGCTGTGGTGTCTACTATGAGATTCATTTGGGCATTACGACAAAGTACATAGACCGCTATCCAGCATGCATCTATGCCTAAATAGTCCACTTTCCGGTTAACATCCGTACCCCTTCCAGTATTAAGTTGCAAGCAACAGACAATTGCATTAAGTAATGTGCGTAATGTAAACAATACATTCATCCTTGAATAAAGCATTGCTGTTTTACCCCTAGTGGCAACAACACATCTACAACCTTAGAACTTGCTGTCACTATCCCAGGTTAAATAGAGGTTGAACCCAACTATCATGCATAAATACCCCCTCTTGGAGTTACAAGTATTCACTTGGCCAAGGCTTCAACAAGTAACGGAGAGCATGCAAGATCACAAATGACATAGACATGATAATATAATATTCAGCTCCACATAGGTATCAATATAAGTCAGATCCCAGCAAACACAACATGTAGCATTACAATAAGATGATCTTGATCATGATAGGCAGCTCACAAGATCTAAACATGATGGCACAAGTGGAGAAGACAACCATCTAGCTACTGCTATGGACCCATAGTCCAAGGATGAACTACTCACGCATCACTCCGGAGGCGGGCATGGCGATGTAGAGCCCTCCGGTGATGATTCCCCTCTCCGGCAGGGTGCCGGGAAGAGCTTCAGAAACCCCCCGAGTTAGGGTTGACGACGGCGGCGGCAGCGAATATGTTCTGGATGAAAGGCTCGGTGTTTTAGGGTTTTCGCGTCTCGGGGAATAAATAGGCGAAGGGGCGATGTCGGCGGACCCCCGAGGGGCCCAAACCACTGGCGGCGCGGTGGGCCCCTGCCGCGCCGCCTGGTTTGGCCACCTCGTGGCTCTCCTTCGTCTCTCCTTCGGACTCCGTGTACGTGCTGGAAAAATAGGGACTGGCCTTTTGTTTCGTGCAATTCCGAGAATATTTCCAGAAGTAACTTTCTGAAACCAAAAACAGCAGAAAACAGGGAACTGGCACTGTGGCATCTTGTTAATAGGTTAGTCCCAGAAAATGCATAAAAGTGATACGAAGTGTATATAAAACATGTAGCAAATGGTATAATATAAGCATGGAACAGCAGAAATTATGGATACGTTGGAGACGTATCACACATTTAATAAACACTTTCTCTTTAGGCAAATTAATTTCAGCACCAACAGTGTTTTAAAAAGGTCTACCAAAAATGATAGGACAAAAAGAATCTTGAGGACAACCAAGCACAATAAAATCAGCAGGATATTTTATTTTGCCAACCAATACTTCAACATCTCTAACAATTCCAAATGGACTAATATAATCTTTATTAGCAAGTTGAATTGTCATACATGTCTCTTCCATAATGATAGGATCAATATCAGACTTGATTTCAAGATAAAGAGAATATGGAATGACACTAATACTTGCTCCAATACCACATAGACCATGATAACTTGAAGTCCCAATAGAGCATGATATAACAGGTTTACCAACTTTGGCCGAATTACCTTTGATGACCTTTGTAGCATCTTCACATAAATAAACATCAACAGAGTTTTCTTCATTTAATTGCTTGATAATAGAAATTTGACTGTCGACTTCCACCTGTTCATAAGGTTAAGAACGTCTTCTGTTACTCTTGTTAGTAACAGCAATAAGTAAATTCTCCTTAACTTGTTTTGGACATGGAGGTGGTTCACCATACTCCTCAATTGTCACAGATGACACTGGTTCTGCCTGTTTAATAACTTTAGGAACAACAATAGATTGTTTAACAGGTTCAACATAAACTTCAAAACCACTTTGAGGAACACAGATATATGCTCAACAAAACCTTTAGCTATCTCAATTATAACATAAGGATCAAGATTAAAAGTATCACTCAGATTATTAAACAACATAGAAGTAGAGAAGTTCTCTACACATGAATATCCATAATCAAAATAGGTCTCATTACCTTTATCAAGATCCCAATGACTAGTATTTTCAGAAATAGTCTCCAATAAATTCCATGCTTCTTCTTCAGTATTATTAGTAAAACTTCCACCAGATGAATTATCCAGAATATCCTTGTGCCTCGACGGTAGCCTCACATAAAAGTTTATCAATATAAATTTCCTTGTAAGATCATGACAAGGATTCTGCGAAGGAGTTCCTTTGACCTCCCCCAAGCTTGAGCAATACTCTCTCCCAGATGTGGCCATAAATTAAATATATAGCAGCGGTTCTCATAAGCTTCTTTAGGAGTAAAATATTTAAGAAAGAAAACCTTCCTCAAGATATTCCATTCAATAGCAACCTCTTCATCAAGAGACAAGTACCAATCACGAGCATTACCAGATAAAGACATAAAATAACTTCCTTTTTACCTGATCTTCAGAAATACCAGGAAGTCTAAATAAACACATATGTCTTCAATTAACTCCATGTGTTCACGTGCAGACTTAGTTCCATCACCTGTAAATGAATTTTTCATAACTCTTTTAACATGACCAATGGGAATTTTAAATCCCACTTTAGGTATCTCAGACACAGTAGTTTCAACCACTTTAGGAGTAGTGGCATAAGCACTGTCATATAGAGCAAGGTGCATCGAGGAACGATTCATAAATGCCATAGTAACATGAGATAAAACAACTTTTAAGTTTCCTTACCAAACTTCTTACCAATAGCGCTACGCTCCCCGGCAACGGCGCCAGAAAAGTATCTTGATGACTCCCAAGTGCAGGAGATTAATTGTAGTACCTTTCAATTAGAAAAGGTTGTCGAACCACGAGGAGCTGAAGGTATTGGTTAGTACGATTGATAAATAAAACAATAAAAGATGCAACTGTTTTTGGTATTTTTGGTTGTATAGTTGCAATGTAGAAAATAAACAGTAGCAACTCAAAGCTCTCAAAGAGAGAAAGCCCAATCCTCTTATGTGCAAGAGGACAAGATCAAGTGATGTGTAAATTATATGTGGAAAACGTTCCCGTGGGCGGCATGGATATTGCTAGGCATAGAGATTTATTAAACAACACATTGAATATCTTGTCAAGTTTTAATCTTCTTTGGACGGAGCCATTATTAGGTATAGCTAAATAAATAAACTACAACCCCTTATGATGGATCATGTGGCCAAGTAAATGACTGCACAAGAATTATTAAGACATAAAGTCCCACCATAGCATTACACTCTAAGGTCCCCGATACTAATACCCTCATAATAAAACTTCATGATTCGGTCCCAGGTTTACATGTCCTCCCAAGTCTCCCTCAATTCATTATACTACGGTGTTCTCCTATGAGCCCATAAAGGTGAAGTGTTGCGCAGTCGACGTTCGCACAACACCATCATAGAATCACATAAAAGATAAACTCTTGACAAAATACCAGCACATGTTATATATAAATCATTGCCAATTCATCTTATGCCCTCAGGAACATATGGGAACTACTCACAACGTGCAAACATGATAATATTCAGTGGCATAAGTGGTACAACACAATCTAAAAATATAACTTCACCACCAAATAATGACAAGTACTCAATCACAAACATGAATAGTAGCACAAGACAAGTATCTAGGGTATAGCAACTCTCAAACTACGAGGGGACGGAGTGGATCACGGAGATGATGATGGAGATGGTGCTGGTCTTGGTGATGGTGATGATGTAGAGGCCTCCTCCCACGCCAAGGAGAAGAGGTGATGACGATGATGATGATTTCCCCCTTCTCTGGAACTCCGGAGCAGCAGGATCTGACCCCCCACGGAGGGAATCAGGAGTTTCGCCGCCGCGGCCTCGGATGGTTTCGGGAAAATTAAGACGTGACTTTTCGGGGAGGACGAAGGCGTCGATAAAAAGCCCCAGGCGAGGAGGTGCACGAGACGCCGTTTAGTGGGTCCCACACGGCCCAAGATTCTGGCCGCGTGGGCCCACCTCTTTTGGGCCTCGTGGCTCTCCTCTCTTCGGTCTTCTTCCCTCTGCCTTTCTCTCGACGAAAACAGCTGTGTAATTTCCTTTTATTATTTGGGTCCTTGTAGCTCCTAAAACATTAAAAACAAGAAAAAGGAGGTTTTTGCCTCCGAGAAATTAAATACCAAAAATAGGGACTTGTAAGAAAGTCACATAAATCATCTAAAACATGTAAAAATAATGATATAACAATGCAAATAACATTCTAATATGATACTAAAAGTTGTATAAATGATGATACAAAATGCACGTATCACCACCCTCGATGTATTTTTTGCCGTCGGCGTAGAGATAGCGTAGGCCATCGGCGTACACAGGCCGTCGGCGTAGAGTCAGTTTGGGATTTTCAAAAACTTTATTTTTTTTATGTATATAGCTACGCCGACAGCTTTGCCGTCGACATAGTTACTATGTTTTTTTTAAATCTTCATTTTATATTCATTTTTATGTATATATATACGCCGACGGCTTTGCCGTCGGCATAGTTACTATGTTTTTTTTTCAATATTCATTTTTATATATACTATACGCCGACGTCTTTGTCGTCGGCATAGTTACGATTCTTTTTTCAATCTTCATTTTTATATATTTTATTTATGACTCTTAATTAAGTTTAATATGTTTTTTATTCATTTTTATGTATGTAGCTATTGTGTATAGCGGTCTCCACCCACATAAAATGACGTCGCGAATCTTGTCTCTCACAGTTGCACGTCACGAACCGGATTGAATCTTGTGTTGATTTGGGGTAGACTTTGGTTTATCATGTTCCTATGGCCTAACCAAGCAAAAAATTCCACTGGCCTACCCCTTTCGACGCCGTTCAAGGTGGTAGACGAAAACGTTAGGGTTTTTCCAGCGGATTTAGGGTTTCGCCGAAGCGGAGCCCCGGAGCGTCGGAAGCCCACCCAAAACTAAGTTGTGCCATACCATATGTATACAAGTGTGTTGTGTGTTGTAAATTTCTAATATCCTACTCGGGGTGTGACCGGTTCACTGACTTCACTTTCTCTCTAGTGAATTTCTGCACTTAGAGGTAAAAACTCCCGTTCCGGGCGAACAAGGGGCAACCTTTTGACAACTTGTGATAAAAGTTGGTTTCCCATGTCCCTATGGCCTAGGATAACACAACCAAGTAAAAAATTCCACTGGCCTACCCCTTTCGACGTCGTTCAAGGTGGTAGACGAAAACGTTAGGGTTTTTTCAGCGGATTCAGGGTTTTGCCGAAGCGGGTCCCGGAGCGTCGGAACCCCACCAAAACGTAGGTTGTGCCATACCATATGTATAGAAGTGTGTTGTGTGTTGTACATTTCCAATATCCTACTCCGAGGTGTGACCGGCTTCACCGACTTCACTTTCTCTCTAGTGAGTTTCTGCACTTAGAGGATCCAGCCAGACACAACGCATACCGTCTCAGCTAGGACATGACCAAAGTTGTTTAATTTTTTCTTTTTGTGAAACATAGTACAGACGCAGACGCTCACATACACGCGTATACACTCAACTTTATGAACGCACACACACACACTCTATCCTATTAGCACCTCTGAGAGACTGAGCTGGCAATCGGGTCTTCAGATTGACAAAGTCACCACAGATGTCTCGCTGTCGACGGGAATGTCGCTTACCACTAAAGAATAATCCGCCTTTAATGAGAAACACCAGTGTCAAATCTGTGATTTAAACTCTGATGGGCTGAGGATTTAGAACCGCCCTCCTAACCATCCAACATCGAGTTGGTTCACAAGGTGTTTGGGGGTTCGTGTTTAGCTACTTGTATCGCATGAGAAAGCATTCGTGATCCCGCGTTTGGTTGAGTGTATGTGAATTTTTTTTTGACCCAGTAAAGACAATTCGAGAGGCCTAGAGTGTTTGGTTGCCGGCACCCTATGTTCTAATCACGTCCTCTAAAGAGCCATGACCTTACCAACATATGCTACCACCCCTCTAAAAATATATGATACTCACCCTGTTCCAAAATATAAGGCGTCCTTAAATTTCGTTGGTGAACGACGTACAATTTTGACCATGATTATACTTTTCATATGTTAAAAAAATCCATATAATGATATATGAAATGAATGCATTTTGCAAGACGAATCCAATGGTGCCATTTATACATTCTCAATCCATATAATTTAATATATATTAGTGGTCAAAGTTGAGCGTTAAAGACCAGCACAAAAATAGCGCGCCTTATAATTTGGGATAGAGGGCGGAGTACTACCGAAGTAACATGAAAGCAACACGCGACCAAATTAAAATGGGAATCCAGCTAAGATGCGGCAGAATTATGACTTAAACCATTACGATCTTACTAATGGATGCACTTAGTACATTAAACAGGAAGACTACCATGACACAACAATATAATTTTCATCGGAAATTTGGCTCCTCGGTTTTCCCACACTGTCTGAGCTCACTCAATCCACTTTCCTATCCAATCAACATGATCTGTTGGTGCCACACCATGGCCTTGGTCAGGAGTGTCAACCGCCACATGCCCACATCCTCCTCCTTTGGCACCCACTCATCAATACCAACCCAAATATCTAGTTGTGAAGAATGCAATATGCACAAACAAGGTTTACTTGGGTGTGGAAAGTGTGTAATGGCTTCCGATTTAGGATCTTCCATCTATTCTCCAGAGTTGCAAATGCCATATCTCAACTGTCGCCCTAAGGCTCGAGTATCGGAGGTTGAAAATTTCATTCACATTCCATAGATACTTCATGGATAACTCATCTAGACGGTACATGGTGCTTCTGAGTTATGAAAAGTGGAAGAAAGCCATCTGACATGCATATCCATCATCTATAGGGTAGGACCTTTTTACTAAGTAAATATTTACAAACATGTTAAAGGCAATGTGATGACTCACTGCTGAATCTCGAAGTCCACAATATTACATCGAGAGACACTTATTCCATCCGGTCTAGAGAGAGGATATCATGCATAATGTTTGCATCATGGGCCGATCCTTCCCAAGAAGCTAAGACATATGTGAACTTGACATCAAAATCAACACCAGCTAGCATAATATGAGTGGTGTAGTGCTTCCTTAATGTTGCAGATTTTCCACTTGCACTCTAGTATTCACACGGATACCATCAGTCGTCGCAATTAATCTGATGATAACATGACCACAATCTCATGTTGATGACTCCATACTATTGTACATCTAAATAGTAGTGCTTACCTTGAAATATGGGTACAATCTTGGGTTCCCTCTTATCTTGGTTAGTATGTCGCCGGATGGTGGCTTTGATCATCTCACCTCAAAGCTCAGCAGATGTGACTTCCTTGAAATATCTACCGAATGTCACAACGGTTATCCTAAAGTCATTTTGAATCACTGTAGACCTTTGGTTATGACCAGAAACATGAAGGAACATTGTCACTCGCCCATCTGCAGTCGTGTTGATGCTATCATGCATTTAAACCCTCTCCCAAAATGTTTTGCAATCTATGATAAATGGTGCTCTTCTCATCCAAAGCATGTTTATACCCTCTACATCACTACAGTTATAGATGTTGTTAAAGTTTGCCAACCTCTCCATATCTCGCTTTCACATCGGTCCACATCTTCTCACGAGAGCAGAGCGGCCATTAGCCTACGAACAAGGAACAACCACACATGGATTACAACTACGAGGGATGCAACTTGTATAAAAAGATCCATCTGCCCTCCCCTTGAATATAACTTGAGTACGTGTAAGAGATAAGTGGGGATAGGCCATAACCCTACGGCAGACAAAAAATTGAACTGATTTCAAACTCTAGTCGGATGAAGTATGCCCTTACTTCTTTCTTTAATGACTGATCCAACAGCGATGTTGGTAACAGCGCAAAACTGGTTCCATCCTTGGTGGAATTTAATGTGTACTCCACCGTTAATAAAGTAATCATCTTAAATACGACTGTCAAGTGGATTCTTACAGGTAAAAAACAATGTCATTCTATCGACACATGCAGACATGTAGAACTTCTGAAGTAATGTACTGCTAACAAGATATGTATACAGTTAATAAATTAATAAGACAACAATGCTTGTTTGGATTTTATGGCCTAGTATATTACAGTTGTTTCTTACTGATAATTGTCTGCAAAAACTCCACTCTCGCCGGTGCTTCCCCACCAACGAAAGGACCCTGGGATCACCGACCGCCCGCTTCAGCCTGACATGTATGTCTGTCTTTCTCTCAAACCATTTTAAGTCATAAAACCCACTTTATCGGAAAAAATGAGCCGACTGTTATGACGATATCTGTAGTAGTGTTTTTTTTGAAACGAGGCAAAATCTTTGCCTTTTATATTGATATAGGAGAAGCAAACATGACACGACTGTCGGGGGGCTACCCGGGTAGGGTCAAGGCTTGGCATAAGGTGAGTTTAAAGATGTGCCGAGGTACGAAAAGAGCCGACCTGTTTGGGCCTGGGAGTGTCCGAGCTTCGTCTTGATCTGGAGAATGTGAAGGCCGACCTATCTTGGCCCAGAGGGGTCCGAGGTATCCCGTTGCATGGGCCGAGGTTCATAATCCGAGCTATGATCAGCCGACCTAACTACCTCCGTGCTATGGTTCGTATGGTGAGTGCGGGAGAAGCTATTTGGAGGAAGTAAGGTCCGACCTGGTAAAGATCTTAAGCGCAAGACCCGAGGTAAGGAGCCCGACACATCCGTGCCGAGCTAACCGAGGCAAGGAGCCGCAGGTCGGGTGGGAGTTAATGCTCCTATCACTTCCTGCCTGGTACAAGAGCGCCTGACGCGGGAGCGTCTGTCACGGAGCCTGGCAGAGGCGTGCCCCGGGTTCGGCGGGGCTGCACGTCTCTGACCGCTGACCACGCGAGATCCGGGGAAAAGGCTACAAGGTAGCACGACGTGGCTACGTCCTGTCTCTGTCAGAGGAGACATGCTAGCTCTGCCGTTATGCAGCAGAGGATGGGCAGGCCATGTCTTGTCCCTGACAGGAGTACGATGATGACCAAAGCAGAGGCATGGCAACAGTGTTCAGCAAGGGCACAATGGTAACTCGGCTGGCCTATATAGTGGGCTTCCACCCCTCCTGCTTGAGGGATCGATCGACCAAAGGAGAAAAGGAGATACAGAGAGGAACCCCGGACTCAGGCAGAGGAAGCTCGGAGTTCCTTGTCCCCCCCTTGTAGCTTCATCTTCTACCTCAAGTTCTCACCCTTGTATCATCACACAGCTCGAGGAGCAGCTTGTACGTGTCACCAAGAGATATACACCGAGTAGGATAGTGCTGCAGTAGGGGTGTTACCTCCACAAGAGGGCCCCGAAGCAGGGTACATCGTGGTGTGCTTTGTGTTCTTGGTTTCTTGATTTCTCGTTAGGGTTCTTGCGGTTTCTTGCGTGTTCTTGCTTGTGCACTTCTTGAGTGCATAACCCTCCCCGGATTCCCCCAACGACCATTCGGCCCCATCTTAGCCATACCCATGGCATCTGCCGTGATCCCACCACGACAGTTGGCGCCCACCGTGGGGCAGATTGAGGCGTTGGAGGGAGTTTACATCCGGACGGGCTCAGGCGAGCGTGTTCTTTCCGGGCTTATCGCCAAGATCGGTTAGTTCACCTTCATCAGCGACAATGTGGGGTGTTTCGCCGGCAAGCCCTTCCCCGAGCATGGCTTCACCATGATGCTTGGCAGCTTCGTCACCTACGTTGCTGTCGAGGTTGTTCGCGAGTACCCGGAGCAGGTGCTCATGGATGACGAAACTCCTCTCCTTATGGCTCTAGGTCGGCGTATCACTCGCCCCGAGAGCTGCGTGGAGGTGATGATGACCGGTCCGGTTGATGCCGCTGGCAAAGTGGATGCCAGCAAATCCAAGCCGGCCGAGGTTGCTAAGGTGAGATCTGCAAAGCCCAGGCTAGAGAAAGAATTGCCTGGCACCCCCGAGGTGCAGGGCCGTGGTGCGACCCTAGTAGAAATAGTGGAAACACTGGCGGACCCAGTAAATCCAGGAGTGGATGTAGTAGTGACTGTGGCTGACCTAGAGGCAAAGCGTGTCCTGTTGTAAAAGGAAGCTGTAGCAATGATGACAGCTAGAGATGAGTTCAATAGAGATCCGCGTGAGTGCAATGTAGTGAATGGCTTCACCCCGGTAGCAGCTGATACAAATAGGGGAGCCGAGGTGCGGCAGAGAGGCAAGGGGCTCAATGATGAGATAAACAGAGAGGCTCGACCTACCACCTCGGCTAGGAGTGAGAGTCGTGTGTCGACTGGAAGGCCGGTATATAGTTCCCCTGCTAAGAACCTCAGAGCTGCCGAGGCAGGCAGGGCCGAGCTATCCGGGTTGACTGGAGATGCATGGCGTGCGCAGCAGAAGCGAGTCAATGAATTAGTGTATGTAGCTAACCAGCAGAATGAGGCTCTCCGCAGAGCATATGACGGGGCTGGTGATTCACAGATGGTTTATTCAGCTAGGCCAGTTAGTCAGGTGTCCAAGGGGCAAGCCTCGTCTCCACTCGTCGGAGGAGCCGATCGAGCCCGGAGTGTCACCTCGGGTCAGAACAAGCAGCTGCAGATGTATGATCCGGTGTTAGCAGCAAAGCAGAAGGTGGGCCAGGGCAATGCTAGCCGAGCTAAGGGAAACCCCGGCCAAGGTAATGCAAGCCGTGCTAAGGGTAACTGGTCAGGGAAATCAGAATGGCGGGCAAGCAGCGTCGGCTGGCCGAGGTAAACCACCTCCGCCCCCGAGGTATCAGCAACAACCCCGGCCGCAGGGGCAATATCAGCGAGAGCCGGAGTATGTTCAGCAACCTCAGAATGTCGGTCAAGGCGATGACCGATATGATGATGGAGACTCGGCCATGGCGCGAGCCGGATACCACAGAGTGGATGGGGCGTTGGGACCTCGGATAGGAGCTCGGATGTTAGCTGGGCGATGTTCGTAACAAGCTGGATAGAATCTACTTGTCCGAGCAGTTGGAGGAGGAAGGCCCTCCTGGTCCGGCGTGTTTCGGACCTCGGATCATGAAGGAGCCACCACCGCCAGTATCTCAGTTCCAGTTAGGTCGGAACACCAAGCCATACAACGGGAGCACCAAGCCGCAAGATTGGCTGACATTATTTCCTGTACATAGGCAATCGCCGATGGGCGGTCCGGTATCTCCCGCACATGTTGGAAGGTCCAGCTCGGATCTGGCTGAATAATTTGCCGGAGTATAGTATCAACTCCTGGATAGACTTGGAGCTGGCGTTTAACAGCAACTTTGCTAGTACATACAAGAGGCCAAACCGACCTCAGCTCCTGGCAGCATGTAAGCAAGATGATCATGAAACTGACCGAGATTCTTAACTCGGTGGAGCAATGTTCGGAATTCCTGTGAAGGAGTTGTAGAGGCACAGGCCATTTCCTGGTTTGCAGATGGTTGCCGACATGGCAGCATGCTGTGGCAGAGGCTCCAAAGAGATATGCCGAAATCCCTAGCAGAGACAATCCGGATTGCAGATTCTTATGCTCTGGGTGATCCGATGCAGCCAGCAGCAGAGGCAGTGGCACGTAACAGAAGGAGGGAGCCAATAAACAACCGGCTCGGACCAAGGTGTAATGACCGCCAAGAGTTCGGACAAAAGAGGAGGGAGCCGGACTACCCATACACCTCGAACCAAGTTGCAGCGGTGAACCCGGATCAGCCCGGAGCTGGAGGTGTCCAGAGGCCGAAAATCAATGGTCCGGCATTTAGTCCGAACCCGGAGCCACCCTTGACTTATGAATCGATGTTAGATGGTCCTTGCCGTTACCATACGACCGACCCGCGCAAGCCAGCCAACCATTCAACCCGGCAGTGCAGCTGGAACCACAGAATCAGAAGAAGGGGGAAGGCCGGAGGAAACAGAGGAGGACCACCTCAGAGATTTCAGCCGAGGTCCCACCCAATCTGTCCGGAGCAAATGTTACCCCGATAACCACTGCACCTCCTCCGAGGCCTGCAGCAGCAAGGCCCGTGAATGTTGTGAATGTCCGAGGTAATAACAACAACAATGGTGCCGGACCAAGTCAGCAGTATGAATACCCCGGAAATGACTATAGAGAGGCTCATGCGAGCTATGTGGTCTTTGTGACCGAGCCAACTGACAAGAAGAGTGTGCAGAGGCGTGCCATGGAGGTGAATGCAGTAATGCCGGTGGTGCCGACCTATATGAACTGGTCTGAGCAGGAGATCACTTGGAGCAGGAAAGATACACCTCGGATCATGCCGAGCCCTGGAAAGTATGCCCTGGTGGTAGATCCGACGTTGTGTGGGCCTACTAACAATGTGAGGTTCACCCGAGTTCTGGTGGACAATGGCAGTGCCATCAACATCATGTACCGAGACACAATGGTGAAATTGGGCATATCGCCAAATCAGTTGATGCCGAGCAGTTGTACTTTTCATGGGATTGTGCCTGGCGTTTCCTGTGCACCCATGGGCAAGATATGGGTGGATGTAGCATTTGGAACCAAGGATAACTGCCGAGTTGAGAGTATCGAGTTCGAGGTGGTGGACTTGGAGAGTGCATACCATGCATTGCTTGGAAGGCCGGCTCTGGCCAAGTTCATGATTTCCACCCATGTTGCATACCTGAAGATGAAAATGCCAGGGCCTAATGGGATCATATCCATCTCGGGTGACTACAAGCGAGCCATTCAGTGTGCCTCGGCGGGGTCTAATCTGGCCGAATCTTTGGTGATCGCAGCTGAGAAGAAGAAGCTGCATCAAGTGGTGGCAATGGCGCAGTCAACACAGCTCGGCATGTCCGGACTGATGAGCCCGGACTCAACTGCAGCATTCGAGGTGCCCAAGGAGACCAAGAAGATCCCCATTGACCCGGAGCACCCAGAGCGTATGGCCATCATTGGGACCGGGCTGGGCGAGAAATAGGAAAGCGAGCTCTGTCACTTCCTCCGTGAGAATCGGGATATCTTTGCATGGTCGGCTAAGGACCTGCCTGGTGTTCCGAGGGAGTTGGCAGAGCACTCTTTATTTGTCAGGCCGAGGTGAAACCGGTGAGGCAACCGACCCGTCGTCTCTCAGACGACCGAAGACAAGTGGTGCTGGACGAGCTGGCTAAGTTGCTTGCAGCCGGGTTCATTATGGAGGTGCTGCATCCGGACTGGATATCCAATCCGGTCTTGGTGGAAAAGAAGAAAGACGAGCCAGCCGTGGTCAAGGTGTGGCGCATGTGCATTGACTTCACTAACCTCAACAAGGCGTGCCCGAAAGATCCGTTTCCATTACCTCGGATTGATCAAGTGATTGATTCCACTGCTGGTTGTGAACTGTTGTCTTTTATCGATGCGTACTCTGGTTTTCACCAGATACCACTGAACCCGAAGGATCAAATAAAGACTGCTTTTATTACCCCGTATGGGGCGTATTGCTATCGTGTCATGTGTTTTGGTCTGAGGAATGCCGGGGCAACTTATCAGAGGTGTATGCAGAAATGCCTGCACTCTCAAATGGGCAAAAATGTGCAAGTGTATGTCGATGATATCGTCATCAAAACTAAGGAGAAACGTACTCTCCTCGAGGATCTCGAGGAGACATTTGTGAATTTGAGAAAATATCGGTTGAAGCTTAACCCGGACAAGTGCACCTTTGGTGTCCCGGCTGGAAAGTTGCTTGGATTCCTGGTGTCTAGCCGAGGTATCGAGGTTAACCCGGCCAAGATCCGAGCTATTGAGAACATGAAATTACCGAAGTGTTTGAAAGATGTGCAGAAATTCACAGGGTGCCTAGCCTCGTTGAGCCGATTTGTAGGTCGGCTGGGAGAAAAAGCCTTACCTTTGTACCAGCTCATGAAGAAAAGTACCGGGTTTACATGGACCCCGCAGGCCGACGTGGCGTTCAATGAGCTGAAAAAGATGTTGTCCACTGCCCGGTGTTGGCGTCACCATTGCACAATGAGCCGATGTTACTTTACATTGCGGCCACAAACCGAGTTGTAAGTGTGGCAGTGGTGGTGGAGCGCGAAGAAGGTGGCAGGTCGGTGCAGAGACCGGTGTATTACTTGAGCGAGGTGATCTCTACCTCGAAGCAGAATTACCCTCACTACCAGAAGATGACGTATGGTGTCTACCTGGCGGTCAAGAAGTTGAAGCATTATTTCCAGGAGCATCCCATGACGGTGGTGTGCGAAGCTCCAATCTCGGAGATCATCGGGTGCAAAGATGCAACTGGCCGAGTTGCCAAATGGGCGATTGAGGTGTCTCCATATGCACCACATTATGAGAGAAGAGATGCAATTAAATCCCAGGCGCTGCCGGACTTCTTTTGTGATTGGGCCGAGATGCAGTATGAGCCACCCAGGCCGGACTATAATTATTGGAAAATGCATTTTGATGGGTCCAAGACAAAGATCGGGCTGGGGGCTGGAATAGTCCTCACCTCGCCGAAGCGAGATCAGCTGAAATACGTGCTGCAGATTCATTTCTCAGCATCAAACAATGTGGCGGAGTATGAGGCCTTAATCCATGGACTCAATGTGGCGAAGGAGATCGGTATCCGGCGTATGGAATGCTTCGGCGATTCCGACCTGGTGGTGCAACAATCTTCTGGAACTTGGGATGCTCTGGATGCCAACATGGCGTTATATCGGTTCCATGTGCAAAAGATATCCGGGTTCTTTGAAGGGTGTGAATACAGCATATACCTCGGACAGAAAATAATGCTGCCGACGTGTTGTCAAAGCTCGGTTCATCTAAAGAGGCAGTACCACCTGGAGTAGCCCTGAATCACTTGAGAACTCCTTCAATCAAACCTTCTCCTGAATCCGAATCTATTTTCATCCCGGCGGAGCAAGAGTCCGGACCTGTTCCAATGGAGGTAGACGTCGGATGCGTTTGGTCGGACCCGGGGACTGCGCACCGAGCCTCGGGGACTGCTCGTCAAGACTCGGGGACTGGTCGCAGGATGGTGGAGGAAATAATGGAGGAGATTATGGTGGCCGAACCAATGGAGGTGGACGAGAATTTTTCCTTTGCACCCAGTGCCGGAGTGGGCGGAGCAATCATGAAGTTCATAACAGAGGGAAGCTTGCCAAGTGACACAACCGAGGCTAGGAGAATCCAAAGGAGGGCAAAGGCGTACACCATCATCAACAAGGAGCTCTATAAAAGAAGCGTAACCGAGGTGTTGCAACGGTGTGTCGAGCCAGCTGAAGGCAAGGAGATGCTTTTGGAGATCCACCAAGGAGTGTGGTCATCATTGCAGCACAAGAGCTCTGGTGGCCAAGGTGTTCGCCATGGGTTCTATTGGCCCACTGCTCTTGCTGATGCAGAGGACATAGTCCGGAGATGTGAAGGATGCCAAAGGTTTGCCAAGCAAACGCATATGCCAGCCTCGGCGCTCAAAACAATTCCTATCACTTGGCCGTTTGCGGTATGGTGTTTGGATATGGTGGGAGAGTTCAAACCAGCCCGAGGTAACATGACGCACATACTGGTGATGGTGGACAAGTTCACCAAATGGATCGAGGTGAAACCAATCCGGAAGTTGGATGGTCATTCAGCAGTGACTTTCTTGAAGGAGATCATTCTGCGATATGGGTACCCCCATAGCATTATCTCGGACAACGGCACGAACTTTGCTGTTGGAGAATTTGCTCGGTTTTGCATGACAAGGGAATCCGGCTGGACATAGCCTCGGTGGCACATCCGGAGTCTAATGGACAAGTGGAAAGATCAAATGCTCTAGTGTTGGCCGGCATCAAGGCTCGGCTCATTGAACCACTGCTGAAAACTCCGGGGTGTTGGATAGATGAGATACCAGCAGTACTGTGGGGTCTAAGGACCACGCCAAATCGATCAACTGGCTATACGCCATTTTTTATGGTCTATGGGGCAGAAGCTATGCTACCCACTGACATCGAATATGATGCGCCCAGAGTGGCAATGTACACTGAAGCCGAGGCAAAAGAGGCTCGGGAGGATGCAGTAGATCTGCTTGAGGAAGCTAGAGAATTGGCCTCATCTCGGTCAGCAATATACCAACAAGGTCTCCGACGTTATCATAGCCGGAGTGTCAACCCTCGTGTGTTTCACGAGGGAGATTTGGTGCTGAGGCTGGTGCAGCGCAAGAAAGGTCGGCACAAGTTGTCACCTCCATGGGAGGGACCGTTCATTGTGAGCCGAGCTCTGCTCAATGATTCGTACTATCTTATAGATGCGCAGGAACCAAGGAAAGATGGGCTGGACAACCCCGGATCAGAGGTCAGCGACCATGGAATGTAGCTCTACTCCGACCTTTCTACTCATGAAGGGCGCAATGTATGTACCTCGGTTAATCCTTAATGAAATGTCGGCACTCCGAGGTTGAAGCTCGGGGACTGCCTCGCTCATGTGCTTGTGTTTTATTTCTGTTTGTCAATTTCGTTCATATGCCGAACTATTTTGAACCTCGTCTCAAACTTCAAGTAATGTATGCTGTGTAACTAATCTTGTGACTCGACTGACGAACGCCGAAATGGTAGTCAAGAGCAAAGATGAAAAAACGTGGGAAACATGAAAATGGACTCGGGGACTCGGTCCAAAAGTATAGTTCGGCATGTGTCGTTTACTAACCCCTGTCTTTACCTTTCATTTATGTCGGATGATTTTGAAACACACCTCGGCATTTGCTAAGTACTGTATGCTATAAACAACAATCTTGTGACTCGACTGTCGAACGCCAAAATGGTAGACAAGAGCAAAGAATGCCAAGTATAGTAAACACGAAAGTGAACTCGGGGACTCGTTCCAAAAGGGTTCGGCATAAATTTTAGAAAAGCATGGTTCGGATAGCAAGATAATAGTACTGGTAGCAAGGCAAACTACTTAAGGTATATTACATCTGCACCCGGCATACCGGGATTTAATGTTTTTTTGAGACAAGTTCAGGCCTCGGAACCAGAGACCTCGGTCGCCGAAGTTGTGGTAGTGGATCTCGCTGGAAGAAGCCTCGGGAGCCGAAGTCTGGGAGGAGGAACCTCGGGCGCAGGAACAACCTTGGTCGCGGAAGCAACCTCGGTTGTTGGAGTGGATGCCGGGGTGTCCGTCACGTCGGGGGAGATCACCTCGGTGGCTACGGCTTTGCCGGACTTGCCCTTGGGGTTCGGAGGTTCGTCGAAGTTGAAGTCATCATCAGAATCTCAGCCACCTCGGTTTTTGCCGGCCTTGCCCTTGGAGCTCTGAGGCTCGTCGAAGTCAAATTCCTCGCCGTCAGAGCCTTCTTCACCAGTTCCTTCAGCAGCTTCTTCACCGGACTCTTCTTCCTCGTCCGAGCTCTCTTCATCCTCAGAATAGAGGCGCCCTCATCGAAGGTCCGGGTGTTTGCATAACTAGCAAAGAGGTCGGCTGCTGCTTGGCGTTTCTCAATGCCATCAGGAGTGGTGTTCCAAGGAGAGCCCTTGCGCAGGGAGGTAACCGTGTGGATCTCGAACATTCATACCAAGACAGCACGAACACCAGGGCCTTGTCCGCTCCAGCCCGAGCTGATGAGCATCTCCACTCCCGAAGTCTAGCCTCGGCTCCTTTTAGCTTCGTGGCGAGCTCGTCGATGCAAGTGGGAGTCTTAACCTTGGGCCAGAGGGCACGATGGACCTCGATGGCAGCATCTACCAGTTTAGTTCCAATGGCCCTGAGCGGCCTGATCCGAGCATTAAGGGCGACAAGGTGGTCCTGGATATCCCAGCTTTCGCCGAGGGTTTCTGTCTCAGCCCTCTTTGCCCGAGCTGCTTGAACTTCTCGGATAGCTTTGTCCTTGGAGTGCTCAAAATGCTCTGAAGAAGACAAAAAGGCTGTCGCTGAAATAAGGCATACGGTGGCACGGGGTGTAGGTCGGCGGAAAATAAGGAAAAGGAAAAGAAACTTACTGTCCATTTGGTGATTAATCCGAGTGAGCTCGGACAACCAACTTTTCGATATAGCTCGGAGAGCGATAGTTCGGTTTCGGCCGAGGTGGCGCGGTTCTCCAGGGTCTTGGCAATCTTCTGCTGTTCGGCGGCCTGGTCTTTGACCTTCATAGCGTCCTCCACAGCAGCTTTGGCTTCATTAGCCCGGTTCAGCTCTTGTTGCAGCCGAGCTATTTCATCTTCGGCTGTCTTCAACTTGGAGGCATAATCTTTGTCGCTCTGCTCCTTTGCTGATAGAAGAGTCCGGTGAGACTTCTTCAGTGTGTTGTGATCCAGCAGGAGGTTCTTGAAGATTTTGGTCCGAGCATTGTTGCACTCCTGAAAAAATAGAGAGATCAGTTCGGCGGAAAGAGATTTGACACGAATATTGAAGATTTACATTTCGAAGAATCCGAGGTCTTTTTAGCACCCGAGGCCCAATTGAGTCCCGGGGACTCGGCATTGGCCTCGGGGACTCAGCATTGGGAGAAATGACAAGTTTTTGAGATTCAAGCCGAGCAATTTTAACTCGGTGGAGTGTCAATTGCTCAACCCGAATCTCGGGGACTGGGAATAGTGTATGTTTGTCATTTGGTTTCAAAGGAAGAAAGAGAGTTGCGTAAAGAAACTTACCGATGCCTTCTTGCTGCAATCAAGGACCGCAGTCTGCATGTTGTAAATGGACTGGAGCACGGCGCTAGGTCCAGCTGGATGCTCAGAGGTCGGATTAGAGGAGACCTCGGCAGTGTCAGCCGAGTTCCAGTCCATGTCGTAGTGCTTCTCCGAGCCTAAGCTGTTCCCGCTCTTGGTCCGGAGTTGCCCGACCTCCCAGCTGCTGATGTTCGGCTGGATGGTAGCAGCGAAAAGAGCTCGGGAGGTGGCGACCTGAGAGCTCGAAGGCGCGGTCTTGGTCAAGGTGGACTTCGGCGCGGGAACATGCGGCACCAGTTGGGTGCTCGCAGCCTTGGGGCCCGGTGGCGGTGGCGGCATCGGAGTTTGCTGTGGCTGTTTGGGGGGCTCAACAACTGAGCTGAATCTTTCTGCTGCTGCTGAAGCTTTTGCTTCTGCAGTTGTTGTTGTTGTTTGCTTCTTCTGCTGCTGTTGCTGCTGGTTGCGCGCAGCTTGAGACTTGGGGGAGAGCCGAGGCTCCAGCACGGTCTTAGCCGGAGTCTTGGCGCGATCTGTCTCCGCATCCTTCTGAGGACGCGGAGGAGTCTGATCTCGGCGGGGAGGAGTGTCCCAGGCCGAGTCAGAGCTCGGCGGTGGAAGTTCGGCAGAGGCGACACGCACCGGGGAGGAGATGGTCCTCTCCGGGCTGTGGATGTCAACGGACCGTTCTGGAGGAGAGGCTCTGGCGGGGCTGCCGAGGTTAACCTCGACCTCGGTTGTCTGAGATTCAACCACTGGAGGCAGTGGTGAATGTATCGAGCTGTGGCTCTGTTTGATCTGCCGAGCCGGGCTAGACGAAAAAGAAAGATTAAGTTAGAGTAAAAAGCTTAACCTCGGAACAGCGTGAAAGGTAAAAAGGAGCAAGGTGACTTACGCATCTTCCTCCACGGGGCCTCGTTTCTTGTGCCTCGCCGAGGTCTTCTTGGCACGCTTGGCTTTGGGCGCTGCAGTCTCCGAGGTCTTGGAAGCCTCGGCATCCGAGGTACCGGGTCCTGAGCGCTTCCGGGAAGCTGCAGACGCTGGATGAAAGTTCTTATATGTGGAGGAGCATACGAAATTGGAATAACATTGACAGGTTCCAGAATTTGGCAATCGTCATCGTCATCATCGGGCCAATCCTGGATGGACGATCGAACTGGTGGGCGGTGCGATGGGCAACCGCGAGTCTTACCCGAGGTGGCCTTGGGAATAGGGAGGTGATCCTCATTGTCCGGATCTTCAGCCTCGGCGGCGGCCGGAATAGGCAGGTCGGGAGTCCACTCCTTAGAAGAAAGGGGGCCATCCTCGATTTCCTGTCGAGTGAACTTCTGCAGAGGTGGCGAAGTAAAACCGAGTTAGCACAAGAATCAATACAAGTCGGGGTGAAAATGAAACCGAGGAATATTATACGCCGGGTAAGGTACACTTACTTGGGTGGAAGGTGATCTCGGTCATAGGGCTTGACACCCCATTTCCACTTATCGGGCATGGTTGTAACAGCCCAACGTTTGAAACCTGAAAATCTGTATAAAATTTTCACATTTTGCTTCATACCTGCATCATTGCATCATGACATCCATTTGTAATTACTAAACAACAACACACTAACTTTGTTGGGCAACCTTGGAAACAAAATGGCCAACTTGCTCCACCAAAATCTTCAAACAAAGAAGACACTCAAGTTGCACAACAGAAATACTTGGACCTCCCATAATTGTGAAGGAAGTTCCAAGGGTTGGAAACGATAATTTTGCAATTGCTCTAATTTTCCAAATGGCAATTTTTTGTGAGTCGGAAAATATGCCGTATTTGAAGCCGTTGAACAAATGTTGCCCAAAACATTTTTGTTGACCACACCAAAATTTGGGGAGCCTCTATATTTTGTCTCGGGAGGCTACTGGATTTTTTTTCTTACATTTTTGCAAAATGTTTAAATGCCCTAATTAATTCAAAACATGTGCTGGTTCTAATTCTAAAACAGAAAAGGGCCTATTTGTAATAGCCCCAGGGACCTGTCCGTGATGAACTCGAAACTCCCAGGGACCTAATTGTGAAACGCGGTCTTCTTCCTCCTTGCTCTGTAGCGACCGCACGAGCTTCCCAGCTCGGGCCGCACGCACCAGGTCGCCGAGCCCCCCCTCTGCCTCTTTCCTGCGAGGAAGAGCCGCACCCGAGCCCACTGCTCCTCCCACGACCCGTTCTCCCCATCCCCTGCTCCCCCTTTCCCTTCCCCGAGCCGCACCATGGCCGAGCCGCCGCTCGCGTTCGCCGTCAAATTCGCCGCCGTCGTAGTCCACCTCGAGACCCGCCGTCTGGGGCAAAATCTCCGCCTGGTCGTCCTCCTCACCTCCACCAGAGGAATCGAGCTGGGAGGGCGAAAATCGCCGCTGCCGTTCGGTTTTCCTCCGACCACCGCCGCTGCCGTCCGAGCTCCGCCACGCTCGAATTTCGACGCCGTCGACGTCCATCAGCCTTCCCCGACCTCTCCCCTGCGTCCGTGGTGAGCCGCTGCTACTCCCCGTACCCTTCTCCCTCCTCCTCTCGCCGTAGCATCGCCGGGATGCTCGCCGTAGTCACCGTCCTCTTCGTCTCCGTCGCGATGAGCACGGCCGGCCTCACAGCCAGCCCAGCCGTGCGGGAGGCCATTGGCTTCTGTCACTGGGCCGGCCTCACAGCCAGCCCAAACTGACCGGAGGCCGGTGGCCTCTGAGGCTGGCCGGCCCGTCAGCCGGCCCAGGCCGG